>JABVXU010000120.1:0-137816 GCA_013365365.1 Cruorifilaria tuberocauda | reverse complement strand
TTGTCACGGTCAAAGAAGATCGACGACAATAACAGGAAAGAAAGAACGACTCAAATATTGTCGAGGTTGAAGGAAAATCCCCGACAGTGCATAAGAACAAAATAAATTCTAATCAAGTCGCTTTCAATTTGTAAAATGTCTATTAGCCGTTTATTTGCTTAATTGAAATAGTAAAGAAGGCGTTGTAAAATAAGAAAATAAGAAAAAAAAGAAGAAAATGTCTATATGTCAATAAATTAAATATACTCTCATCAGACATTTGTTTGTGACAGATACCTAGATTGAAATCCTTTCTCAAAAACATTTTGACATCCTTATCACATTTTTAGCTCATTTCCATTTTCTCAAGAAGCTAGAAGCACAAAAAAAAATCTATGTACATATATAATGGGTTTTTTCTAAAGGTTAAATTAATCATTCTGCTCGGTATTCCTGCGATTTCCAGATCAGTGAAAACGAGATGGTTAGCATAAATTTGTCTGAAAATAATTGTACTCAACATAAGATACTCACTATATAATCAAATCTCAAGATAACATCATCATAAATGGTTGCGGAATTCAAATATGTATAGAGTTAGTTTTTCATTCATCATTTTATCATTGATCTGATGCTTAATTAAACAAGCGAAAATCGGTATAAAAAATATTGATATAGAAGGCAAAATAATCGATCAACATTTGGGGACGGAAGTTGTCGCAAATAAAATTGCCAATTATCAGGAACTTCTAAATGTTCATTTCTAATCTATGACAGATTTGAATATTAATTCAGTGATTACAGTAATGTTAGGATTTTCTAAATATGAAAATAAATCTTTCCACAAAAGAATTCAATTTTTTGAAGGAAGCTTAACTTTAACATCAACAACAAATTCTTCATGTTTGCTATACAATAATGTTAAATTTTACTTCTGAAGTTCAGTTATGTGAATAAAATAAATGGCATTTGAATCGATAATCTGATATTATCGTTTAAAATTCTATGCAATCATTCTGTTTGCAGTATTCTGAATAAATTTGATCTACTTGAATGATTTTGAAAAAGATACTTTGCAGCTTGATTTTCGAAATTCACATTTCAACGAAGCTATTGAAACCAATGAAACAATGAAGTCATTGGATGATGCTAACATTTCATCTTAACTGTCCTTCACATTATATAATGCGATCAAAACATACAACAATTCAGTATTTTAAACTGAAGCGTTCGAAAATTCACTACCACATAGTAGAAAAACGTCTCATTTCTTCCATTTTTATATGATGCGGACAGTCTGATATGAGCAAAGTTATCAATGTCAGTGTATGGCAGCTCAAAATGTTTGCTTCTTTACTATGTTTTAAAAAAGATATATTATTTTATATTAGAAGTTGAAGCAAATGATGCATGGATTCTTTAATTTATTAAATTACATAAAAAAATATCCTTATTCATTCGGAATTAAACGAAGAGCTATCAATGATAATTCTATTTCTCTTCACTGCTCATATTTCCACAGTAGAATTTGACAAATATGGAAAAATTGGGCATAGATTTCCAATTCCTACTTGAAATGGATCATGTGGGAAATACTCTTAAAACTTATCTCAAAATAAAATTTAGAACTTCTTGATAGGCAAAAATGATAAGAGTACTGTTAAGATATTCGGCATGCTGCAAATTTCATTAATACTAGTTAGTAGTCAAATAGTGAATTTTTATACTGTTTGCACAAAAAACGAAGAAATTTAGACTCAATTAGTTGGAAAATATTCGAAAGATGTCGTATAATACAAGTAAATTCCTCATAAACTTCCATGAATTTTGAGCATTGAAATATTCATGAACTTTGGAAAGTTGAAAAATGATAAATCTCATGCATTTATTGGATTATTCCTTGAGATTCGTTATTTCGTTTAATTAAAAAATTAGCCTGAACTACGAACTTCTCTAAATTGCAAATTATATGTATTTTTTTATTTCTACGCTCTCTCGGTAAAACGGGAATAAATATTAGGAGTGTGACAAGATACAATCGCTGAAAAATGGAATCGGTAAAAATTGCAATTTTTCTGGATTGAATGAGGACGACGAAGTAAAATGATTTTCTTCCTTCCTTCAAAAAATGTTTATTTAAATGAACGAATGCAATATTTCCATCCGTCAAAAGTTATTGCTCATTTAATTTCTATTTTCTCTCTCTAATAGAATCTGAGATAGATGTAAATGTTTGTGCCTTAAAAGCAAATTCTTTATAAATGTTTGCGCCTTAAAAGCAAATTCTTTATAACATCCACAACGGAAGGTTGCAACTATGAAGTCAATTGATATCATCCATGAAAATGTTTTGCAAGTAAATTGAAAAATTAAATTTATTTCAAATGGTATATTTTGAATTACTATGCTTTTTAAAAGGTCAGCTTTTTGCTTTAATTGTTTATGCTTTCGATTGGATAAGATAAAGTCAAATACTATATGACATCATATGATATATCTATCAGATATTTTTGCAAATTAATTAATTTAAAGAAAAATTATATTAATATGTCATGAATCGGAATTGTAAACTTTAGAACTGCTCAACTTGAAATTCTGCACAATCAATTCTTGGTGATAATCGAGCGTCGCTTTCTATCTGACAAAGTCATAACCTTTTTCTCATCGCATCAAAGTGACCATCACTGTGAGGGACACTTATTTATTTGTCCATCAGTCCGGTCTTATTGTGCTCATACATTATCTCATAGATTGGAAAAAGAAACGCCTTCTTCCCTTTCTGCAATTGCTGATCCTTCAATCGCTTCAATGACTGGTTCATCAAGGACGATCGATCTATTTCGATTGATTGAGATATCTATCAATTTGTTTCTTTGTATACTATGAAATGACCAAAAATGCTTCATCATCTTTCACTGGTATTATCGGTTTTAATTAAAAAAGAGATTTTAATTAAAAATAAAAAGAACCGTTGCCAATTCTCCGGTTCTTCCTCATCTCTCATTTCGATCATTCCATCGATAATTTTGTATTAAATAACTAGTTTGGATATTAACAAAATCCACTGATTACTTCAAGGTGAACGACCAGCACATCTTACTGTAATGATCGTTTCTTTTTTCAGAAATTCACAAATAGCAACTCGAAACAATCTTGATATACGCAAAAAAGCTTCTACGAATCCATTTAGTCCTGAAATTCTGAGCATGAAATAGTTTCAATGTTCTATTATATTTTCGAAATTTGCATTTCGTCATCAATTTGAAAACACATTCCTTTGTATGTTTTTGAAGCAACTTATCTATGCGTTTTCCTGAATGTTCATTGAACATTTTCAAAATTTTCGTGGGATCAAAAGAAAGAAATTTGAATAGCATCCGTTAGAGCAGCAACCAGAGTGCAATTTTTTTCTGATAAAATTTAACACAAATTTTGCGGAAATAATATGGGGAAATAACAGTCCGAATTTCAGATTTTTTCGCAGGAAATTCGCCGCTGAGGTTCCGGCTTCATCTTTCTATTCTGATTTAGTATTCAATTTTAATTGACCTCTATTTTTCCGCAACACCTTTTTATTCCTGATTGTTTGCAAGCCACGAAAGCAAAATTACTCGTTATTTTTATTACAGAATTAGTATATTTTGTTAATGAATCATTAATACCATGTTAAGTATTTGGTTTTCTAATTGTTGAAATTGTTGGAATATCATATAACACTAAAAATTTCAATCGATTAAAATTCTTCGAACTTGTTTTATACCTCACATACTAATTCTATAATTTTTTTTGTTTAAATCATAATGTCTTACTCATCTCATTTAAAATTATTATACATTTGCCTAACTTTTCAGTGTAATATAGATAGAAAAACAAAGTAAAGTTTAAGTTAAATAAATATAATCCATTTTGATGAAAAATGAAAATTTGGGAAGTATTCCTCATTAGAATACGATAATTAATAAGAACTTAATTATTTCAGCTTAATCAGAACAGCTTTATCCGACGATTTAATTAGTTAAGAATTAAAATGCTAACAAAACAAACAAAAATCCTGAACCGGTCTCAGTCTAATTCCTCACTGAAAATAAATCGGAGACATTTCGGCACTACAGAATTCACTGTTCAGGGCTAATATAGCATATACCATATATTCCATGGTCCAGCGGACATTAAATTGGAAGATGGGAAGGTAATAACAGCGTGGTGTGTGTATGTGCGTGTGTGCGTGTGTGCGTATGTGCGTATGTGCGTGTCTGTGCGTGTGTGCGTATGTGCGTGCGTGTGCGCGTCTCGTCAGGTCTTCTGTCCTCCCATTTCTACAGTGCCACTGTCCAATGAGGGATGGAGCAGTTCACTGATCGTTCTTCATTCTCCATTATTTTCTCCCTTGTGGCCGTTAAAATTTCGTATCATTCGGCTCGTTTCCTCTCATCTTCTCCATCACTCTACTCGATCAATCATTAACTGATCATATCAAATAATACAGATCTTTTCCTGAATCCCCCTCAACTTCCAATAGCCATCTCCAATTTGATCCACGCATTTCACGTGAGCATCCTATTTATCAGTCGTTTTATGGAAAACAAATTAATGTAATGTAATTTCGACTTTCTTACTGCAAAAAAATTTCTTCACAGTATCTCGATTTTTGTTAATTTGCCACTTCAAATGAAATTTCCTATGCGTAAAGATAGTAACAGTTTTGTATTCCCTCTTGTCTTCTCATACAATCACTACAATCCTCACCACTCACTTTATTAGAGAGAAAATCTCTCTATCCCCCTCTCTCCCTCCTTCTCCCTAATTCTCTCCACTTAATTTTGTTTGTTCTGCTCAACATCCTTCCACTGAAATTTTTGTTTGCGGTTGATTTGGCTGATTTCTTGTCCTTGAACCGAAGATATTCCATTTTATCTTTTTGATATATGAAATGGGAATTTTCACATCTGTAAACAAGAAGCCAACAAGGATTTCTTACTCTTCCGGAGTTTCTAAGGAATCAGAAATATTTATTTTGTGCATTAAAAAAATATGCTTGAAATTCTCTCCACAAAATTCTTCTATTAAATTATTAAAATTCAGTATTAAAATATTTAGTTTCATTTTTAACCAAAGTAACCCGAAAAGCCATCTTTTCAAAAAACTATTCAAGTCTACTCTGTTTCTCACTCTGTCATTTTTCTTTCGTGAACATAACTCTGTTTTGAATTCTATTTCGAATAAAAAGTTCTTCAATAATTCGACATTTCCGCTTGTCAGTAATTACAATCCCAAAAGTAATTACAATTCAGCAACATGAAACATCGCATAGAAAATCTTACCGAAAGACGTGATATTTCCTTGTTCTGCCAACCAGTTATTGATTACTGACACGTTTTTCCTGTTTTCTTGAGAAAAACACAAACAATAATAATACTGATAATGATAATACTGATAGTTACAATGTTGATAACAACAGTAATACAGTTTTCATAAGCTCACAAGTATTACAATAAATGAGCAACAGAATAAGGCAATGGAAGAGATGTTGAAGTAAGAAGACATCATTTTCTTGCTTAAATTGCAAACATAGAAGAAAGGTGCCATTTATAGATTAATGGATTGTTTGTGAAGTTGATATTTTCTGTAATCAATTCTTTCAACCTTTTGTTTTGAAAACAGCCTATAAAGATGGAGAAATGGGAATAAGTTGACAGCGGAAACGCGAAGTCTTTTTCGAAGGGCTAAAATGTGATCAAAAATATTCATTTCCGGTCTACTTTTGTATGTCTTCAAATTTACGATAATATGAATGCGCATAATGCAAATGATGTATAGCGATGCGCCCTAATTTTTTCATATTTTAAACTCTAAACTTTTCAACTGTTCATATCAAAAAATTCAATGGAAGCTTTTGTTAGGCGTTGCTGCTACTGTAACCTGTTGATGATTATATTATGAGTTTGCTATGTAAATTGTCTTTTAAGAGATTAAGGAGAGTAAAAGTTGTGGTTGAAGTACATTCTTGAAATTTTGATAAACATATTGTGTGGCATATTACCTCAATATTCTCAGAATTATTTTTATAAATTTTTCAAATTCATTATTTCATCTGAATTATTAAATTCTATATGAATGATTAGCTTAAATTTCAAAATATGTTTTAAAAAGTTTGGAAGCGAATTACTGAAGCATAAATTTACTTCCAATCCTCGCCCCAAACGTACCAGCAACCTTAACCTTTTCTAACTTTTTAAAATATAACTCATTAAGACAATAAGTGAGGATTTTTCAATATAGTAATGAAATATTGTAGAAAATTTTATACTCTTGTAGTAATGTTTCGCACGTAAATGAAATCACAGTGACCGACTTTTTCAGTGCTTTACAAAGAGAAAGGTCAATAGAGTGACGATCCATATCATCGCTCCTTCGTCATCCGTATCACTGCGAGCTTCTTCTCTTGTCACCACTCCACTGGTCTTTCTTTTAGTTATGAACTCATTTACAACAGATGGACAAGATCTATTCATTACAAAAATTGAAGTTTACCGCAACATTCCCATGAAATGTTATTAATTGAGAAGATTGATAGGATTGATACATGGTAACCTTCTTTCATTCATCTTTTGAAAGGATTCAATTTACTTTACCCTCACCTATTGCATTTCATTCATTTATTGTCAATAATTTCGTTACAATTAGAAATTCCGGTTTTTGAAATAATTAAAGCCAAACATAAAGCAATTTTAAATCTTTAAAGCACTTTACCATTATTATTTAATTTTTTCTCATTGATATCGGATTAATCATTTATTTATTTATATAGTAATATTGTTCAGAAATTTGAAGGCATGAAATAGAAATAGGAACTAAAACGAAGCAAAGTTTTACTTTGAAATCACAATATCTTTGTAAAAATAGAATTATTATATTGTTTCACTTTTATACACAAAAACTTTACATTATAATATTGTTAGTCAAAACAAAATTTCACTTGTGTTCTTAGAAATTTCGTGAAAGCATGCAGTAATGTTATTAATTGAAGTCGGAATTATCTTGTTTATTTTAGGAACTGTTTTACGAAAATATAAAATCTCCTGCTGTATCTGATTTCTAGATAATTATCAACTGAAATCTTAATAACACTAGTAGAAGAATATCATCCATATTCACTCCGCTTATTTCATGGAAATTTCGATTAGAAACTCTCGTTTAAATTAAAACTTAGCGATGTGATTATTTGCTTCTTCCATTTCTTCATGAATAATATTTGAAAGTTATATGAAATTTTTAATGCCTTTCAAATATCAGTTATAATAATCAGCAGAGCAAAGCTATGTTTGTTTTTAATCTTAAAATTTGATCCGTCCTTTATCTGTTGGCTTTCTCGCTCAAATCACGTGGCGGCAATATCCAGTGTCTTTTAGAATATTGAAAATTTGGGCGGAATCATTGTAATTATAAAAAATATTACATTTTATTTAAAAATTTGATATCTACTTGAACTATACAAAAGTTTTCAATACCTTCGATATTTTGATTTATTTATTGTCCACAAAAGTAATTCAATTAGAAATAGAACAGTTGTTATCATAATATCAAATCAATTTGTATTATTAATTCAAGTTACAGCGTGAAAATTAAATTTTTTTCTTTTTTTCAGAATCAAAGAAGGATGATTCAGCATGTTACAATGAAATATATTTCCGTCGAAATGATTCAACTGAAAAGAGAAACTATCTGTGATGATCAATACATTTTGTTACCATAGCTGCCAGTCATTAACATCCATCTTCTTAGTTCATTTTATTTGATGAAATAAATCCTTTTATAATATGATCATAATATTGGATCTTCGGCAGTAGCTGAAATTAATTTTAGTAAGTTGGAGATATGAAGCCTAATTCGGGCCTTAAACACATATTTTTTAATGTTACTGGTATAATCATCGCTCATTTTACTTTCTTCATTATTCCAGCTATTATTTATTATGAAGTTACTAAATTGAAAAATGTACTCAAAAAATTACTAATGTTCTACTTCATATTTTATTTAATTGGTAGAACAAGTTCACAATTCAACTTTGATTTGGTTTCTTTCCAAGATAGTCTCGGAAACATTTCCACTTCCTCAATAGCTCCTCCATATCAGGGTGAGATTTTTGAGTATTACGAAAGTATTTTAGTACTATAAAATATTATGATTTATTACGACAAAGAGTTTACTATCGCAATTAATTTTGTTTTTTGATCTATACTTCTTTTCATCTGAAATGGCGAATAAGAATTTCAAAACATTCAAATGTGATTAATTTCTTCATTTTTTATATAGTCTATTTTCAGAAATCTTAAACGAAAGATTTCAAACAGAACCACTATTGGTGGATCCGAAAATTATTGCTTTTCTAATCGATGATCGCGTGGTGGGAAATTTATATTGCTTTAGAATAATTAAGTTTATGAAATTTTGTCGTAAATCGCAAATAGCCATGGTAAAATAGATTACATTTATAAAAATAAACGAATAAATCTAACCTAATTATAGTTTATAGCTCGCAGATACTCCAAGTAAATCTCAGGTACTTCAAAAATCAGAGAATATTCAAAAGAGGCAGGTTGTCCAGCGTTCCTTATCAAATTTGCCAGATTTTTCAATCGAAAAAGATTCTACGGATCGCTCTACACTTCTTACTGTTATTTTGCCTCGGTCTTCAACCAATTTTGGCCAATTCATTGCTAAAGTTGTTGATATTTCACCAGTCATGTAGGAGTTTCATTTCATATTTTTTTTTAAATATTTAAAGAATAATGTAATCCATTGAGATGCATTATTATGTAGCGAATTATTTTGAAAGGTTATAACATTGATAATTTTAGAGATTTATCAGAACGTGATATCAACAGGACATTTTTAGCATCGCCATCAGATTTCAAAACCATCAACATTCACGGCCTTCATCCTGGGCATCAATATAGGTTAGATTTTTGAAAAGTCTCGTTTACATTCTTATTTAAAACAGATTAAGGAAAACTTTTGATTTAAGATAACTCATTTAAAACAGTAATATATTAATTGAGGATTCTCTTTCATTAATATTGAAATTTATTAACATTTCTAATATGTCACGATCTTGTTGTAGTCATTATTTAAGTTCAATTCGAATAAATAAAATTTATCGATCAATGATGTCAGTTTTCTTTGATGTTTCTGAAATTTATCGGGAACATGAAATAGAATAATTTTCTAACCAAAATATCTAACCAAAAAATGACTTTTTCAGTAATCATAACCATATTTCAACATAAAAATAAGCAATTTGAAAATGTCTATTGACGAGCTTTATTTTGATGACGAATAATTAAATTAGATTGCTTTCAAAGCAATTTTTTTATTTCGAGAAGTTCGAAGATCTTTGAAGTTTATAGGAAAAAACATAAATTAAATAATTGTCAAGAACTGTAAATTTAAACCAAAAAATTATAATTAACGTTGAAAATTTCCTTTCATCTTACCTTCCTACATAAAATATTAATTTAATATGAGATTTCTATTATATATAAATGTGAGTATACAAATTTCTCGAAGTTACATTCTAATCTTAGAATATTTCCACTTTAATTGCATGTACCTACGTGCACACAGGTAACAAACGATGACATTTCATATGTCCGATCGAACTAGCTCATTTCATATCGTCAGGAATGCATCGGAAGATTTGTTCAGTCAAGATCTTTTGGTTGTAGTTTTTGAACAATGTGATATATTAATAAAAAAGTTGAGATCTGATTTTTAAATCATCAAATAATAAAGATCATTTTTTTCTCATTTTCTTCTTCATTTCTTCAATCTCATCTTCAATCATTTTCTCTTTCTACTTTCTGCTTATTCCCTGCATAACGCAGTTACTCTGAAATGAGTACAAATACATATTTATTTGTTAGAAAATTTCGATCGTTAAATATTGAAAATTTTTTTGTGATCTCATAATCACAAAGAGACAAAGGGCATATGGTCTAAATTTCTGAAAAATTATAATTTAATTTTTGCAAACATTGGAAATCTAAAAGCGAATAATAATGAATTAAAAGATTCTTACTTCTTCCAACAGTGAAAATCATTCAATGTAGGAGAATTCTAATCTGATTTAAAATAAAGATTTCAGTATATCAGTGATTGGTAGAAGAAAAGGCGAATCAGAACTGATTAAAGAAGAAAGAGTGATAACAGATCCAATAGCACCGGATTTTGCTTCACATAATGCATCTATCATTTCCTATCATACCAATATTACCTTACGAGCATTGAAGCCTGAAAAAGCTCTGCAGGTTAGTTCATTGGAAAACTAAAACGAAGAACAGATTAATAAATGTCACAAATGATTCCAAAGCAATTTCGTCTTAATTCATTGAAATTCCGGTTATCATCTGAATGCGTTGAAGTCAGGTCAAATAAAAGCTTTAAATATCTCTGATAGTCATTAATTTCCATTTTTTAATCAAGAATCTCGTCGTATCGTTGAAGATGAATGAATGAAAGCTCGGCATTTCTTTCTCTTATATTAATTTGCATTGAAAAATTGAAATATGTTTTGAGTAATTTGATCTGAATGATAAAATATTACTACAGAATAGATTGCTTGAATTCGGAATTGATTTACTTGAGAAATTTATTACAGGATAGCTATCAAATATCTTATGTACAACTTGATCCGTTACGGCATTTTCCGAAACTTGAAATAAATGATATCCCGGAACAAAGATATATAGAAATTTATCTTGGAAATTTAATGCCTGGACAAAATTATAATATTTCTATTACACCACAAGTAAAGAATGTCGAAGGTCGACCGTGGAATGGCATCTTAACAACAAGTTCATTTTTATGACCGTTGCACAATTTATAATTTCTCTTTAAATGACTCTTTAAATTTAAATGATTGAAAACTTTTTAGCAAAAGTTCTGATTTTTGTAGAAAAATCAAAACAGAAAATTTATGCTATGCTCAGCTTGAAAATTTCTATATATTAAATTGTTTCTGATCATTTCTGTTTTTTTTAGAGCCTTATTCCCCGGAAAATCTAATAGTAAAAGAACTAAATACTACCTGTATACGGCTTTCATGGTTCTTAACAACAAGAACAGGTGCTGATTCAATTTCAATCAACTATCGACTTCATAGGAGCAACACATCGTTGACCGAAGTGAGCAGAACAAACAACATCTAATTAATATTACAAATTTGAAAGACTTAGAAAATTAAAATTTCTTATCAATAAATCAGCAGTTATCTTGCAATTGCTAATCATCATTAAAGATCACTTCTAATAATACCTCCAGGTTTTGGTACAAAGTAACCGAACATCGGCTGAAATATGCAGTGGTCTACAACCTGGACGAACTTACATATTTATTTTGAAAACAAAAAAAGGCAATCAAATATCAGATGATGTCAAGTTATTACATACAGTGAAACCAAAAATACCTGAAAATCTGAAAATTTTGACGGATTATGAGAAACGGAAATTCCGGTACTATTTTTTTCATTTCTCTCACAATTTTTCTATTAACTTTAATCTGTTAACTCTTTTCTCTGTAATAAACCATTAGAATTGTTATCCTACCATTCAATATCTGATCATAAATTGAAATGGAAAATATATTAGTTCAATTTTTTCAATTATTTTGAAGGTATTTAATGCACTTAAAATGTATATGAAAGTCAGCTTTAAAGCAACTGGACATATTAGCTTTTAATGACCAATGATTATTTTAGATTGACCATGGACATAGCATCTGAATCTGAAAGTCACGTCGAGAAATGCTTCGTCAGTTTAGTGAATGAAAAACTAGATGTCATCGAGAGAATATCAAGTGTTGAAAATCCAAAAACGATCTCAACTTCGAGGGAGTAAGTTCACTCAAAGATATTCAACTCAATGAATTAATTAATCATTATACGACTTTAACAATTTCTTAATGCACTTTTTTATCACATATGAAATCACTAAAATTTATGTTAGAATGAGTCATAATTTACTTCAGTTTCATTTTTTAAGAATTATCACTGATAACCGTTATATCAATGCTTTACGGTAATAAAGTTGATTGTGTGATTTTTCTTATTAATATAATAGAAATACTTCAACATTTGATTTTGAATTTGTTGAAAAATATTGTTCGACAAGAATATGTTAGATGCTCGATCTATGTGGACTTACATCCTGGTCAACGTTATGAAGTTTCTGCAAAAACAATTAGCGAAAATACATCGAGTAACATCATCTCGAAAAGTTTTGCTTTGCAACCAGCTTTTGATATGGAAACCTTTGGATTGCAGTTATCAGTGAGTGAATAATTTCCATCAAATAAATTGAGTGAAATATGCTTCTTAAAATATTTCTTCTGCATATAAACATTCCTTTATTATTTATTAAACTATTAATAATTTTCAGTTGTTGTAAAAAACTTTGATAAAGTTTTCTTTGCTGCTTTCTATCTAAAAAATTTATATTGTAAATGTTTTAATTTGAGTAAGAGGAAAAAGTGATAGAAGTAAGCATAATTTTCACATAGATCACAAAATATGCAATCAGTTTTAATGTTCGTCTACTATCTATTAACAATTAATAGAAATTACGATTTGTTTCTATTACTGCTTTGAATTTTTATCCATCATTGACAGAAAATATTCAAAAAATATTCTTCTTATCGATGACTTGTAAATCACTGGTAAAAAATTTTCGGAATCCGATGGTACTTTAATGCTAAAATGGCCTGTAACTGAGATGGCTCGAGCGCGATTAGACGATGTTTGGGAAAATATTGTTGGCTCTGATAGTACATTGCATTTACGTGTTGACCCGCTGAGTAAGTCGATTAGTGGGACATGGCAAGAACAATCAAAACGTTTTGAACGCAAGCAATACGAACGTGATACCTTAACTGTTTCTAAACTTCGACGTGGTGCTTGTTATAAGGTAAGACAGATCACTTCTTTTATTATCACTGATCACTTAATTCTTCATGAGAAATACAGAACCCCTCCTATAAGGTAAATATAATAATACATGCGTATGAATACTTTAAGTACTAATGGCGAACAATTGATACGTCGAACAGAATTGAGAAAAGTTAGCAAAATGTTGAGAGGAAAAACAACAACTTCATCAGCGCACCTGAAATCTCATTTATTATTTCGGAGAAAATGTATATAAGTATTACTACATGTTGAAATTTGTTAAGAAAGATTTAAGTGGTTAGTCAGTTTTTAGCAAACTAAAATTTAGACCTTATAGGCACATTTAGTTATAGAAAGTCATTTCATTTCAATACTTCAGTTTAGATACAAATCTATACCGTAACAAAAAGCGGTATTGCTAGTGCGCAGAAATTTGAAGAACTTCTTCGGATCAGTGCACCAAAGGTGAACATAACAGCAAAAGAAATAGCAAAAAGTACCGCTTCATTTCGAGCAATCCTCGAATCACCCGTTGTTTTCGATCCACCGGAGTGCAGTTTGCATATTGTAGTGTTAGATATGAGAAACATGACTATTTATGACCGCACTACGCCTTTAACACCAGAAATATCACCAGTTGTTTTAGAAGGATTACGACCTTATCACCGCTATATTATAAATTCTCAGGTGACATTTTTTTAACTTTCCTTTGAGCGATAATTTTTATGATATAGAGAATAAAGATGAGGGCTTAAACTAATGCAATAGGTCTAATTTATTTAATTAAACTCGACTAGAAATTATAGTTAACAAAGCGTACTTTCCTCATTCCTGCATAATCCAAATAGCTATTGTTGCAGTACAAGTGAATTTTGAAGAGCTATTTGAAAGCAAACCGTGCAGTATAAATGTAAATTTAAATGTCAGTTAAATACTGCGACAATTAAGAATTTCAGATTATCTGTGGTAAAACAAATGATAAGAGTTGTTTACCGAAACTTCAAGCAATGGAGCCTGTCCTTTTTGAAACACGGCAAGATCGACCGGGACCGGTACAGAATCTGATGGTGCGTATATTGAATCCGTACAGTGTGCAGTTATTTTGGTTACCGCCATCTTTACCAAATGGCATTATTACGCACTATATCATTGGCATACATCCGTTGGTTTGTTTTCTCAATTCTCTTTTTTCAATTTGGGAGATTTTTAGTTTTATCTTCCAAATTGTATTTCATCAAAATGGATTATTGATAATTATGCACAGATTGAAGTACAGCATGATTTTTAAAATTGAATATGAAATCAACTATTTTTGTTTAATATAATTAGGCACTTAACTATAACCTCATTTCATAAACGATGAGAAATAAACAAACAACAATTATAGGCTTTTAATATATATTCAACGAAAGCCCGATGAACTGAATGAAAGAAATAGGAATGTTTCCCTTTAGTGTATTTCAATTAAAAAGTTCCTATTCGTATATTCTAATGATTGGACATTGAATGATCGAAGAGAGCTTGTTTATTTGAAGAAAAATTGCAAATTATCAAGAATTAAGTAAAGCCCACTTAGCTTCAATTTTAATTTTTCGGTTTGTAATTTTGAGAGAGAGGAATATTTGAGAATGAAAGCATTCAAGAAAATGATAAATAATTTATTTTTGCCAGTTGTCTTCCTATTTATGTTTTACTTCCTTTCAGAAATGTAAATTTTTATTTGAAATTTTTTACTAAAAGAAAAGTAAACAAATTCAGAATATTTACCTCTCCTTTTCTCCTCATCTTCTTTTCTTCCCTCCTCCTCACTTTCTACTGTTCTTTCTTCTCTCTTTTTATCCAATGTTATCTTTCGTCTACAATATTTCAATTACTATTTTCCAATCACGGTAAAGTATTTTGATTTCCTGCTATAATATGATTTCAAAATTGTCAAATAGGTCACTTTGTAACCGTTAATGCCGTCAATAGCGCCGTTGAAGGCGTTTGCTTCTTTCGGTACATAAATAGTCATTTGTCTCTTTCATTTGCTTTTCCATTATTAATTTACTCATTACGTGCAATCCATCCACTTAAAAATTCTTCCATTTCTCTTCTTAAAATACATCGTTGCATTTTTTCGGTAAAGAACACATTTGCGCAGTTATTGTGCCGATCATACTGTGAGTGCAAGGTCATTTGATTTAACCTATCTCGGAAATATTTCTTCAGAATCTTCTCCTTCTTCGAATCATTTCGCATGTAACAATTTTAAAACATTTCAATGTCATTAATCAGCTTCAAATGATGAGCAAATAACTTTCTTCATTTCTGACTAAATTGAAAATCTATTTATCAACATTGATATGAATTACTGGTGCAAATATAGTAGTTTCAGGATTTATTCGCATTCCAATTTTGTATATTTCTATTGACAACTGTATTTATAATTGAAGTGTTAAATAGATAATATCCGCTCTAAACAATATATATGTTACATGAGTAGGAGGATGATCAAGAAAATGATTGGTCAGTGAGTGTTGGTGCTGGAGCTCATTCGTCACCGTTTTCCTTTTATGATAGCACCGACAGTAACAAGAAACAGCAACCGATCGAAGCGATTGTTGATAACTTAATTGGTGGACTAAGATATCGGATGGATGTTCGAGCTGTTACGGAAGCTGGTGAAGGCGACTTCAGCGCAGCATCTGATGCTGTACACGCCGAAATGCCTATTTTACGTTGGTTCCCTTCTCTTTCTTCGTATCACTCATTTGAACTCAACCTGAAAATTTTACATTAGGAAATTGAATTATATACATCCTTAGTGACAAAAATTTATGCAGCTATTTCAAAGAATCGTATCAGAAATATTACATATGAAAAATGAAAAAATTTTTCTACCAATTCATTCTGAAACTCTCGAATTAATATTTTTACTTCGTAAGCGATTATAAATAGTGAGATGAAGTAATGTTTCAGCTCCACCACGTCCTTTGTCACGCATTGAAATAGTATACAATACAGTTCACAGCACCGATTTGGCAATACGATATAGCACATCGATGTTCAATACAAAACATGGATATCTTAAGAAATCTGCACTTATTGTTACTGAAGTTGACAATAATAATGAAAATATAATCAATTCCATCATTGAAAATCAAAACAAAACAATTGTAAGATTTTACGTAGTTTAAATTTTCATTTCAAAAATTTGCTTATCATTTATGAAATAATTCTGAAGCAATCTTGAGAGCTCACTTGACACAACTGAAATATCCACACTTTTTTGTTATATTACCATTTTACATATTCTTTTAGACATGGGGTCAAGCACAAAAATTTGATTTATGGCCAGCATATGTAGCAATTGAAACAACTATTGAACCATTGCGAAATTTTTTTCCACCGCATTTTGTTTCTGAGGTATGAATTGAGCATGTTTTTTCTTAATTACACGGGCAACTGATTGTTTTTATATTCCATACAAATTTTGATTTTTGTAATTCATTCGAATAAATTGTCAAGTGATGGATAGAATTTTCCTACAAGCTTTCTTGTACTCGTTATTAAACATTTTAGCAATCATCCGCTAATAAAATAGGCTTAATTATATCGTTTCGTCAATTAATATTTAATGTTTTTTTCAATTATCATACTATAATGAATTACCAAAATGAACTTAGTGAAATTTACTAATTTAATAAATGTTGAAGAGGAAGAAGCTATTAAGTCAAGAGGAAGATTTGGAACATTTGTGCTCAATTTTGCGTTATATACTCGGTAAAATTAAAAAACAAACAAACTTGTTAATTCTGGTGAAATCGCAAAATTAAGCAATCTCTGTTATTTTCTTTAAATTTAAACTACCCTTGAAAAAAACAGAAAAAGTTGCAGATAATAGGTGCAGATGGAACGTGCGATGATATCGAACTTGATACCATTTGCAATGGTCCACTTAAACCAGCAACATCATATCGCTTTAAATTACGGCTTTACACGGCACTAAACATGTGGACTGACTCAGAATATTCCGAAATCGCAACAACAAGTTCGTTCATTATTGATTCCCCAGTATATTTTCACGTCCATGAATACGCTTAATTTTACCAGAAGTAGTAGGATACCTTAACGTGAGATCCCAAATAACAGTGGTTTCCTCATTATTTTCTTGCTAAAAACTACGTACTAAATCTGAATTCTACAGAAGGTCGAAGAAGTTTTTTTTGTTCATATTACTAATTTTTTTATTTAAACTATATGATTGTTGAAAATGTTTCATTCGCATATCCCTCTTTATTCCTGTGTTTTACGAAAAGATAAGGAATAACCCATTATTTTGCTCTATCTTCAAGTTTTAGGTTTAAATTTATTTGAATTATAAAAAGTTTTGCTATTCCAATGATTTCTTAAATTTTGAAAATTAAATTTTCCTTTGTGAAACAGAAGTATACTGGTAGAAGAATAAAGAGTAGAAAAGAAAACGATTGAAAAGTGGAACAATGTAAACTTTTTTATTTTCATCAAATCTTATCGTCATCTATTTCGCTTTTTGAGAATCAATTTATCAATCAGTACTATCAATCTAATTACTACATTAAAATTTTAAGTATGCTAATTTAGTAATTTTAATAACTTCTTGAAAAAATGAAATTTTAAACTAAAGTGATAATATATTGTAAGGGAAGAGTGTATCGTTCCACTTAGTTTTGTCACTATTAAAATGAGTTTGAAATTTCGTAATGAAATGCAGAGAATTTCGGAACTTTTTGTTATGTTCAGAGAAAGAATGAGAATTTTTCATTTAAATGACATTTGATATCTCCGAAGTGCAATTTCTTGCTTGAATCAGACCGATTTCTGTTTGCATCGTGTCGTCTGCTGATATCTGAAAGGCTACTTATTGTAACTGATAAGGGACAAAGGCTATACGGCAAGAATTGATATACTTACATTCTTAATGAAAGAAAAACAACATGATTATTAATTTGTTTTAAAATAACGGTGCAAGGGAAATTTCTCTCATTGTCCTTTGCATGAAATTTGTATCGTTATGTAATAATCTTAATTTATCTTAGTTATACAATGATTTCTAAGCTATAATCAATGAAGGTTCTTGAATTTATTATGATGTAGGTTTGTCACTGAAAACGGAATCATTAACTACTTGTCGTTATCTATTTCGCTTTTCGATACGCATTCGCTACAACTTCACAAAAAAAGAGGTTGAATGAGCACTATCGGTCCTCTGTTAGCTTTTCTGATTCATAGAAATTCCATGTTCTTTTTTCATTTTTTTACTCTTTATCAATTGTTCCATCCATATTTCTCTTTCTAATTTCATCAGTTTGTGGCATAAATGACAAACTGTTCTTTGATGCTTGCAAGTTATCGATTGACCTGTGAATAAGCTAGTTGGTGAAGGGAATGTCTAGTAGGCCCATTGATCGCTGGTCATTCCTATGATTCTCATTACTACTTCATTCAATCATCCTCTGTGTGCATGTGTGCATGTGTGTGTTCCCCCCTGCTCAGACCGAGTATTCCTGCCAGTGAGCAGCTGGGGAGAAGCACTGGTGGAGACGTATCTCTGCTACTCCGATTAAGCTCCCTCTCACTCAAATTTTATGCTTTCCTCTTCAGTCTTCAGTCTGTTATTCCTATTTGTCAGCTTTGAGCAAAAAGAGAAAGCCATACTTGATTATAATATGGCTTTTCTTCTCGTGTAGAAGGTACTCGGCCCATTCATCCATATTTCAAAAGAATTTATCCAATTCAATAAATTTGATTCGAACAAACTTTCTCCTTCACTGTTCGTTTGGAAGGGAGCAAAAATAACCGTTAGTGAATTATTATAACTCAAGAGAAAAAGGGCAGTTTATAAATATCTTGGAAATTTTTATTAGAATTTAACCTCTAACGCATCCTATTTTGATACTGTAAAGTGTCATATTACAAAGTTCGATGAGAGCTGATATTTGTTCTAATCGGTCATTATTCTATAAAGGAACGAAATAAAAGCGATCGACTATTCAGTCGATCAAGTCATGTCTTAGAATATTATTATTTTATCTCTATTACAGATTGCGTCTCACAAATTCTGTATAACATTTCCTATGCATACCTTTTGAAACCAATTATTTGCAGAAGCGTCACCAACATTCTTTGCATTGAGCAGTGTGGCGTCAGTATTGCTGCTTCTTCTTCTTACTATCACTTCACTAATTGCACTGATCGCCTGGAAAAAGCGCAAGAAGTCTTGGTAAGTTGAGAATAATATTCGCATATAAATACAAATGTAAATTTTAGACAGCTTATTCTTCTCCTGAATTACATTTCACCTTTAGCATATAACTTTTCTTCACTTTTTTTTCCTATCATTGGTTTATTAATTCGGATTTCCACTACCTTGTCTTTCAATTCCTTTAAGTAACACATCTTTAAGAAACAGTATTTTTTTTTAATCTCTAATATTTCATTGTGAAGGATTATCATTAAACGGACTTTTTTCTTTTAAATGTTCAGTAGAAATTTTGTGCGATTGAGTGTTTCTAACAAATGATATGTTTGTAGTCATTGGACATTGAATTTCATTTTTTTACTTTGATGAAGATCCGTTCTTTCAAAATATACAGAGTACCTCTATCGCCAATAATCAATGAAGTTTTGAAATTTAAGTTCATGTTTATTATCACTTCATGCATAATTTATCAATAATCATCCAAGTAAACAGTTTGTAAGAACGATATGACTTTCAGAGGTTTTTTTTCTGAGTTCAAATTACTTGAAAACAATCAGTACTATATCTTTTTCACTTTTCATCTTATCCATTCCATAATTTCATGCAGTATCAACTAACAGATATTTTTCTTGTCGGAATGGAAAACTTTACGCAGGTAAATCATTCTTCTCTTCCATATTCCTAATTAGTGCTGTTTAGAAATATTAAATAGAATGAAATTCTTTTTCGTCTAGATTCATTTTCGGAAAGATAGTCCTTCGAGAATATATCACAATTCTTTGCTATCTAAACAGAATATAATATGATATGAATAAGATAGAATAAATATGTAAATTCGAAATCGAATTTATCATTAGCTGTATTACTTTTCAGTCAATCATTTGCCACTTCATTTGAAATTGAACTTTATGTTTACTGGAACACAAATATTGACTAGAAAAAATGTGAAAAGCACACGGATTACTGTTCCGTGAAGATCAACCATCGAAGTGACGTTCAATAACTCGGTGGTCACATACCCGCGCTTCCACATCTGAAGAAAATAACAGTATACCGATAATTCTGTGGGTGGAGTGGGATGTGTCACTGACTTTGCACGTAGCACACGCAACTGCGTCTCCTTCTCCACTCAGTTTGCAAGTCGCACACTTTTTTTGAGCGGCTTCACGGAATATCTATATTATGACGTGTATATGCAGTGTGTAGATGTATTGTATGTATGTACGTGTGTGTTGTGTATGTATGGGTATGCGATTCAACGGCATTGCGTAGGTGTGAGACGGGGAGATGATGGCATTAGTATAGTCGATAGTAAGAATCCGTTTTGCTATGCGCACTTTCAGTTTCAGTGTTTCTGCGGCTTACGTCCCTCTCCCTTACCGCCCTCGAGTTTATCATTTGCTTTTGGAGTGAGGGAAATGCGAGTAGGTTTATTCGCCTCCACCCCCCCATATCCATTGATCGTAGAGATATCGCTAGGGTGTTCTTTATCATTTGCTGACTGAAAGTTGTCAAAGGTCAGACAGTTGTTTCAAATCGCTGCACGGTTTCATCATAGGAAGGAAAAGAGCAGAACTCGTTGTCTTACATAACTGGAAAGTAGTTTGGGCCATCATACTCATACGGTTTCTCCATTTCCACCTCTCTGTGAACTATTTTAACTGAATTCACACTTCACTTTATTTGGAGTTATTGCTTTACATTACATACTAACATGTTAGTAATTGCTGTTGACAAAAAAAGAAATGAAATTGAATTCTGAATGGACTCGAAACTAAGGCTCCTTTAGCTTTTCAGAGGTTGCGCATCGTCCGGATCGGAGGAACGAAGAAATCCATTTTAATTTTTTTTTCTTTTTTCCAACATCTATCGTTATTATCTAATTCATATATTATTTTTTCTAAATTTCTGTGATATTTACTTTATTATTTCCTTAAAACATAGCAGTGCTGTATTTCGATGCTATCACACAATATTAATTGAGGGTAGAATTCAAGCGTAGAATCATATAAATTGAGTGTAATTAACATTTTATTAAATATTTACTAGTTCTACAAAGTTTCATCTTTGTTCATTTAGAATTATTAATATTCGATTAGTATATAGCAATAGTATGTGATAGTTGAATGAGTACTGATACGAGATTTTCAAAAGTGTTTGTTTGGAAATAAAGATATTTGTCACTCAATCTCATGAGAATATTTTAAAAAAGAAGTAAAACATAACTCTGTTTGCTATCTCCTACCAGTAAGATTAGCATGGAATGCCTGTCGTTAGGTGGAACTTTTGGATACATTGCTTTAAATTATTTCAATGCTTTTTAAATTATACAATTATCAGGAAGTTTTCAAAACTAGTGTAAATAGGAATCAAATTTGAATACTTCTTGAAAAAATTATTGAAAGATGATTAGATGTAAAAATTGTCAAAATTAATATTCGTGCACGGTGGTGACTAAATTTGAAGCAGTGAAATTATTAGTTACTACATATTTGATTTTCAGAAAGATATCATTTGTTTTCCGGATATTTTAACAAATTAAACTAGCTAATTATTAGATGAATTATTTGCTAAATATTACTGTTGAGACTGTTTTAGATGAAAAATCCTTCCCTGAACTTTCTGTTTCTACAAGATTTCAGTACCGAAAATGAGTGAATTTCTCTGTCGCAGATATTATTACTTATTTTTATGTCATTTGCCAGCTGAAATTAACGTTAAGATTCTTGAAAATTATTGTACATGATGGGATAGAATGTGTATACATTTCATTTATTAGATCGTGAAAGTTGCACCTTATAGGTGAAAAATATTTTGATATTAGCAGTTTTTCACTAATAGTTGTTTACAGCGCGGTTCCATTCATCTAATCGCTTGTTATCCTGGTTATCATTGATTTTGAGTTTATTTGTATCATTAACTTATTATAAGATTGCTCTCTTCAAAAAATTTGAGTTTCAAATCTTGGAAATGCGAAAAGTTTTAAACTCTGCAACATTTTTCATTATATTTTTTAGCAACTTTTCGTCCACTTATATATATAATGCAAACTTTTCAAAAGACGAAGATAGAGTCGAATTTTTTATCTTCAAAAGGCTTAACCTATTACTGGATAGACCTATGATCTATGAATAAAATACATTGTGCATTTAGCAAACAGTGTTGACAGCTTCTAAGCGAAAATGAACCTAATGACATCCAGTTTTTCAATAAATTAAAATAAAATCGTTTTATGTCTGTGAAAATTAGAAAAGAAAAATATGCTCTCCACAGTTACACCTTACAGTTCTCTTCATATTTGCTAATTTTAATAATTTCAATGAAAAGTCTTCCATGAGTTGCGTAGGTGGGAAATTAATCTTTCAAATTGATTGGTGCTTCGTGTGAACCATAATTAGCTACCGAAACAGATGATGCATAGAAGACAAAATTTATTTATGGAAAGAAAAACAGTATTTGTAGCTGACATTACAAATGCTTAGAAATTTTTAATTTTTTTTTTTTTGATACCAGCAAACAAACAATCTAGTATATTCAGCTTGATGGGAGAGAGAAAATCAAGCCCATATTTGAGATATTAAGAGATAACATATTTGAGATATATGAGATTTTTTGGAGCAAATTTTTTTCTGCATATTTTGATTTTAGCTAGAAGATATTCTAAATTTAATGGCATTCTAATTGGCAGGAGAAGGTGAATCAAATTGGTGAATTTGAAGAAATTACTATTATATAACATTTAAACTTGTATCTTCTTTCGCTAACATCGAGAGATAACTGTTCGATTAGTCGAGCGTGCAAGTAGCATGCGGTGAAATTTGGACTTGTGGAGTAGTTGAGAGATGCTCGCTGATAAATTATCATATAACAATTTTATAGATGTTGTAGTATTTTGAAAAGTAAAACACAAATGAAAATATGGAGTTCTACTTGCGGTTGATTTGTTTTACATATTAAAACATCGCTTCGTTCAGATTTCATTCAAATATTTGATATAGTGTTGATAAGTTTAGTGGTATAATTGTTAGAGCATGATGATACGATTAACTGAAAGATTGTGTTGTATTAAAGCATTAGAAATAAAAAATGCAGTCGTTAGGTAAACGGAAAAAGATTCTGACAATGCAATTTAGTTCTATAGTGCTTGTTTTTTCCATCGACTTGTATTAGTAAATAGTCATAAATTTTTTCCTCAATTTATCAGTTGAACAAAATTATATTGTACTTTAATAATGAGGATCATACAAAATCACTGAACAAAATGTAATTTTATCAGGTGGCTGGGAAACATTTCTCTTTTTACATTTTTGTTTTCTTTCCGGCAAATTAGAAGAGTTATACAAATCACAATTCACATTTAGTTACATTGATTTGATCATCTCTTTCTATCCTTTCTTGATAGTTTATTTTCTGATTATTCACTTAATCAATATCATATGTGGTTATATAAGAACGATCCAATGTCAATTCTGCTAATGTCCCTTCAGCAAAATAAGTCTGAGAATGAATAATTATTATGTTTCTTCCTTTGTTCTATATTTCTATTGCTTACATTGCTTCTTTTAGTCCTCGAATATACAGCAGTCAACAACATCCCTATACTTCTTATTCACAACAGTTTCTTGGCTCTATCGGAGAAAGAGGCGATAGGGAAGGAGCAGGAATTGGAATTGGTGTTTTGCAATCAAATTTTGCTTATCCAGGTAATGTTTTCCTTCTTGTTGTATTCATATTATAATATTTTACTTATAGTATTTTATCTACTTTTGTTTTCTCCAAATTTGGATTTAATTCTGCATTAAAATCATATGATTTGCGTAGTTTCAATCTTGATCTTAAAACATTAAAGCAGATACAGTTGAGAACTTTGCTCTTCTTTTGAGATAGTAATTAGATTATTGAACTATTAAAATCAATTTCCAATAGAGCAAAATTCTGATAAGTTACAGTAGCAATGATATCATTAATAGCAATTTCGAAAGAAGTGTTAAATTTCTAAAATCACTAATTATTTATTTATTATAGCATCTCTGACTAATCAATATAAACCTGAGCAGAATGTTAGTGATGGTGGTGAAATTTTCTCGCACTGGACAGCTCTCAAGATGATAATGGCCGAACGAGCAGCCCAATGTTTAGCCAAACTTGGTTTGAACAATTCTGTATTTACAGCTGCTCCTAATACTGATATTTTACATCCGCAGACAAGTCAATTACAAAATACTATTACTACAGCGGATTTGACTGCTACAATTTCTGCAAAACCGAATGATTTGGTGACAACATCTGGACATCACCGAAGGTATTTCCGACGCTTTAAATAATTTTGAAAAATTTTATGTTATTTCTCCTCTTTAATGCTTCTGAATACTCAGAGTACATATCTATTTACGGTGATAATTACAATCTCGTCCTACCAGTTATGATTTGTTGTTTTCATCAGGGAATTTTCTTGCTTGCAACAGGTGCGATTTGTTTCATAAATAATTTTTCGGTTATATGCTGTATTTAAGGGTAGATTTCAATAAAAGTTAATATGTAACGACTATGAATTAATAGTGATAAATCTTCCAATGATTTTAGATCGCGCAGTTTACGCGAACGTACTGGTGTTGATCAGCGTTTGGAGCGATTGCCTAGTGGACCGGTAACTTTACAGAGATTTGTACCACATACAGTCATTCCAGGAAGTAACATTGAAAAAAGGTTTTTTTGATTCATTAAAAAGTAGTTATTTGGCAAATTGGATAATGCAGGCACAGCATTGTTAGCAAGCGCTCCCTAATACTTGCAGTACTTCAAATAATTTTTTCCACTAAAAGATGAATATTTTCAGTAGACCAGTACTTATTCATAATTTCGCTGAACATGTACGACTGATGTCTGCTGATTCAGATTTTCGGTTTTCCGAAGAATATGAAGTATGCTTGCGCTAAAATCCACTTTTAATTGAGAGCATGAATCGTTATTGTCACTATTCAAAGCATTTATCACCACTTTAAAACATAATTGTGAAACTCCCTTTTTTTATTATCAGATTTTTTTTATTGTCCTTAATGAAATTGTAATCCGGAACTTTAGGATCTGAAATTGGTAGGACATGGGCAGACATCTATAGCGGCGGATTTAACAGTGAATCGAGCAAAAAATCGTTTCACGAACATACTGCCATACGATCATTCTCGTGTAAAGCTTATACCAACTGATGGTGACGATGGCTCAGATTATATCAATGCGTCTTATATTCCCGTTAGTTGAAACCTTTTTATCAAAAGTTTCTAAGCCATTCAACTTTCGGAAGGTCCTTTATAAAGCAATTCATTTATAATGTTCAAAAACTAATCGTTTTATGACAGCTGGCTGGTATGTATTGAGCATTATGAACAGATAGAGAGATGTGGAATAGAATACGAATGGTAGTTAAAGATGATAGTTCTCTATTTTTTACAGGGATTCAATTCTCGCCGTGAATTCATCGCAGCACAGGGACCCCTTCCTTCTACACGTGATCATTTTTGGCGAGTTGTTTGGGAACAACATTGTCCAGCAATAGTTGCTCTAACAAAATGTGTTGAGAAAGGACGTGATAAATGTCATCAGTATTGGCCTGATAACGATCAGCTGAGTGTCCTTTACGCTGACATTGAGGTTTTAATCTATTATTTTTCAAAAGGCTCTATTACTTTGATTACATGTTTTTTTTTTCTGAGTTTATGAATTTGTGTTTTTAGGTGACGTTAATGAACGAAACGGTATATGAAGAGTTTACAATTCGTGAACTTAGGTTAACAAATATGAGTGAATCAGTAGCATCTGCTAGAACAGTGAAACATTTGCATTATATGGCATGGCCTGATTTTGGTGTTCCCGAATATGCTGCTGGTTTAGTGCATTTTGTTCGTCTTTTCCGAACTCGACTGCCACCTTCACCTAATAATAAACCAACTATTGTGCATTGCAGGTTTGATATTTCTTGTTGTCAAGAATTGACGTTTTATGAATCAGTTCAAAAGGTCCACAAAATATTTTCACGTAGAAAATATCCTTGCGAAAAAGTCACCTGCCAACTTGATTTTCTTGTATCGTTAATAATTTTGCTGCTTAATTAAATTGTATTTACAATGAGTAGCAAAGAGTACAATTTTTCCTTAAAGTAAACTTAAGTCTTAGTATATCATATTTCAGTGAATATCTCTATATCACGGCTATTTGTTAGGATCCAATAAATATTAAAATTTTGATGTGACAGAGCTTATATTTACTAAATTAAAGAAATATCGCAGTAAAAACGCGGAAAATAATTGATTACAGTGCTGGTGTTGGCAGAAGTGGTACATTCATAGCGCTGGATCGTCTGATACAGTGTGTTGCAAAAGCTTTACCACTTGATGTTTTCGGCATTGTTTATGAGATGAGACTTGATCGTTGTCATATGGTGCAAAATGAAGTAACATTTTTTAATCATTTTCCCGTTCAGTGAGGTTTGTGGTGATTCTGTACTCCCTCACATACGTTTTTTAGAAGCTATTGTTATTTGATTGGGCATGCATTTCTGAATTGCTCAGTCGGCATAAATTGAAACAAAAAATTTTCAATTTTTTAATCGGAATTTTACTTTCAGCAACAATATATATTCATTCATCATTGCCTGCTGTATGTTTTGGAGGCAGAATATGACACAGCTTCAAATTTGATAGGGAATAATTTGTTGCAAATTGGAGGTAAAGAAGGAACTATAACTTCCACCTTTCTCAGTGACAGTGTTGTTATTGGTTTTCCAAACAGTATCATCAGTAACGATGTTGGGAAAAAGCTGAATGTAGGAATCACGGGAGGCGATGTCGAAATAATAAATAGTAATGGAGGTACCACATTAACTGGAACCGTATTACAACATCAATCCAGCGCTGCATGGATTACCACTCCGCGTGTCGAAGTGCATTTGAATCCAGCATTCGATGATGATGAAGGTATTGCTGAATCTGGTTTGTAATATTTTGCTGTTTCTTTTAACATCTTGTATTGCATATTTTCGATGGGAATTACTTGGATGGAGCTATTACATTGAGATGAAAGAACGTTGTGTTTTTGATAGATTAGCACTTATGTTTAAATAACTGCAAAATTTCTTCCAAAGCAGTGTTTTGATATGCTTCTTTTATTTTCTACAAATGCTGATTCATTCATAATCATTTTAGAATATACGCTAGGTATCATTTAGATTAAATGGTAATAAATTCTTAATACCGAGTTACATTTTAAACAAGCTACCTCCTAATGTGCACAGCATCGAATGTTTTTCTGATATTCTCGTGAAACAAAATTTTTTTCCGCTTCCTGAAAATTTGAAAGCTTCGTAAAAACGGGTTTCTCTTTCCCACGATTTTTCGACGTTTTGTGAGAAGTAATGTGTCTGCACGTCAATGCTTTTGTATACTGTCATTTTTTGCTCAATAAAATTCAAATTAAACAATGTGATATATTTCTCCACTTTGTTCTTATTTGGAACCTTTGCTAACATAGAATTATTCAGCGTTTGTGCTTAGTTTACCAGTAATTCTCACATAACAACAATTCTGAAATTATTCGAATAAAACATGATATCTGCTTTGCAGAAGTTGAAAACCTGGTTCTAATTGGCCTTATATGTAACAGAATGCAATTAGATAGATGCAATTTTTTTTATAAAACAGAAGACAAAATAATGATTTCAAAAATTGTTTCCAAGTGATGAATTCATATTTAGCGTAATATTCGGTGTCTTGCGTGGTTGTGCATTCAAATAAAGTTGCTGGAACTAAGTTTACTTAATTTCATTTCTATAGTTTTTGCGAGAATTTCATCCCATTAATGTATAAATGACTGGGAACAAAGTTAGGACAATTTGCTTGGACGTGAATCTGATGGACGTGATTTTCACTGCCGTTGTCACCAACGAACACTTTGAAACCTACCGCACAGCCATTGTCCTGATTTGAATCCTGGAAAGAAAAAAGACGATATGAGATCGAAACTTTTGCTGAAACGAGAAGTTGGCAATTTTTCGACGAGTTGAGTTTTGTCAGGCCGAAGACTTTGCGTGCTTCATTTTTGCGACGGCAAATGATAGTAGGCAATGATAGTCAACACTCGCTGACATTCAGTCAAGAATCAAACTATTCATATTTTTTTATAATCCACGTTGATTTTTAATAATCTAGAGATGGCGAAAATAATATTAATTGGCCGTTACAATCTTTTACTTTATTAATTATTAGGAAGGAATTCTGCCATGATCATGTCTGAATTTACTGATGAGAATTAAAAATGTGATCATATTAGCCAAGAAATTCAATTTCATTTTACAGCAATTTATCCCAAAAATTACAAGCGATGGATGAAAAAACTGCAGAAATCTTTTGAGGTTTCTTTACCACCCACAATTTTATATGCCTTCCATAGCTTTCGCTTTACAAGATACTTTTCTGTGGAGTAGTTAGTTGTTAGCCATACGAGTTTTGATTATTGAGAAATTTTAAATAATATAAATTAAAATTTCTAAACTTCTGAATATTCAAAAGTAAGCAATATGCTTTGCAATTGATAAGTTTAGTGAAGAGTCTGCAAAAAGTTCAAATTTTTGTTAACAGTAACACGGAGGAATTTATAATGAAAAAAATACATTGGTTTCTAATTTTTTATGTAAACTTCGAAAGATTCAGTTGTGTTACCAATAAGAGGTCACACAATTGATCAATTCAAATTTTAGTTGAAAATATGGAATTTCACTTATGGTAAAGATTGATTATAAAGACCGTACATAGGATTCTTTATTTTTTGAGACTCGTTTATTTACCGAAAGTGTTTCTTCGGACTTCATCGTTGTGTTGATACTCTTTTGAGATGATGAAACAGTTGTGAATGAATTGCTGAAAAAATTCATGAAAATTAAGAAAAAATGATAACATAAATTATGATATTAAAGGAATTTAAACTTTAGTGAGTGCTCTTATCCTTTTCACTTCTAATTGATTGGTTTGTATTGGTATTTGAGTGCTCAAATCTTGGACTGCAGTTCAATAAAGTATTTGAAAACCAACTTCACAGATTTTGGGCTTCTCTTGTCACCGTACTCTCTAATCAACAATAATCGTCTGTTACCATCAATCATGTAAATGTGGTCTGTTTTTCGTAAGTCTTCTTGAGAATCAATGGGAAAGCAGAGCAAATCCTCGACTCGACCAGCCGAAAGAATTTTTTTCGAATCCAAATCTTGTCGTAATGATGTGCGATCACACTAAAATGAAACTAGTCAAGAAATCACCGACTTCGTTAGTTCTTAAATTTTAATTAAAACATCCAAACTTCATAGAACCAAAATTAAAATTGTTGAGCTCTGTGTACTTTTTTACTTTTCATTCCTCGCTTCAATGAAGTTTTCAAAACTGATCATCATTTTCATTTTAAAGATTGAAAAAATTTACCTCCGCTTTTTTGATCTTCTCATATTCTTCAACAATGTCATCTGAAAAATAGATTGCGCTAGCTTATTTTTAAATGGTTTCTCAATACTCTTCAAAGATATTACTGAAATAGAATGTAATCAGCATTAAATGAAGCTCACTTTTATCAGTCGTCATTATCGCTATTCCTGAAAATTCCTTTTTATAGAAATCATTCGAATTATCAAAAATTTATTTCTTTAAATCATACTGAAACAAGCAATAAACATCTTATGTGAAACAAATTTCAATGCTCAAGACTCATAAATTACAAGATAAGCAATCTGACAACCGTAACTCACTCGATTTCGACTATAAATAATAAAAAATTACAACTTTTATATCATTTAATCTATCATATTATTCAAATTATCAAGTAAAGAACATTGTCAAAATCTTTTGTCTGAGATTCAGTTTCCTTCACCATTTTCATTTCAGTCTTTTACGTGCTTGAATCTTTTACATACACATCTGCTAATATGTATTTTATGTCTTACGGTTAGTCAACATTTAATCATGACTTAATAAACGTTCAGTATAATTCTTAACTCTTTTTCTTTCACTTCATGCTGAAACACGTCTAGAATCCTCCTTAATTCTTCCATTCGCTTCTATATATCTGATACCAAATTTCAATGCATATTAAATTTAACAAATTCATAAATCCGAAGACAGCATTTGTCAGAAAAAACTCAAAAAGGAAGTTTAAAAATTTAGTCGACGTACATGAAGGATATCAAAAAAATTTATTAATTATAAAGATTAAAAAACAGAAAGCGAAATAAATCATATGTAGTAATTGGGTGAAATGACATTTTGTATGAAAACAAGCAATTTCTGTATCACATCTTTTTCACCTGTTTCAATCATCTTATCATGATGTGTACGCAAAAACGATCGCAGTGTTTCTGTTACTGTATTCTGCAAACTCTTCTAATTTTTAATCGGCTTATTTCATAAATAATTAAATCATTTTTTGTGCTGCCTAAAATTAAATTACGAGTTAAAATGATTATCATTTCGACTAGTTGCCATACATGTGCTTAATTTTTTCCTGACAATATATGCTTGAAATATAGCAATGTGAAGTTGAATAGTACTTAAATTTCAACTTAAAATCTAGTAGAACAAAGATAAAAATTTTCCGCCTGATTTCCGATAACGAATACTTAGAAGAATGATCGCTTACTCACACGTGTTAAGGAATCAGAGCCGATGCCAAGCTGGCAGTATTTTGGCATCATATTGAATACCAATGATGGAATAGTGAATGGAAAAGCGCGAATTACCGCGGATAAAGCCAACACCGCTCCATGTCTCTTGCTCGGGACCTCTTGACTCGTACTCTCGAACAATTCCTTCTGGTAATTTACTTTCTCTTTTACAGTTCGCTATCGTTTGAATATTACAATTCGTAATTTAACAGGTCTTCTAAAAAAACTTACGATATAAGAACTGGTGAGGGGTTGGAAACCGCAGTGTATTAGCGCCATTAAACAATCAGCTGCCTCTCGTCGTACTTCAAGCTGAGTATGACAAATTGCATTGTAAACCATTCGTCTATAATTTCACTTATCATTTATTTTTTTTAATTTTGCTATTTCAATATATTGGGAAAAAAATGAAACTTTTTGCAAAACTCTTTGTATGTGATTGGAAAAAAGAAAAATTGAATCAGAATGAACGCTTCAATCAGCGTCTAACATGTGAAGTAATATTGTATGAAACGCTAAGCTAAGACAAAGAAAGATATGGACTTTCGAATTTCTTTGAAAATATGATGCTTACCTACCTCTCGTTTAGCATATAAACGGATCAGTAACTCTACGCATACTCTATTTTTATTCTATTTCAGTTTTATGACATTACGTTACTTTAGATTGTTTGTTATTGTTTGCACTACCCGCAATATATTTTAATCCATATACGTATAAACATATGTCGTTTAATTTAGGTATTCAGAATACTTTTTCTCAGAGATAAACTTACCGTACAATTTCAGGTCTTCTTCGCTTTTCACAAACAAGTATGTTTGAAAATATGAATACGTGAAGAAATTTCATTATAGACACCCATGCTTTCCAACTTGTACTCTCATTCATCGTCTATAACTGCTACTTGAATTGTAAAATAATCTCACTACTACAAAAAGTGGTTGGGGAAAGAATTATTTTTCCTCTGAGTCACACTTTTATCCTTATAAGTCTTTAACTAGTTCAGAAAACAAAACTGAAGATAAATATGAAGAAATGCAATAATTTTGAAGCTTTAAAATTATTCCGTATACTTGTTCAACGCTTTCCAACATCTCATCAGCAAGTTCATCACACAGATAGATACCGGACCACGACTGGAATAATATATCACTTGCATCGACTGCTAAATCAGCATCCCTTATCACTTCTGTTTCGTCCGTGCTGAAATAAAAGTTTAAAATTGCTAGAAAAAGTATTTAACAAATAGCAAAATATCGAATGAGAATTTTAAAGGAATAAAATAAAGCAAACTCACTCCGCTGTTTCTTCATCAGCTAGATGAGTTATAAGCGGAAAGAGTGATATGATAGGCGACGATAACGCTACGAAACAAGACAGAAAATAAGCATTCAAAAATCTCAGCAAAGTTTTGATATATAATTGACGCTGGAAAACTTTTAGAATTTATCATTCAACTTTCTTTCCTTGAAATTAATTAAGAATATCAAGAAAAATTCTTGATTTAATAAGTTATCTGACTTCGAAAAAACACTGTGACGAAACTCAACAAAATTTCCAATCTTTTATTAAAAAGTACAGGAATGAAATACAGAAATCTTGTAAATTCACCCTCATAATAACAGTATTCTGACTGATAGCAATCTGATTGTCAAATTTGCCTTTAATACATGGCGCATTTTTCAATAAAGCCATAGTTGGAGGTAATGATGATACAGTTATTTGTTTCGACTGCGCTATAGATGCATTTCTTTTGTCCATTTGTATTTTGCGTAACTTCATCATTTCCTGAATCTTCAAAAAAATATTTTTAATCATTCAAACTCATTAGAAAAACACTAGTAATATTTAAATTAATCCTAAACAAAAAATAAAACAGAACGGTTATTAATAAATTGTAGCAACAAAAAAAAGTTACGTGAACGTCAAATATACTCATTATTTCCCCCAACTTCGAAATTCTGTACTTTGCCGGGATATTACTCTCATCTCCCATTGCAAAACCATAAACAGCAGGATATGAAAGTACGCTGAAAACTAATTCTTTGTTTTTAAATTATATGACAAACTTAATCGTCTTTACTTTACCAAAATGACTGGAATTTCTTATATTTTTAGCCAGAATGAAATGCAATCATATTGTGTTGAAATACAACATTAAGCTTGGCATTTGAATGAACAGAAATTTATATAATCCACCATAAAAGTCCCTGAGAAATTGATAATTTTTCAAAACTTCTCATTCGGCTGAAATTATTAAAGAGTTTAAACTTCGCAATCTGATCTCTTTCCGGTGCCAGCCATGCTTCCGAAATCATAACATTTGCAATGTGCATGACACGGTTTAACAATTCTGTTGTTCTCCAACCCGAGCATGAAGAAATGTACTGTATGAGACCCAGTCGTCTGAAACAATAACCAAATTAGAGAAATCAACTTTCAGCTTTCTCTTTCTAATTTAGTCATCTAAAATTTCTTATGATGGTCTGCAGAAAAGAAAAATAGTGAAAACGATGAAATGTTAGCTCTTCCTAGACATGTATATTATTCTGTTACTTTTCATATTTAAATTTTCAGGAAATGAAAAATTCACTTACACACAACGATGCCATGTTGTCGGTGCCGGTCTTAAAGCGATTTCAAATATTGTTTCCGCAAGCCAATGAAATCTTCTCACATCAGTAACATCCAAGCAAAACTTCAGCGCAGTATCCCAATAATATGCTGTTTCTGACATCAAACCTGCAAACATTCAAATATTTCTGCAAAACATAATTAAAATATTGAAATTAATTTAAATTATCAATTACCCTCAATTTGATAGACAATGATAGGTTTCAACCAGACCCACATCTCTTGCAAATCATTAAAAAGCCAATTTCTTGAACCACGGATAATGCCAGCGCAATATATTGCAGCAAGTTTCGTCTGCGCTCGTCGTGTAGCAGCACTCTCGTTCTTTAAGTAGATTCATATTTATGAACTTCAACATAAAATTATTTTATTGAATTCAAAACTAATTCAACTGCAGTCAACTGACAAATTTTTATTCCAATAAATAGGTTGAGGAAAATAAAATGAAATGAGATGATTTTACCTCAGAATCACATAATGATTCTAACAACATTTTAAACTGCGGTACCAGTGATTTACCGAAATTTCGGAATAAATACTGAAAAGAAAATTGAAAAGTCGATATAAATTTCGAAGTTAATGGTAAAGATTTACGTATTTATCTATCAAAGAAAGAATATGAAATTCAAGAACAGAATTAAATACTTTAACGAAGCGATATTCGCTAGCATAGAATACATTACTGTCTTCTTTTTCCTTTAATAAATTAGCATGCCAAAAAATAAGAAACTGTTCAGCTTTCATGCATCCAAGTATTAATTTCTCAATATCATTGAATTCTGATATGGATCGCTGCAATTCCGTTTGTGTGTTTGCTGGAGCCGGTACCATCAATTTCCTGAAACACTAAAAATGCATCAATCATTTTAGGAGAATGGAACTGTAGCACGTTTTATGTCTGAGAAGTCATGTCATCACGAAACATTTGAACAGTGAGTATAAAATTCTATCAATACAGAAATTTTAATTTTATCCACGCTGCCTTGAACGACCGAAATCATATAAAAGGAAATGTTAAATTCGTAGATAATGAAATTATATTGTAGGGAAAGTTCTGTGTAGATATGCTCAGTTAAAGCAGGTCGTAAAGCTTTGTCTCATCTCAGTTCATTGCCCCTTCACTTTTTATTTCATCATAATCTCCAAGGGATGATTAAAGGTTAACTTACAACTGTCCTAACCACAGTTCATTATCATCTGTAAAGGATGACAGAGGATTTGCCACTCATACAATTCTCATTTCAATTGCTTCAATTAACTCATATATCTATGACCTTTAAACTCTATGCTAGATCGGTTCACTATGGTACGGAATTTCTTTGTGCTCTATCATTCTATATGGGCGTTATCTTATCAGATACGACAAGATTACCCTTCTTAGCTAGTTGCGCTTACTCTCAGTTCTGAATAAAGCATTGACGTTGACTTGTGCAACCAGCAGAGAGCTCAATTCTCACTCAGCTGCAGTAATTCGACGTATTCAGTAACTCAAACCAAACCATTGAATTATTTGTTGGTGAATCCCGAATTCAAAAACTTCACGATAGATTGGAATAATCCGAAATATCTTGACAATTTTAGACTTTTACAGCCAAATGCTTACAATTAGGTGCGTGAAAGAAACAAAATTATTGCATTGTCGGACATTTAAATTCCAATTAAAAACAAACGAATAACTCAAACATGCAATTATCCACAAAAAAAATAAAACCTAAGGGTAAGTTTACCTTGGCCATTGATAAGCACCCCAATGCGGCTTCGATACAAATATTGTTTCGTTCCAGGTCTGTTCATTGTTTGGTAATCGATCACGGTCATAAACAATGCATAGATTATCAGGTCTTAAACCGCATGCATATTTGAATTTCGGGTCAGTTACCTAAAAATTCAATGTCTGAATCTCCAAAAATTTCGAATTAAAATAAAATATATGTAATATTAAAATGACCTTATCAGGTGGATTCCATATTATTTTTTTTGTTAGCGGCTTATTCCATTCTAAATAACTCGCTATACACTCAGCGGCAACACGTCGCCATTTTGGGCGGACATCAACTAACATTTGCAGGAATACCTGAAAATAATTTCCTTTTCATTTCATCTCACTAAAACATTAATATTGGAATAATGCAAGAAATTTTTGGGAAATTTTAAGAGCTAAATTTACGAAGCATTGAATTCTTCAGTTTTCATAAACAAACTTCTGCCACTTCTACAGTAAAAAGATTTCGATAAAAAGTAAAAAGGAAAGTTCGCGCTGAATCAACTTGTCGCCAATGATATAACTGCCCTTTATTTTTGCAAATTTCAGTTAGTTCTTTACGAGCACTATCTATTCGCCTGCAAAATGATAAATGGATTAATATAATGTCAAGTAATTTCTTATCAACTTAACTTAATATAAATTAAAATAAATAATGATATAATGATAATTCACTATTGATGTTTTCTGATTAGTAATGATTAGTGTAATATCCTTTTTTTATTGTGTGAGAATTTATAGATATTAAACTCACTGTTGATTCTTTTCATATCTTTCATTGAATTTATTTTTCGACATAAGAACTGCCTGTGCATGAGATAATTCGTGATATTTGGAATAAAATATGTCATTAACATTATTATCAGCAAACATCCCTTGCGCTGTGATACGAATATTTGCTGAAGTCTGTAAACAAATTTGTTGATTAATAAGTTGATGTGTATTTCTAAGAAACCGATCAGATTTTCTTGTATTTCTTTAGCTCTTTCTTACCTTTGTTCTTTATTCAGAAGCCACTAAAATTATTTCTTTCGAAAAAATTAATGGTAAATTGATTATAAAATGATGATTCAAATATAAGACTTATTCAAAAGCCTCATAATTTCATTGATAGAAGTGAAACATAACGTAGATATCAATCACAAAGTAGACGATATAGTGTGTTTTATCACAGGTAGTGAAAGTTTTACTATCGCTGCTATATTTCACTGTCATTATTCGAGCTAATTTGTTGAAATAGTTTGTATTAGTGAATCTTGTTAAATCCAGTTGTGTATTAAAATTAAATAAATAGATTTAACACAACTTCCTTATTGTTTTTTGCCTTTTTTAATAAAAAACAAAATTAAACAGAGTTGTAAATTACAATCTGTCCATTGAAAAACTTACAATGTTTCTATGAAGTGACCAGTGCTTTACAGAAACGGAATCAATAGAATGCTGTACCAATGCAATAATAGACGGTTTCTCGGACACTTTAATTTTTGCAACTGCTAGCCAACATTTGCAACGAGTGGAAATCGTGTTTGAAACCAAAAATCCACATTTGTTCAAAATATACAGTGCTCCCTAGAAAATTTATTTATATCTTTTCAAAGAATCGATAATTTGGAACGTTTAATAATCAGAACTTGGACAAGTAACAACGAATTCAATACATTAATCAAATTTTGCAATTAAAAGAAGCTCGAGATACATTCTCGAGCAGTCGCAATTATTCTTTGATATTAAAACTAATATTCTTCATTTCAATCGAAAAATCAGGTTTTCCTAAATCACCTTCATTTCCTCATGACTGATATTACGCTTTTGATCTAAGTGCTCCAATACATCGTCCACTAATAAACGTTTCGAATTTGGAAATTTGGTCGTCAGTTTGTTCAGAGTTGATTGGGAAGCGATACGGACCTTTAAACGAACGAAATTTCATGCGAAGTAATGTCAATGGAAGCACTTTCTCACAATTATAATACAATGTCAAATCTCACATCGGTGAAAAAATTTGTTCCAAGTTTTACGAGATCCTTCATGATTTCCAGATGTGATTCGGTGAATTTGGAGTTTCTGATACATAGATCCTGAATTCACTTATTTTATTCAATTTGAAACGAAATTTTTAACCCACAAAAGTTTAAGCGACATGCGTTTTACTCAATTAATTCATTATGCTAATGAATATCAAACTTTTTGATACGAGAAAATCCGTCGTTCAAAACTGTCATATAGTTCAGCGCGACGTCCCTGTATCGGATCACCGTAATTTATTCGTATATTCTTCCTGAGTGCTCGAAAACTCGGCACCGACTAAATATGTCTGTATGTCTGTTAGTTCATTTAAAAAAACTTTCAAGTATTGAAAATTTCTCAGTAAGAAATGTGATAGTCATTGAGAAGAAGCATTGTAAATTATTCACAAATGATGTGAAATTGGCTGAAATGCCAAAATACTTACTCCCTCAAAACATAACGTTTGTAGGACCGACGAAATAAGCAGAAGATTTTTCGACTGATCATCCTGTTGGTTCAATAAAAATTCCATTAAATTATGTATTGTAATGCGTACTCGTTCTCGAATATTCTCACCATTGAAAGAAAACACTGAAAATTATCAAATTTATTAATTACCAATTAATTATATTATCATTTAACTTAGACTGATTAAAATATTTTATATTTGAAAAATCACTGCATTTCTCTGAATTGTGTAAAAATTTTTAAATTATTTGAGGAAAACAGTTCGGATTTCCATTTTTCTCTCCGACAATTGTTACAGATTTATTTTAGCTGTGAAAATATTTGAAAAATTAGAAATGTCATGTAAAATGCACTGACTACACTTTCGTTCTCAGCCAAATAATGAATGATTTTAAAGAAGAAAAAGAAAAATGGACTTTTCATGCGTGGCGATACGGAAGTGATATGTATGGGATCCATATCAACAGCTGTTTCGCTTAATTTAATTTCTTTGGTGTTGAAAATCGGAAGACGATTGCCAACACAGGATAGCAGGCTGTCGACGACGAATAACGAACGTTTGATTGCAAGCCTGCTTATAATTTTAATGTCTTCAGTTTCGGCTTTTTTGACAAGCAGATTTTTGCTTGAGCAATAAATTATCTTAATCTCACGCGAGATCGGAAACTTCACTAAACATTATGCAATATTGAGAGATATGAGACAATGTAAAGCAACAAACTTATCCATATTTTGCGGCGTTTCAAGTAATTGAATTTCAGAAAAAGCAAATTCATTTAATAATTTTTCCGCAAAATCCACTTCAACATTTGTTGGAATGTGCCATTTTATTGTTACAACATCTTTGAGACACTTAACACCCCATTTCTAAACGTCAGTTTAAATTTACTCTAACATTTCAGTCATTAATTTATTTGTTATCACTTATCAACTATAAAATTTTCTCATTTTCAAAAGTATGTTCTCAAAATTAACATTCATCGGCAAAAAACACTGTGAATATTATTAGTTTTCATTTATTATTATCATTTTCCCTCTGTTGCATGAAATCAATGCAAAAAAATTATATAATTTCCTTTTATCGCTATGATTTCCTCAAAGAATTTCTTAAACAGATTGAAAGTATACCTTAATAGGCAATGATAAATGCAATGGCACATCCAAATTGTGTTGTCGATCTTCTTCCGATATCGGATAAACTTCCATCAATTGTGTTAAAAGATTTTTAAGTGACCAACATGCTCCCTATGAATAAAATTCAAAAAATTAGCAGATAATTTATGGGGTAAATTTTATAGAAGTTTGCAGTAAAAAGATCCTTATTAGGGATCTTCTTAAAAGGAAATAAAAGTGCTACCTGGTATGCATTATAGCAAATCATTGAAATAGTACGTTTGTGCATTTGAATACATTCCTCCTGGTATTTCAATAACAGATCACTAGGAACGGAAAAGATCATCTCTGACAAATATGCAAACCACATCGTTGTTGCATCTAATTCTTTCAATATTTTCTTTTCTTCTCAAATATCAGATATTAATTTCTTTATTCTCAAGAGTCCCACTCATAGTTATCAATATTTTACATGCAAATATTTTGTAAAATGAACATTCATTCACGAAACTTTCGAATTTAATTATATTCGATAATGAACTGAAATATTTATAAAATTTTTAACCGATGTATAAGAGAGTTAAATCATTCACCTGTGATGTACTGTTTTTGCTTCTCCAATAAGAATTCAATATACATCGGAAAATAGCGGGCAGGATTAGCCTGAGTGTAAAAGAAATTGATTCATCTTATATGCAGCAAAAACTCAAAAAATTATGCTGAATAACGAGGAACAAATTGACACATTCTATTTGCTAGCACTTATTTCACATTTTTAAGATTGAAGAAGAAATACGTTTGAACTATAATACTCACGTAAATGGATTCCTGCATAAGTGAGAATGCAGCGTCAGCTGCGATCACATTTTCGAATTCAGATGTAGAGATAAATTTATAGGTTTGATCACCAATTAGCTGAAAAATAGATTTGATGATTGGGTGTAAAGTTGGAAGAAATTTTAAATCATTTCACGTGATTTAAAAGGCGCACATTTCCTTAATTCATTAAAAACCATAGCAATTCTTTTTCTAAAGATAAAGAAACGGTAGGAAAGGACAAGTGATGACGAAGTAGATTGGTAAAAGTTCAAACATAAATTTACAATCAATTGACGAGCTAAATATTGAATAAGAAATCATGAATTCGAAATTTAACCTCAAGAATGAACTTCGGATGAAACAAAGAAAAAAGTGAAATGGATGTTGAGCAAGCACAAAAACTGATTATCGGTAATTTATTCCCTCGATTATGAAATTTTAAACTATCCGTCAAATTGCAGTAAAGATACGCTTCGTTTTATTTCAAATTATTGCTGAGGAATAGATCTTATTGCGTTATACATTCGTAATTTAAAAATTAGCCAGTTAATTTTAATATCTGTAGCATACCTCAATAAAATTGGATGAACAGTTGGAGAACAGCGCATGAAAAGCGCTTTGAATACTCGTACTTATCACAATTTCTTCACTCCCAATCATTAGTGTCTCTGAATTATCACATATCGAATCCAAATATGATATGCCATCGCTTGGTGCAGAGCTTGACAGTTGTGTTATCACTTTGAAGACTCTAAAATAAACATTAAATGACACCATCACTTAAAAATACGGCAGTAATTAGTGCTAGATAAATGATATTCATAAGAATTTCGCTATTATAAAGTGATATCTGTTAACGTTAATGAAAACGAGAGTTGTACTAATTACAGACAATGTAAAATGAGATTTTCACTCTCTTAATAAATCTGCTAGAAGCGTAAATAAAAAATAAAAACGTAGAAATGCAACTGCGAAAACTAAAAAGTGCTCTAAATCTGTCTCTTATGATGATTATAACGTAATCAAGTAATATCCAAATTTCACTTTACAATACTAAAAATATAATAATAAATAAAATTATTATATGCTTACTGCAAACCTAAAATAATACACATGAATTATGTTTCCCATAATTTATAACGTCAGAAAATAATTTCACTAGCAATAGAATTCATTTTAATTTAAAAGATTGCACAGACTCAAACTAATTAATGATGAACTAAATTTACTTAGATTTAAGCAATGATGCTTGCTTTTTTTTTAATTTTAGAAGAAAATTCAGAAGACACGTAAGCAGTTACTTATTCACAAAATCCTGCACGATATTTGGAAACCGTGCTGTTAATTCACAAAGACGTTTTTCCTCCTCAGTTAAATCTGCGTACTGTTCCATTTCAAGAGCAGCGGAGCAATTCACAATTGGAATTAGTTGAAAAAAAGTTTCCAGCGTCTAAATTTGTATTTTACGGAATAAAAAATCAGAATGAAGATTGAAAATGCAAAATCGGAAGAAATACAAAAACTAGATAATAATATGGCATTTAATTACTTCCATAAGCATCGCTTTTCTTATCCATAGTCATAAATAGATGCTTTATTAGCCTGAACCTATCGAATACTATTACCGAATACTTATTGACTTTTTAGTCCTATTGATAGTACTCTATTTACTGATAAAATCCAGTATATCATTACTATTATTTTCTTATTTTCAAATGTAGTATTTTCTAACTAAATCAGAATCAAAATTTACGAATTATAATGCGAAAACAATTTAAGTTTTATTCTATCGCTTTCTCGAATTAATCAAAGCTCTTTAGCCTAGAAGTGTTAGTTTTGATAATTAAAAAAATAACAGATTCTTTATTTGAAATATAATTCTTAATTTAAAACTAAACAAAGGTTTTTTACGCCACAAACATGAATGCTCATTCACATTGAAGAAAATTATAATTACAAAATTTGCCTGCAAAGAAAGGGAAAGTTTTTGAAAATCATTGATATCGATAGCTCCAGTCAGTGCCTCAAGCAGAAAAATTGCATGTTCGCGCAGTGGCACTCGATCCTTATCGCAACAAACTTCCGATTCATTCATAATCGGCAGTGATGATGATTTATACTCCTTATCCTGATAAACAAAACATTTGTATGTAAAAAATTGAAATGGATTGAATTATCTTCTATCTCTTTATCTCAATGAAACAATGGAGTATCGATGGAAGAATAATGAGGTGATTTATTTTTGCTTTTTAAAAATATTAATTTGTTCGAAATGTGAGTGAGAATTAAAAGACCATAACAAGAAGACAGTAACATGATATAAGTTATCCTTATCTCTGTAATAAGCAATAGTGAAGCTATCGTAGCAGAAATATTATCGTTTCTATAAACCTAACTATAAAATTATTAAATGTAGAAAGAAATAAAGAAAGATAAAAGATTTAAATTTATTAGAAAAACTGGTTTATAGTTCGATATCAATCACAAGAAATCAATAATTACCTCCGTAATCTTACTTATATTATTAATCCAATTCTGTTTGCAAATATTATATGTTCGGTAATTATAAGTACCATTATCACGGACCAATGGTACGCAGATTTCAACGATACATTCCAATGACTGTTTCAAACGATGCGGTTCCGTGATTGTTGACAGCGACGGATAAATTCTGCAAAATGAGTAAAGCGCTTTTTTCGTCATTTCCAAGAAGATGGTGTAATTATTTTAGATTTAGATTGTCAAAGGAACTTTGAAAAAATTCCCTTTTCAAATTTCTCGCATTGTAATACAAAAATTTCATGGTGATTGTTCTTCGTCCTCCAATGATTTCTAATCAAAATAGTGAATCAGTATGCAAGCTTACAAGTCGAGACATCTTGGTAGGACAAGCTGCGGTGCGAGGAATGCTAAATTTCGCATAATATTGGATGCCGACGTTTCCGTCGTTGAAAACACTGAATAAAGCACGGACGGAAGTAATGTGTTAACAAACCATTCAATCTGTTCATCGGAAAAACGCATTTTCAATGGTACCTAAAGATAGTTTAGATGAAAGTTTCAAGACAATCAATCACAGAATTAAACGAAGCATTTGCAGTCGGAAATCATCAGCCTTTCAGTACAGAATAATAGAATACCTGCCTTATTTTTGGTTTTTTTACGTACTCGTTCAATGCGGATACGTCGTACCATTTCGTTAACAAGGGCATCTAAAAATGACTGTAAAGTTGGCGTATGACCACCTTCGTGCAATGGATGTAAGAAAGATTCAACGCATTTGATCAATCGCTCGAAACATCGATGAGCACTGAAATACCGAACAGTATCGATGATCGGAAATACCAGCAATCAAAAAGAAAACAAGTGAAAAATTGGAGACTTAAACGGAAAAAAGAGATTAGGATTTATCTTTCAAAATTGATTGCTAACTTTTAATCTGCCATTTTCTTACAAAATTAAAAACAACCTTTCATTTACTCCACCTAACATCCATACGATCCACTCTGCGCCTGAACTTTCAGAGCCCATTCCTGTTCCATCTCCAACTGCTACTTTATTGTATCGTACACTTAAATTCAATGTCCGTAAAAGTTTTGAAAAAATGATTGTATGTTTGGATGACCAATCGATATATCCTGGACAGTATTCACTTAGCCTGGAAATTGTTGAATATATCGGATATTCAGATCTGAGCGATGTTATCGATTGGATATTTATTTTTCATGATGACTTGACCCCATCTTTTTTCACTTCACCCAATTTCCATATAATCCAATCAGAACTCTAAGCGCTTGAATCTTCAGAGTCTGTTTTCGCTCCATCGTCAGCTAGTGTGTCGACTGTTGATTTTAAAATTGAAGCGTTCAGACAAATTAAAGTGATGAAGAAATTATGTCCAAAAATACGCTTGATAAGAGTTCCTAGTTTTAGTTGCACAAGAACGATATATTCGACATAGCAAACAAAAAATCTTATGAATTATTTGGAAGTCGGTTATCGAAGATTTATCATTTCAAAGTATCAGAACAACTTGAGACATTAACCTTTTCCTCGATTTAAACATCAATTCCCTTTATGTTGATAAGAGACAAGGAACATTATTTCAAATGCACGCACAAAACGATAGTGCTATTAACAAGGCAAATATGGAGCATGAAAAGTTTGGAGTAGCAAGGTTTAAATTTACTCTACAATCCATATTTTTACATCGGATTTTTATAAGAAGTTAGCTTTGTTCTTTATCAATGTTGACAGTATTATGTACTCCTATCAAATTTCTAGTTGAAGGTAGAAGGCCTAAATTTCTATAGAAAATTTACAAATATGCTCTTGTTAATTACCATTCACGACCAAAAGAAACTGAAAGGTTCCTCAAATTAAAATAATCGCCTTATTGATTAGGCTTTCAAGGCCTGGATGACAGTAAATTCTTGAAGTGAATTCCACGACTACTAATCTCTTAATCAGAAATAAAAACATAACCGTCTTCTAAAAGATAAAGATGAAGACTAGAAAATGAAACTTTAATTACTTTCTAAACTATAGGTTGAAGGTCAAAAGATAGAGCTTATGTCTTTCAACTTTATACCAAATTTTTAGTTTCTTGATATTGAAACTTTTATAATTATACAGAAAAAAGAAAAATGAGAAAAGGAAAGCATACGCGGAGAATATATGTTGGATACGAGTTTCCCAAGAACTGTTCATCTCGATAAAATTATAAAAATACCACATTTCATCGTACCATAGCCCAGCACCGTAACGATCATGTTCCTCATTGGACATTTGAAGTGGCACAAAAGCCGAGAATAAACTCACAAATTTAGCCATAGCATAGTCGTTCCATACATCAATAAATGGACGTATCTAAAACGCTTAACTATAACTGATCATTATTTTAACTTTATTTCGATTGATACTTTCAAAAGCAAACCTCATCGAGAATTTCTTTTGTTGCTGATAGTGGAAATAATTCTTTGACAGCTAGAACTGCTGAACGAATATTTGATTTTTCTAAATTTTTACTGTTTCGTTGGTAAGTCACATCTATGTACAAATCATAAATTGGTCTCCAAGGTAAGGTTAGATCATTGCGTTTGATTATCTCGTCACTAAAATGATAAATACAAATAGTAAGGATTTCAAAAGAATAATTTAGACAGTAATTCATATAAGCATTAGTTACTTGCAGAATGACTCCTTTGTAAGTTCAATTATAGTAGTGGAAATCTTTAAACCAAGTTTTAAGAATTATCGCATTATTTATTATTAGGCTGATAAATAAATATATGGATTTAAGGAGAAGATTTTCTACAAAATGTACAAAACTAACTTAATCAGCGTTTTGATCAATAAGCAAGCTTTATGAATAAGTCTTCGGTCATAATCTGGCTCCAATATAACATTATAAATAAATTTGATTAATTTTATATGATCGGCTTTAGAGAAACGATGATAGAAAAGATTTAAATATCTGAAATAACTTGAACTTTTTTATGGAATGTATTAATTAGTTGTGTCCAGACAAGGGATTAAATGGATGAAAAACAAACTGGTTAAGTTGACTCATCCAAAAAGAAAGTCCTGAATCGGCAGTGTATGATAAGGTGGAAGAAGCCAAGCCTGCTTTTATCTGCTCTAACCAAAGGGAAGCATTGCGATTAATATTTTCGTAGTATGGCAAATAGGAATATTCTCGCCGCGTTCGTTGAAATTTCTGTTTATCACGTAAATAACCTTTTGCACTTGTATATAAGTAACCGCTCTTTTCAGCCTATAAAACTAAAAATAATATTTTGGACAATTTCGATAATTATCTGACAAATAGGACTGCCTGTATTGATTTTTTTAGGTATGAAGCGCATGAATATGCAAATGTCAACAAAATTTTGCATTATTAGTTGAAAAGAATAAAGAAAGATCGGAATTTTCTGTTATATTTAAAGAAAAACACTTATTTTTTTGAAAACACTCGATCGTAAAGCAAATTAAAAAATGAGATAGAAAGGAAATCTGAAATTTCTAAAGTCCGATTGAGGAGACATATCGGACTTTTATCCATACAGAATTTTCTATGTATTCGTAAAAAGTACCAAGCTGCTGTAGATGGACAATTTACATTACTAATTGTAACAGTGCAACTTATTTTTGAATGAAAGTAAATAGAATAAGAATGAAGCAAATATAGTTTCTTTTACAATGTTATTTCTTTAAAGTATTGAGTTAGAAAGAACTAAGTCCGTCTGCGTGAGAGGATACAAGTTTTTTTAATTTATTGAAGTCATTTTACAGAACTTATAATTTTTCACTGTTATAGCAATAATTTGTAGGAAGAATTGTAGAATGAGGGGAAAAGTAATGAAGAGAACTTGAACAGTGAACTAATACAATTATCAAATAATGAATTATTGACTTCTTTTTCCTTCAACATCTTCGCTTCATCCTCGTTTTTCTCATCGATAATCCGCGTTTGCTGCATTTCTCTTAAACTGATAACTCTAAATAAACCGCTCAGAATCGCAAACAGTAACATGAATGAATATTGATTTCGAGATAGTTCATTTTAAAAACACATACTATTTGTATTTTTCAAATGCACTGAGTGTTAATCATTTTCTCTTATCAAATATTACTCTATCAGCACATATTTCTATCAACACAAATATCAGGTACAGGATTTACATTTTTTTGTGACAAATTTTAAAACATGGATTAATAGCCTACGCCAACTATGAAATCTTTTGAGGAATTACACGATTTATCCATGTTTGATCAACTAAATGCGAAATTTCAAATGCGAATGTATGATCATTGTTTCTTAGCTACAATAGTTAGTAGGAAAAGAGAATAAATAGTAATACTCGACCTGCATCAAATGATCAATTGTGATGATATTTATCCATCTGGAAACTACACTCATTGTACGTATAATGTTTCGAGACTGCAAATATATAATTTTTTTTCTTCTGTGTCATCGTTACAGTATATGATATTCTTACAAAAGCTAGATGAATTTAATCTACTTTGTGATATGGTAAGTTTTGAGCTTGTCTTAGTAATCTATGATGGATTTCACTTCTTTCGTATTAATGAATCTCAATATTCTTTTTCAAGAGCATTTATCTTTCTAAAACTAAAACAATAACCTAAGAGCGAATACGATTCGCTTCAATTTTTAATCACCTGAGGCTAAAAATCAGGCAGTGATATGCTGACTCTTAATTGTTCAGTGATGAAATGATAAATTTCCCGGTAACATAATTTCATATAACTAATATTTCACATAACACCATCGAAGTCAATCCACCAATTCGAGGACTCAAGCACTAGCAAACAAATTTTCAGAAGTATATGCTTACTATATTTTTTAGAAATAATCGTACGAAGTCAGACTGTGAACTCGTAGTTCAATTGTTAATTATTTCTTCCAAATATGCTATCCTTAGCTGTATGAATTTCCAACTTCCTTATCAAATTTAATCTTTTGCCGAAATGAGAAGCACTGCAACTTTCATTAAGTTTTGATGGAATTACGATATTACTTATAGATAATTGTACCACTAATTGCTCTGTCGTAAAATACCAAACAATGAGTTCCAATTGTTCTTAATAAAATATTCTATTTTTGTGCTTCTGGTTAATCATTTCAGTTGCTGTATTAAAATGAATTTATTCGAAAATCTCTTTTATTTATTTTTATCAGTATCACATTTGCATTTGCAATTGGAATGCTTGATCAATGCGGTGTCCCGGGAAGACGTGTAATGTATCCACAACCGATGGAATGAATAGCGGGTGATCACCTTGATGGAGTTGACCCGTGAAGGTTAATACAGATACTTCGAAGGACTGCAAGCATTCATGAGTTTCAAAATTGAACGTATTAAACAGTAATGAATTAAAATATCACTTGAGTAATTCTGCATTACTATCTCAAAGAAAACTCAATCAGCAATACGTCGAATTTGAATCCCTTCGTAATTTACCTGATCACAATTCAATTTATAAACTGTTTCTGGAAAAATATTTTTACACATCCATTTAATCAAACAATCTAAATCATTCACTGAGCACATGGCAATCAAGCCTCCTGAAAAAGATTACTTGAAACAGATACAGTAAAAATCTATCTTTAAATGAATCTCTTAAAAGAAGAACTGAGAAAAAGAATTTCCGTTTTAATCAAATATATCAAAACTTGTTTCTTTTGTGCATTTACCTGTTTTGATATTTTTTGTCTTCAAATGTGTATGTGTGTCAAGCAAGAATATGGCATTACACTCACGCTCATAGACCAGTAAAACGGATCGCTCAAATACAATAAGTATCATGTAAATTTGTAAATGATCCTTGAGAAAGTCACTAGAACAAAGTCATTGGCTCATTCTACTCTTAACAATATTAAATGTTACATATTGAATGATCTGAATCTTCTTTCGTCGTAATTACGGAGAAAATAAAAAAGGGCTTTAGTAGACCGAAGATACTTCATATTTAAAAAGGTTCATTCTCTTTTAGTCAGTTAAGATATAGAAGTAGTAAATAAATCTGATTAGAATCTCAGTGAAGAATTAGTTTATTAATTTATAAAGCTTGGCACAATTTAGTAAACTTCATAAATCGCAAAATCTAGCGATTTAAAATCTGAAAAGAATAAGATTCAAAAATGCATGTGATCAGGAAGCAAGAAGAACCTTACCTTCTAATAGGTGTCAACAAAAATGGTTTCAAATTATCAATAATTTTTCCATGTACAGTAACGAATTCAATTTCTCGAAAAACATTTCCACATCCGTCCAATGCCTTATTTTGCAAAATTTTCACAAATAAATTAATTCATTTCTATTATTTGTAATTTCAATCATATATTATGGATAAAAACTAATAAATTATTTTTCGTCGATATAATTCGTCACTATTCCTGAACTTATCAAAAAAATAAAATGCAGAAAAGTGCTAGAAGGAAAGGAAGTGAATATCTATCTGCCCGTCATGTTTACTCTGATGGTAGTCATCGATACCTGCGGAATGGTGAACGTCTCCGCGTGACGATCATAACAAGAACAGAAGGGACGTCGTTTGGCCATCTGCTGTTCGTGTATTTCATTGCCCTCAATGATGGCGTTAACGAACGCATTTAGTAGTTGCGCTGAACAGCGCTGTAAAGAACATTATTTAATTAGTTGCTTTGCTGTATGCGTAATTCTTGAAGAATTGTTTATATGGCATTTCTTCAAATCAATGAAAGGTTACTATTAAGCGAACAAACTAATTACAACTTCCTATCATTTATAATCACAATTATTTCCATCAATTGCTAACATTATTATAGCAAGAATTTATACCGTAATTGTTTGTGCTTTTTCAAATTCTACAAATATTCGCGATGGCCATTTTCGGAATCGTGGATGCGATCTGATACCATTTCCTTTGCTTCTATATAATATTTCACTAGGCCGTAGTATAATACCTTCCCGATAAATATATTCAATCAATTTAACGGCAATTATTGTGCAAGCATTAGATGGCTTATAACGACCAGCCAATCGTGATTGCGATATTTCGGCTGGCATTCGCCACACCGTTACATGACCTCCCTATAGGAAAACATAAACTTTCTGATATGAAGAGAAATATTTAAGACTTTATCTCATATGAATGTTTTTAAATCAAAGAAAAGAATAATTTTGCTCAGTCAAGATATCAGTAACTTCAAATTCATATCACCTATACCTACCTACCTGTTCATATGTAGCTGTCAGGGTTGGCAGTAATCGTCGTTTGAGTTCATCAGCATTGTCATAAATATCATCGTTACCCTTACTACTATCTGTTTCATCCTGATTTGTGCCACAAGTATTTCTAGTCAATCTTGTATTTTTCCAATGTCCCTGAACCCTACCTGACCACTTTTGAAACATATAAATATATGAAATGATAGAGTAAGTCCTGAAACTTTATCTTTAAAATTTTTTGTAAATTTTATTTTATGCAAAATAAATGGTAGTAAGTCAAAAAAATATTTTTTCATAGTAACCTTTGCAATTTATTTAGTACAAAGCATAAAAGATACTTCTTATACACGTAAAAACAAAAGTATATTATGGGTTATTTTGGTTTTTTCTCTTCACCACGAAATCGAAAAATTACTTGGCTTATTATTTTACTTCAAAAGAAGTAATAATTATTTAATATTGTTTTATTTGAATTTCAAATCACCCAAGCAGAAATCTGTAGTTTTCTGACGTAATAGCTTATTGCGTCATCTGGAACCTTTTCACTTTCATTGTAGTACACAACCGTCCAACTTTGAATACTGCCAGTTTTGTAAGCGATGATTGCAGCATTTGAAAAGCAAAGCAATAGAAAATGATTAAAATCTACAGACGACATCACTGGTAGTTGTACCGCCCCAAAATTGCGTTGAACCTACGACTGTCACTGATAGCAGCAGTACTAGCAGCATCGCTCGTCACCTTTCTTATTCTTAACTCTGTTATTTTTGTTACTTGCATAATTTTTGAACCGAATTTAATCATGTCGCAAGAAAATGGAAATCATCGCCAGCTCACTAATAATATATTTGGTACAACAACAAAGCAATTTATTGAAGTCGAAAAGGTTTTCAGGTAGGAAAATTTAAGAAATATTTTGTTTCTAAAAAGTATTCAGAAATTTATAATGGAACAAAGATTATACAATCTTTACTTCATGAAATTCTTATTAAATAAAGCAAAATACCATTTGATAATTGTATTTGATTTTAGAAATTTTCAAATAAAAAGGTGTTGGAGTATTTCACATTCAGTTTTTGAAATGCTGAAGAACTGAATGATGGTTGATTAGACGTTTTGTAAAATTATTTTCAAGATTGATTAGTTGTTGCAAGAATTCTTTTATTCCATAAATGATTCTAAGTATCAAAACTAATTTTTTTTTTGTTTGATATTATTCATTTGAATGAAATTTCACAAAGTAATAAATGTAGTGCGTTAATTTTGACAACAATCACTGTTTTTCATTACAAAGATAAATAATTCAAGTAATTTTTATATTTATCTTACAAGAATTTCAATTTTTTGATAATTCTACTCTTTTTTCATTATTTAATTTATTGTCATCGGTCAAGAAAGCTTATGAAGAGATCAGAAATCGAAATGAAACTTCAAATTTCAAAAGAAAATTTTTAAATAACTAAAAATTATCAATTACTTTCTGATAAGTTTAATTTAGAATAAAAAAGAACACTAAAAGAAGGAACAAATGTTAACTGTTCCTTTAAGCGCATGAATAGCGTATTCTTACGTTTCTACTTCAAAAGCTCGATTGATAAATATTTGATAAGAATATTCTGCTGACAGCTGTGTTATCTATCATTACTTTCCTTTTTTGTAATCACTATTATCGCTGGAAAGGAATTTTTTAGGAGATAAACAGATGAAAAATAAACGTAACAAATCTCTTTTTTGCTTTAAATTACTATACGTATTATACCTATACATAAAACACCGATGTACTTTATAAAATTATGTTATTCCATTTTGTTTTTTCTAATTGAAACAGGATGAAAAATTGTAAATTGTGAATTATTTAGAAGCAGCGAAATTCATTCAGAAATTTCTTACTTTTTTTCATGAAACTTTATATCAGAGAAAGAATAAAAATAAAAATTAATGAGATATGATTAAATATCGCTTAAGAAATGTTGTAGAACTTGTTATATCCTTTGCTTTTTCATCTGTTTATCCATTTTCGATCCTATTTCAACTAAAGAAATAAAAATGCTTATCAAAGGTAGAAGTGATTAAACTGGAAGCAACAAAAATTCATACTCTCTTGTTGTGACTTGCAAAACAAGTTCTTCTGGTATCACGAAATGTAAAAATTTAATGTTAGATTAGATGCACACATTCTGTGACGGAAGATTTTTACCTTTCGAGACGTGAAACGTATTCAGTGAAAGTATTCAAGAATCTGATAGATGGATAAACGGATTATCACATATTATCACAAAAAAGTACTTATTAAATCAATCAATTAATCTTTACCATCAATTTCCTATTATATAACCAGGTCACTGACAATTTTTATGAGCAATGGAGCATTTGATAAGCTGTGCTGAGCATTCAGTAGAAGAAATTTTTTTTTGAATAAGTTGAACTTGACAAATTAACTCGAATATAACTAATTTACAGTCACAAATGAAACATAGAGCCTACTACTTCATCATTTCAATCTCCAGAAAAAATTTCATTGATGGATGGGAACGAGAAGGTGCAGCAATATCAATATATCGAAATGGTGAATTGGTGGTTGACTTGCAAGGCGGATACGCTGACGCAAGTTCGCTTCGTCCTTGGACATCTGATACAAGAACTGTCGTGTTTTCTGCTACAAAAGTTCGTTCATCCTTTCTGATATATCAATATAATAAATGTATTTTTGATATGATATCTGATAAAATTGAATTGCTGTGCAGGCAGTCGGTGCATTATGTATAGCTATATTGGTTGACCGAGGACAGTTACAGTATTCTGATCGTATTTGTCAATTTTGGCCAGAATTCGGTCAGAATGGTAAGGAAAATATTACCGTCGGTTGGATCATGAGTCATCGGGTAAGTTTTTAATATTTTATTTCTTATTAATAATTTATTGAATTAATTTTTTTCAAGGCAGGTTTGGCAGCTTTTAGTGAACCCATCACTAAAGAAGATGCATCTGATCATGAGAAAGTAGCCGAAATTATTGCAAGACAGAAACCGAATTGGATACCTGGTAAGATTGAGCGATGCTTTTCTCTTAGAATATTCTACTGGGAATTTACTACTGCAATTAATCCTTACTTGTAAATATGTTTTTTATTCCATAATAACAGTAATTATCTTTACCAAAATTGCATTTTCTTTAAATTATTGTCGCTATTGTATCTTAAAAGAAGAAATTAAAGCCATGTTCAAAACGAATGGAATTAAAATAGATAAATATATAGATCGAGGATAGTATCGCTTAAAACAAATTATCACCATCTATTTTAGGTACTAAGGCGGGATATCATGCAATAACGTATGGATGGCTTGTTGATCAAATAATTAGACATGTTGATTTAAAACATCGTGGTATTGGAACTTTCTTTAAACAAGAAATTGCTGAGAAATTTGGCAAGTTAAATTAAAATTATCAACTAATGTTTTTTATTGGTGACTTGAGAGAAATTTTACATTAATAATAAGTTATATTCAATAAACATATAAATTTCTAGTCTTCCTTAGTAGCAAAATACAATCGTATTATTCATATAATTGTTGTAAATATAAGGAATGCTTTTCATCTTATACTTTTAAATTGAAACAATGAAGCAATTATCATATTATAATTTACTGTTAACTAGCACTTCCAATAAAATTTTCAGCGATTTATATATGAAAAATAAGAAAATTATCTCGAATAATTATGTTTCATCATTATATTTCAGATATTGACTTTCACTTTGGCTTACCGTCAGAAGAAGAGCATACCGTATCTCGATTAACAGCGCCACCACTTTCTTATAAATTGAAAGAGATTTTGTACGACCCAAGAATTTTATACTTATTGAGTATATTAAATTTGAGAGCACCAAATTCAATAGCACGAAAAATTCGAGAAACAACAACTTGGATGAAATTGGATACAGTAATTCTCTTCTCAGATTAGTTTTTTCCTTAAGCTCAATAATGATGCAAAGCTTATTTCAATCTTTTAACACAAGATTTTTAGACAGTGAATACATTCAACGATCCCGATCTTCATCGTATGGAACAAGCGGCAGCTTTGGGTATTACGAAAGCAAATGATCTTGCTAAATTATTCTCACTTTTTCTTCAAGGAAAAATTGTATCGAGCAATTTATTAAATCTCTTTAAAGCTCCAGAAATATCACACGGTTTAGATGAAGTGGTTCTTGCACCGCTACCAAAAGGATACGGTTTCATGTATGAACGTCATCCATTTAAACCTGTACGTATCTTCTTGTACACAAATGCTTTTCCTGATATATGAATTTAGAAATTTAATTCAATTCCGATGTTATTTTTAAGTTACTGTCAGCATCGAAGCAATGAAAGTTAATTTCATAAGTATTTACTGATTTTATTTACAGGGTCACTGGCTTGTTGGACATGCTGGTCTTGGTGGCAGTACGATAATGATGGATATGGAAGAAAAATTGGTACTAGCATATGTTACCAATGGTCTCAAAGTAGGTACTGGCGAACTTACAAGAACTTATCGGTTATTGAGAAATGCCGCTTTGCGAGCAGTGAAATGATCTCCGATTTATATGAAATTTCCAAAAAATATAAGTATTGAGACTACAAGCAATAATTTCAATGTGAAATGAAACTATTTGCATTTGAATATCCCAGGAGCTCCTGCATAGGCCTGGATAAAGCACATATAAACATAATCAAGATATTAGTCCAAGTTATCCAATAACAAAACTTTCAAAGATTCAAAAAGACTCGAAAAAATCATGAAGGCATTTTCGACCTTCATTTCTTAATTCCCTTCTTTTGTAGAAATGATGTCTTCTATTGTTTCTCCTTCTCCCTCTCTCTCTCTCTCTCTCATTTTGCTTTGGGATTAACGTGTATCTTTTTTGATATAGGATAAACGATCCTACGCTCTGATAGGATGGTCGGTGTTTGATTTTTTTACATTTTATTTTCACTTAAATTGCCCTAAAATTTTACGATGATGGATGATTGCAACAGAGTGGTAATATTCATGCAGAACTAGTATAATTTGACAAATCAATGAAATCAACATCATCATAGTACTTCTGGCGTAATGCATATTCAATCACAAGTAAATGTAACAATACATACTGCTCGGGTTTTGTAACCGCTTTATCACGCTGTGTTCTGACACGAAGTACCGTATCTCGAACATCCACTAATACATTACCATGTAGTTTCTCCGTATAATCCATTTTATGGCAACAAATATCCAGCACAGCTAATGTACCACTTCTACCCGAACCCGTTGAACAGTGAATAACGATTGGTGAACTAGAAATAAAGCACACTTTTACTTTCAGAAAAGATGTTCCTTTCCATTCCAAACAAATTAAAATGAGACTTTTGAATCTATCTCATAACTTATAAAAGATATCAGGTTAAAAAAACATTTAAAAGACTAGACATACAAAGTAATCCAATTCTCAAAATTTGCCTTAAAATTAAGAGATGACATTCATTAAAAATATGTACCATTCATCTTTCAGCCAGCCGCTTTTTTTTGCTTCCTTAATGAATAACGTCCGATTATAATTTATATCGGACACCAAATAAAGCATTTCAGATGGTTTTTCTGGCGTCCCTTTATCATGCCATGAATAAAAACATATGTGAAGGATTTTTCGTTCTTGATCATCTCCTTTTCTTAACTGAAATTGAAAACATCGTTATGCATTTCAGCGATCTAAGCCTTAAATCGATTTGCACTTTTTACGTTACATATACAAGAAAAGAAAAATCTTCTTTATTCCAAAGTCATTTCTAATACATAACTAGCGTCATCGATATTAACATCCCTTATTATTACAACAAAATCGAATTGCTAACAGTAAAAAACTGATAAACGGGTAACCTTTAATACTGATGCTTCATAGGTATCTCGAATCAATTGTGATCCGCAAAATTTGATAGAATAGGGTCCAAATATGACGGTAGTTGACCGTTTGAATGGAACATACGAAAATGGCTTTGTTGAATACAAACTGCTCACTGCAACAATTTCAACTACATTCTCCTGATAAATCATTGTCCAAAATGACTCCACTGTATTTTCCATTGGCGTCTGTGTTAAAATAAATTTCTTCTCTTCCCGAAATCCATCCACATAATTAGCATTGATGTAATCATGAGTACCTGATTTATGCCTAAAATTTTCTCAAATAAAACACAATCGAAAAGTTTACCAAAGATTACTGAGATATACACAAATTTTTTTTACAATATTTATGAATCGTACAAAGCAAAATTCAAATGAAAAAACAACTTAAGAAATAGACAATGAGAATGTTCATAAAAAATAAAGGTCACTAACGGGACTAGAACTCTAGTCTTATCAAAACATCGGATATCCTTAAATCGATTTAAGGCTCCATGCTGTTCACAAATAGCTGATGAATCCTTGACATCCTTGGAAATAACAGAGGCATAATCAAAGAATAAACTGTAAACAGTCATGGAACATATGCGGCGTGTGAAACTACCAAGCGTTTCAGATTCGTCAATATCATGTAAGTATTCACCTGGCTTCAACACATATCTGAAAACGATTCGTTAGATCTAGAGAGAATTTGTGTTAAAAATATGCATTGAGGTTAAAAAGGAAATTCCAACCAATCCACTTGTCTTCCATCTTAATGAATATTTGGCTTTCAAAAAATGAACTTCATTAAAAATTAGAGAAAATAAACAAAGATATGATTGACTGTCAGATAAATTCAGTGTTATTCAATCTTCTTAATCATTTATTCGGTTTACGCTGAATATTTGGCATTATTTTGACTGCTTCACTATTAAATCATTTCATGGAAAATCTAATAAACCATTCTCTGATTTTCGCAAAACAAAATGCGATATTATATCTTATAAATTCTGCTTTAGATGAAGTAATATTGTACTTTGACAAATCTAAACTGCATTTGCTACATGAAATTTGGTTAGTGAGTGATTTTCACAGTTCAATAAAAAGTCCCACTAATCAAGTATCTTTTTTGAATTTTAACTTGTTCATGTTTAAAAATTAATTCCAAAAACTATTAAAATCTATTAAATTAAACATCTATTAAATCTATTAAACTCTATTGAACTATTAACACTCTTTTATTAACTCTTCTTTCTATTAAAAAAAAAATCTATTAAACAAACCTTGCAGGAACAGCAGGCATAGGCGCAGAAGACGAGGTTGTCGCTCGGGAACTGCTTGTAAATTCCAAGCTATCCGATTTCAATTCTTCGGAAATGCCCATTTAAAATTTGATAAAACAATCGGAACAATTCTTATCACACACTTTAACTCCTTAAACCAACTTCTTTACGCCAAACACAATGAACTAAATGAATGATACTGCAGATGTTCTATCATCCTTATACTTTCTAAAATTATGCGTCAAATTTTAATTTGAATATGCTCCAATCATCACTTAGATAATTCCAATACTTGGCTAGCATATTACCTAGCATTTTTAGCATCATCATTTATTTTAATAAGAAGTACATTAAGTTCATTCATGAAATAAATATTTCCATAATCCATTTTCCTATTGCAAGTGAAGAGCGAATAGCTTCATATGAATTGAATAGTCTGATAGCATCAATAATCATCTCTTTCAAAATTTTCACTGAATCTCAAAATAAAAAATGAATTGTTTTGAAATGAACTGTTAAAAATAAACTACAAGGTGAAATAAAAATATTGTCCGATCTTTTGTATCTCCAAACCTCGAGGATATCGTTTGGAAAACAAAGGGGAAGCAGAGCTTATTCAACATATTTTCGTCATTTTTTATGTTTATATGGTCACATATTAACTGACCAGTTGCTAATTCTATTGATACCGATTGAAATCGTCAGGAAAAGCCGTAGAATGTCCGGTGAGAAAGCGCATTAACAAGCTGTATCAAGAAATACAGACGATAGAATATTAAGAAACTCTAGAAAAACATTACAAACATTCTTCCAAAATAACTGAGAATTGCAAAAGAGACGTCATTGCTGGAGAGAAATATAGATCACAAGATATGCGGAGGAAATACTTTTCAATAAGAGTGAATGAAGAGGGTGAGTTGACCAATCAAATAGATGAAATATATTTCCGTCTTTTCAACATGAGATTTGTCCATTATTCAGGACATTTCGGGTGATGGTATTGCAAAAGGTAAATGTGAAGTTGGTTGTGTACATAAACGGTTTATTGTATTGTATGTCGCACTCAGCATTCTCTTTCCCCGTTCCCCACTCCCCGTTCCCTTCCTCGCGGGACGCAGTTACCAATTGAGTGAAAAGAACCTTAACCAATTTATCATTGGTTAAGGTACTGTTAGCCAACGTCACTTCAAATTCGATAATGACAGCAGAAAATTTGAAACTAACTTAACATCGCTTTCATTTAGATTTTCCTTCTTTCCACAGGTACTTTTGAAATGTTCAAGTTTTTCTTCTTTTTTTTAGTTCAACGATGATGCTTACTTTGGCCAGTTTGTATATTGCAAACTTCTTCATTGCTGTTGTTGAATCAAATGTAAGTATTGGGCAGTTGAGAAAAGGTGGACGAAAGCCGAAACCTAACGGATATGGTAATCGACCACGTGGAGTTCCATTTGCACGTTGGTATTTCTACTAGTTATTGTCTGATAAATAACTAGAAATGTGAATTGTAAATAGACGTATTAAACTAAAATGATATCAATCAATAATGAAAAGAAAGGAGAAATAACTCATAATAATTTAAGAATAAATTCATGAGAAACGATAAATGAATTGCGTGATAGATTTTTAAAGGTGGGCCATTCTATGCAACTGGTGAAACATTTGCATGTATTGACAATTCTAAGTCAATTCCATTTTCGCAAGTTAATGATGATTATTGCGATTGTCCCGATGGAAGTGATGAACCAGGTTTGTGTATTATTACGTCTTTTTCTTCACTTAGCCATTCAAAGATTTCCATGCAAAAAATTTTTAGAAACAGTTTTGGTTACAAATGTGTATCCAGAATAAGATTCAGTTAGCATTTTTCCATGTCTTCGTTAATGTTTCATGATTTCCAAAAAAGTATATATATATATATATATAGTAACCTTTTCTTGAATTCAACATTTATCTTTTTTTATGGCGTGATAAAATCACCCTTTCTTATAAAATAATCAATGCGGGATTGAAGGAAAAGTTCTTATTATGTTAGGCGAAGGTTTTTTTTCGAAGTACGGGAAATTAGTTGTCGACATTTTATGATCTGAAAAATAACTTCGTAATATTTTTATTCAGGGACGTCTGCATGTCCGAATGCTAAGTTCCATTGTTTGAATCGCGGTTTTAAGGCTGAAGACTTACCGTCAAATCGAGTAAATGACCAAATATGCGGTTAGTAATCTTTAATGGACTAAAGAAAATCGAGTAATGATGAGTATATTGATGGTAGCAGTGACTTGGGTACATATAAAATAGTTATACTGATTGCTGAGGCTACGCATTTTAATTGTTTTCTTTATTCCTTATTGAGGAAAATAACTTTCTCACTTGTGTCATCCTCACTTTTCATTTCTTTCTTAGTTTTACTGTAGCTCAAAATTTTTAATTTCGATTTTTATAAAACATAATTCATTCCAAATTCAAATTCGAAAATTTCAAAATTCATGGTTTGAAAATTCCGAGCCTTTATCGATATTTTTGAACGGCTGAGGTCAATTTTATTAAAAAACCTGTTTCATTTTTGGATTGACAAACATTCTTCTGATTTCTGCCTCTAGATTGTTGTGATGGAAGTGATGAGTGGGAGAGTGCAGTTGATTGTCCTGATATCTGCAATGAATTGGGAGCGAAATATCGAGAAGAAATGCGCCAAAAAACTGAATTAGCGAGACAGGTAATGCTGCAGCTGTGATTTTGCTAAATATCAAGTAATCTTCAGACAGTCTCATGGATCAATATCTGTAGAAATTGTATTAACTGATCGTCAGACCTGATCATTTTTCTCTAATTATCTGCAACTTTATTAACTTTGTTGCTGTAGCGGTTTTTTGCAATTATTAGCAATGTCATATAAATCAGGAAATGATTTCCAGGGTTTTGTAAAACGAGTAGAATTAGTCACAGCAGGTCAGCAATTGAAAGCTGAAAAAGCAGATAAATTGAAAACTTTAAGAAAAGAAATGGATGAAATAACAAAGCTGAGAACAGTTGCCCGAACAAAAATGGATGTAAAAAATAGTTTGGCTGCAGAAGCAAAGAAAAAACATGAAGAAGCTTGGGAAAGTAATGAAATTTTGATCAGGATTAATTAATTTGAAATGATGATCAACTTTTTGAATACAGTAAGGAAAGGAAGTGTGTTTTTAAAAGGGTTAATTTTATTAATTTGTTTTAGTAGAATCGTCTTTCAAATTCTGCAAACTTTCTGATACAAAGCTCCAATTTTTCCTAACATGAAATAAATCGTTGCTGTCACACTCCATTTCTTGAGAAATGGTAGGGTAATAAGGATAATAAATAAATAGAAAAAAATAGAATTTACAAGAATTACAGTGACAGTTTGATCTTTGTAAGTTATTAAACTTTCTCTAACAAGAGCTGTTATAAGGCAATAAATTTTGTTTCTGGGATAATTTTATTGCAGAAGAAAAGGAAAAACTTAAGCAAGAATACGCGCAAATGCTGTTTACTGCATTCGATTTGAATATAGATGGAAAGTAAGATATTCTTAATCATAGCAGTACACCCTACCTCTGGAGAGTATAATAAATCAGTTTTTATTTAGATACAAATGTTGTTTCTGGAAATTTAAGGAGTTGCTACATCAAATTTAATGGCATTTCAGGGTCACCTTAGAAGAACTGAAATTGGCAAAAGAATTTGATACAAATGGAGATGGAGCTGTTTCTGACGACGAAATCAAGGTTTCTTCTTTGATTAACATTGATCTTTCATAGTTTTTTCTTATATTTATAGAGAATGCCATCTCTCATTTTTTTTCCATTGCTGAAATTTGTTAACTTATGGAGAGTAAAAATGATTGAGGTGAATGAAATTTAATTATTTTTTACTGTTTTTATTGGGGACCTTAATTTTTCGAGTAAATTGATCGATTTTAGCATGTTTTGCGTGATGAAGTGAAAGATTACGATTTCAAAGAATTTTTCGAAAATGTTTACGATAGCATCCGCAGTCTTTTTGAAAAACCAAGTGAAATTGAAACAGAAGACGAAAATGAACCAAATTCTGCTTTGCCTGCGTCAATAGAATCTAACTCCGGTACTTTATTATAATGTTAAATTATAGTTTAAAGCCGGGAAACAACTAAAATACTGTAGGAACACTGGGAACATGTTCCTTCAAACAAGGTTGAACAAATCAGGGATTCATTATGCCCAAAGACTCATAATTTCAACAAGTTCATATAGGTCGTATTGATGCAGATACTTTTTGCATTGTATCGATTAAGGTTGTGTGATTAATTAAAAGTTCCAGAATTGTCAGAGAACAGTGGAAATAATACATCCCGTGAAATCAGACCAAGTGAGAGTGGAAGTATTGGGTTGGAAATTCCTCGAATTCCAAATATTGATTTAAAGCAGCCAGCTTTCGATGAAGAAACACAAACAATAGTGAAAGGTTTTGTATTTATTTAATATTCACTGTATAAGTTTCCGTCAAAGGTGAGGTTATATGTGTGGAAATTAGGTCTGAAAATTTGAGCCTTTCTTTGCATCATTGGCATGTTATTTCAGAGGCGCAGATTGCACAGAAAGAATATGATAATATAGATAAACGCTACGCAGATCTCGAGTTATCAATCAAGTAATAATTTATTCCTGAAAACATAAATAGTTGAAAGAGAAAAACGGCGAGAAGTTAATCAAGATGTTCAATTGAACAGAGATGTTCATGAACTCATAGACCTGTGTTAACAGTCCGTTACTCATTTTTGTGTTAATAGTCCGTTACTCAGTAGTAAATACCATATAAAATCTTTTAAGAGATTCTGAACAGTATGAAGGCGATGATTTTGGAACCGATATGGCTTGGGCTTCGCTGAAAGGGAAATGTTTTGAAATGGATGAAAATGAATATGTTTATAAATTGTGCTTATTTGACAAAGCTGTACAAAAGGGTAAAAATAGCGCTGTCGATACCGATTTAGGGTATGTTATGAACCAGTAGTTGTCATCAGTGTTTTTAAACAGCAGTCGGTCGTGATTTGTAATTAATTTCAGCTAATTTTAGATTTCCCATAATATTCATTTTCATTTAATTCTTTTTTCGGAAATTTCATGTGGTAGTTTGAAACATTTTTCACAAAATAATTTAAAAATTGAGATTTTCGAAGAATTTTTCGATTAAGCTCTTTTTCTTGCAGTAAATGGAGTGGTTGGATTGGGTCCGAACTAAACAAATATACATTACAAAGCTACCAGAACGGCACGCCGTGCTGGAATGGACCAGATCGATCCACAAAAGTAATCATTGAATGTGGAGAAGAGACACAATTGGTAGAAGCATCAGAACCAAATAAATGTGAATATCTTTTTACTCTGCGTTCCCCTGCTGCATGCCCAGATCCTGCAACTATCACTAGTCAACATGAGGAACTTTAGCCGTTTTATACACGTATTGAATATGATGTAAAATTACCAAAAGTTGTTATGAATTTAGTATTGTTTTGTTCGATAAAAATATGGATGTAAAAGTTAGAGTGCATAAAACAGCAGGGAGAAATATTTTCACTGTGAAAAATATTTCAAGATTTTAAGAAATCTTCGAGATCTTTTCACAATTTTGTGACCTTTAAGTAGTGCTATCTCCCAACACAAAAATTTTGGGTTATTATGTAAAGTCTGTCGAGTTATAAGTAATACAAATATAAATTTGGGTTTTTATTCAACTACTATCCAGTTTATACTTAATGTGATATTCAAATCCATTATTAGCTTTAAAAAATTTAGACTCATGAAAATCAAATGGGAAGAGATTTCATGAAGCATAATTAGAATCTGTAAATTTTTATCATCACATTTTCTTCAACGGCTCTATACCGAGTAGATGCATTCCACTATTCAGGATTTTCCGCGCAGTTGACAACAATAAAAGTCTTGGTATTGCTACGTCTAATGATTCGTTTGATATTCGAAGAATGGAAGAAGCAGCGCCCACGATGTTTGCCAGCTGCAGTAAGTATACGGTTAACCTGCAAGGTTCCATTTCTTGGTAGCTAGCATACAAAACATCAGGAAATGCTTCGAACTGCCTCAAAAGACGCCAACTTGCTTCATTCGTTTCGAATTCTCCCTCAAATCCCTGCATTAAATTCTGCTTCAGTGCATGATTCCGTTCCTCTATTGACACTAGCCGGCTATGTTTTGTCTGAAATCAATAATTATAGCTGTAAAAGAATAAGCCTGGTCGAAATGTCTTTTCAAATATTACTAATATCAATAGAATTATTCATGCATTGCGGGAAGAGTGATTAATCAAAGAAACTCCAGCGATATAGCACATAGGAGGAGAAACTGGAAATTGTACCTGAAGGAGGAGCGCATTGCTTTGATTCGCTTGAAATGCCTTATCGAATGAGAATGAGTAATCAGTCGATCGTGCTCTCTTGAGATCATTGACTATCACTGTTCCAAGTGATAAATTAGCTGCGACTTCTTAAATATATGTACGTTGGATGCTATCTCCCTAAACATTCAATATATCCAACGGACCATGTTAGTCTATCAAATGATAAATATTCATTTACTACATAATTAGATCACTAAATAAATAAGTGTAGCAGCAACTTACTGGGAATTTCATTCTGGCTAATTTTCACTGTTTTAGATTTTGTAACGAAAGATTTTGCAAGCTCCAGACCGTGATCCAGTATTTGACTTACCAATGCAACTTCTCCAAGCCTGTAAAAATCTATAAAATTGAGGAATCTAATATTTAAAAAAATCCACAAGATGTACAACGAACTAACATTCATATTTAATTAACAATTAACACTCCCCCTGTATGTCGTTCAGCAAAGTGGGAATAAGAATTTAAATAGCAATATGGAGCATGCTGTACCTAGTAGAAAGACCTTTTACGCGACCAAATGAGACATGTTGTATTTTATCAGCAATGTCGTTTCGTCCAATGGTATTCAAAAGGTGCTTCAAATTGGTGAAATGCTGTCGTTGTGCATGATCAACCACATACAAATAGTTATCTGCTGTGTACAACCGCTCCCGTAACAAAACCGATGCCAAGTCCCTAAACTTTTGAAATTAGCAATTAAATTATTTTCTCACAATCTGCATCCATATCAAAGTAAACCGATAAATATTAAAGAAAATGGAAAATGAATGACACAAAACTGAATGATTAATTTTAGTTTATTACTAATGCGATTTTAATAATGAAATAAAGTAGTTACCTGGACAAATAAAGAGTAGTATTGTTGGATCTTCGGATAATAATAGGCCTTTCTTGTTCTTTGCATTTTACCAAAACAGTACCATCATTGCCATTTTCTGCTTGTCCTTCTCGCAACATACGATCAATTAACTGATGAGCAGAAAAGACAAATTCCGATTCGAAATATTCGACATCCATTGATAAGTTGATACGTCTGCAATTTTTTTATTCAAATGATATTTGCGTTACAAACTTCTCCATTAATAAAATCTATCAGGATTCCCCAAATCGTATATATTTCAATTCCAATATACAATGCTTTAAATCTCTCATTAAAGCAGCGATACTTAACTTTGATCTCCAATATTTCGTAATTTTCTTTAGCTACTAACCATATTAATCATCTTATGATAAAGGATATAAAATATAGTAAGATTTAACAATATATATTCTTGAGATAATATGAAAATCAGTCAGAAGATGACTGTTGGAAAACATAAAACGAGTAAATGTCAATCAGATTACATTATATCCCTCTTTAGCATCCTAAATATAGCCATATTACAAATTACTTTGCTATACCTATAAAAACTGTGCAAGTGTTCATGTGACAAGTGTCGTGCATTTTGCCAGAATAACAAATGCTCATTAGTACTGGCAGTTAACAGAGAGTTTTCCATATTAGCAAGAATATCATGAGCTCCTTGTAGAAAACCGTTGGAATTTTCAGCCAATTTATTCGCTTCAACATAACATTTAGCCAAAAGAGTAAACTTTTGCATCATATTCCACGAAGACCATTCCTGACGAATAAGAATCTTTTTTCCTTTATGATAAATAATAAAAAATGGAAAAAGTGAAGTAAATGAACCTCTTGAGAAGGTTTTATTACAGGCCAGTATGCAGCAATCAGTGCAAACTGTAACCCCCAATCACCAATATAGTTAATAGATGTAACTTTATTGCCAGCAGCCCTATTTATTGTATCGATATAGCGCCCAATAACAGTAGATCTGCAAACGAAACAACAAAAAGATTTAAGAAAAGAACTTGAGGAAAATTTTAAATAGCAGTGATGAAAAACACATACATAATCTACAGCCGTTAACAACAATTATGAATCAACGTCTAATTTTTCTTGATTTTACGATATCAGTAATGCTCTTTAAATTTATTGATCATAATACCATATTTTAGCGCTTATTCTATCAACATTTTATCTAAAATTTTCTTACATGACAAAATATTATTACATACAAATTGTCAAAAATTGTGAGGCATCAATACAAGAAACTATAGCAGAATGAGGCCGATAATGCTCTTTCCTTTTTAAAAAAATTCCAAAAATGACCTGAAATTGCCAACATGAAATTGTTTGGCAATGTTTGGGGAGGAATAATCAATGACAATAGATTTTTTGTTTTTCACACGCTTCTGAAGTAGCGTTGCTGGCAGATTCTTATCACGCCACATTTCATACACAAATCTTTTCAGTGATGAGTCCATAACATGCAACAATCTTTTTACTAACTGAAATTAGAAAATTTTCAAGAATGAGAAAATTTATATTCAAGATAGAAGAGATTACGAGTAAAGGAAGCAATGTTAGACTTAGATATTTCGAGAACTGTGGAGAAATCTGAGGAAAAATATTCACATTTCCTAAAGGAATCAACAAACCTATAACTGAGAATAGATTCAAAAATGTAGTAGTTCCATTACAATGTGCTGAAATTCATTCTGATTATTGCTGTTGCATTTGCGAGTAACAAAAATCGTAGAAATATGTAATAATAGAAATATTCAATCTCCAACGGAAGCAGTACAAACTATTAAGATTAATTAGTTGTTAAGTTACTATTAAATGGTCAAAAAAATTTGTATGGACCATTAAAAACTTTTTTAATGAAACTAATAGTAAGCCAATCAGCCTAAATACTGCGCAATGTGGAACTCCGAGTTAATAGCAAAAATTACAGTAGACGATTTGCAAAAAGTTCGATATGATCTAACTTGAAATTTTTTTGCTCAGTATTCAGGGAAGAAATGGCAATATTTTCACGTCACTTTGTCCAATAAATATTAAGCAATTTAAAAAAAAATAGCCTATTCACAGCCAGTATGCTTCATACACAAAAATTTTCCTCCATTTTTATAAAAAAATTTTAGCTAGATGTTTGCGAATAAGAATTGATAAGATTTACCTATAATTAAATACAACTGCTAAGAAACAGAGGTAAATGCTATGCTTATTATGATGTGAATACTATTCCACAAAAAACACAAAAGATTCAACAAATGCTCCCAGGTTCGCTGGGAATGGGGTGAAATATAAATGTTCGCTTGCTGTCAATAATTTTAATTAATCCAGTCATTTCTTATCATAGTTAGGAAAAATTTTTAGGCTTTATTAGAATTTATAAAAATATTTCACCCCATTCTATTAAACCACTGAGTCATTATCACACTTGTACAAAGATGAACTGGCTAGATTTTGCATAGCAGTAAACAATCAACCCAAGATTTGTTTCCTTGATCATAATATCCACATTAGTGTTTTAAAATATTTGATAACGAGCAATTTCGGCAAGTGCTGGAATATCGTATAGATATAGCTAAGAAATTTTATATCATTTAAACAGACAATCTGCTGAAAAGAACATAATTATTAGTAGACTGCTTCAAAAGTTAATCTGGAACGCCGGAAAAATATAGAGTAATTTTTTATGGGTTAATATTTTACATATTTATTATATGGATTTTTAATACCGAAAGTTAAACATTACTGTGAAAGTAAGCTTCTTTTCGAACAGTAATATACATATTAGTACTACCCTAAAACATAACAGTGTATACAGTGCAAAATTTTATAAAATAATTTGATAATATTTTGCACATGGATTTAATATAACTTTATGACTATTTACAAGTGGAGAGGGAAATCGCAGTATGTAATATTATGCCAAAAATTTTGCTGATTATGAATAGCGAACTGCAATGTTTACACAATGTCATCGTTATAAGAACACAAAAATGACAAAATATTGTTAAATTGAAGATTGCATAAACTAAGGATAATATTAAATGAATGACTCTATAATATTTCTTAAAAAATAAATAACAGAAACTGCTGAAGCTATTTGAGAAGGTATTAAACCAATAGATAACATAAGATGGGAGAAACAATATAAAAGGAAATTTAAAAAGTGTAAAAAATATGTCATCTTTGCAAGGCAGCTCAGGTAAAACAAAATTTGAAAGAATTGATGTGTTATATGAATTTTTTAAAAGAAAAAATTCTGATAATTATAAGAAAATCGAAAAAAGAACACAAACTGCCTTTTTCCCATTGAAATTTTAATCGAGATTATTTTCGAATATTCGACAAATTATCTATCAGGTGATAAAGTGAAAAAAAATTAACATTCGTCATCAATCGTTATCAATCTTCAATTAGTGCACTACCATGAGCAGTAACCAAGTCGATTCCCCAGAACGATATACAGCAGCTAGCTAACCTATTATTCCTCAGAAGAGGCAAAATCTAAAAGCAAAAAACATTCGGTTCAAATAAATTTACATCTTACATTCAAGAATTTGTAAAAAAATTAGCAGATTTGCCAAATCAAAGACAAACAAAAGACTTGTGAAATCAAAAAAAGTGCCAAATAAAACTTTCGTAAGTTAAGCCTATACAAATATGCTCATTGACCTTTGCAAAATTAATCGATTTTTCTTAAACGAAACTTACTTTTCGGCGTAGATATGGTCCAAAAAAGATGTCGTGATAAACTAACATTCCAAAAATGAGCAGTGCAAATCCGAGCAGCTACAAAAAAATAAGGTAAAAGAAATGACATATGAAATACCTATTCTATTCGTCTTTCGATAACAAAAAAGCATTAAGAGATATCTACATACCTGCAAAGGAATGAAGTGTTCGCCAAAAAGTGGAATTGATACCATCCAAATTAATAAAATTCGACTGCTGTCAAGTACCATCCTTGTCGTTGCTGACAGTTCCTTGGTGACGGAAATACCAGCGAAATTGAAAAATGCAATGCTAGAAAAATTTGTCAATAGAAAAACATTATGAAACATATCATTAACACATACACTACGAAGTAAAGGTTATGAACAAAAAAGGAAGCGAAAATTAAAATTTAGTCGAAGAATCTACGCCGGATTTCTAAAATGGATAATTTCTGCAAAATCATTGCCGTACTATTTCTATTCAATAAAAAATATTCATTAATGAAATCAGATGCTTTGGCTATAAGCAGCATGCTTATACTCAGATCGCTATATTCTAGTAAAGCGCCATTTTGCTGACTTATGAACAATAACAATAGCAAAAAACCTGCTTAAAAACATACTCCAGTCAGCGACCATTATTTAATTTGATAATTTCGCAATAAAGACATCATTAGGAACTAATGAATAATTATTTCAACGCACCTAATCATAGTAAGGAATAGAGCACATCCAATCCACGGATTACTTTTTATTTCTCTAAATGCATCGAATATATCCTCTAGTCGATGATTTGGGTTTGTTGAAAAAGTGGACGGCACTTTTATATAATACATCGGAAAGAGCAAAAATGACAGAATTGCTAAGCCGATGAGACCTGTGGAAAAAACTACGTATTTATTTATTCTATACGTGAAATTCCAGACCAATCAATATAATGAGAAAATCAAAAATGGTATGGCACAAAAAATTCATGCCAAGATTAGTATCCCTATAACAAACCTTCCAGACCAACCACAAGCAAGGGTGGTGCATTCATTTCAGAAATGATTTTTTGCTCAACAACCATCTGAACTGCTGCTATGATTTGAGCAATGATGATCAACAAATCGCCTGAAAAATATATAATCAAAAAGATGCATTTCAAGCCGTGCATCAGTCCTGCTCAAAACGTGATATTTGAATCGGATTTCTTTAACATTTTAATGGAAAAATCGGTACCACAAACATATTTTTTAATTCCACCTTCCAAAATCTGCATAAATAATGATTATTAAAGTCGTCACTCTACCCTTATAACTCAAAGCATTTCTTACTTGATTAATTATATTATATTATATAAAACGCTCCAAATTTGATAAATGCAAATACAATTTTGTCTTAAACTCCGTTATTCGAGACTGCTTCAACATACTCTTACAATTATATTTAAAATTCGCAAGTTAATAATGATGATATAATTCTACGGGTGATAGCGATATAACAACTAATTCTGTATTTTAATTTCGATGTAAATAAATTTGCTCTTTAATAAAAAAATAATTCTATTTCCGAAATTTGCGAAATTTTTCTCCTTTAAATAATGAACAAAACCTGTAATAATTCCATTGATATCATGTTTGAAGTCTTCATTGAAAATAATATCGCTCACTCCAACGATACCGAGACCAATAGTAATAAAACCCATACCTAGCCAACGGAAACCTTGTAGATATGATCTTAAGAAAGCAACCGAAAAAAGACCAGTGAATATTATTACGGCGCCTAAAATGAAACAGATCTGACGTAAAGAGAAATATGCTGCAATTAAATTGAAACAACAAAGGCAGGAAACAATAACTGCCGAACAAAAGCACCGTAGAAGGTATGTCTCACAATTTGAAAAATTGATATAAATATGAAGTATGAAAGTTTAACATATTGGAAGAGAAACTGAAATGGGGAACTAAAGAAACAAACCCCTTAGCATTTGGAAAGATGAGGCCTGCGTAAGATTTAAACTAATATACATTATTGAAGTTGAAAGAACATCACAAAACGCAGGTACTCCGAATACCCAAGGATTGAATTTGAGAAAATTTCGTTCTGTTACATGAGTAGGTATACTATTGCCATTGTATTCATCACTATATGATGGCGTCTGATCACGATGATTTTGAATGTAATTTGAAATGAGGTAAACAAATAAGCATGATAATTCACCGATAAACATACAAATTGCCTGAAAACAATGTCGATTAAAACTTTTAGCGCATTAAACGAAATATCTTTGATGCTAATTATTTTCCAAATAGTAGTAACTCGCAAGAATCAAACACATCATGAAAGTTTATCAAACAAATTCTAGAAAAAAAACTGAAGTTCAAAGCTTAAAATTTAAAAGATAGCAAACAAAAAATGTACAGCTTACTGCACTGCTTTTATTTTAAAAATTTAGTGGAATTCTTATAAAAATAAGATTGTAAAATAATTTGGAATTACTATATATATCATACCCTACCTGATGGTAACAAAGGTATATATTTAAATTCAATTTCTTCAATCAACTTGGTTTTCCACCAGCAAAGTGAAAAAAATCATTCAACAAAATCAAAAAATCAAAATCATTCAACAAGTTAAACAAAGTTATGATATAATTCCAAATTTCATAAGCTTAGAAATGTACCTGAACGAATGGATGGTTGAAATGCTTACTGTCCACTTTCATGTTATCGGCCCACCTGCAATATGTTAAGAAACTGATTAAAATTTTTAAAAATTAAACTATTTTCACTACTACTAATCAGCGTAATCTTACTAATTGTACAACAAATAATTCTTTAGTTAATATTATTTGTCCAAAAAATTGGGTAAGGAAAAAATTTTTCGAGAGCCTTGCAACCCATATTACAGTGCCAAAATGCATAACTCAGTTTTATGAAAGCTAATATAAAAATAAAACTCTAGATGGGAAGAAAATCTTTGAAATTAAATTTTAAACTTATGAATCCTGTACAAATTCTTACTTTGCAGCGATAGTATTAACCGATCCAGTAACTATCATTGTCAAGCCAAGCAGCAATGGTTTCAATATCTGACTTCTATCAGCGTCCACCATGTCCAAAAAAACTTATTAAATAAAACTGAAATTCAAAACTATAGATATAGAAATCGATTAAGGAAAATCATAAAAGACCAAAAAACGATCTCATTTCCTAATTATTACTTCCCTTCCAATTTTTCGTTTTTTTTACTGAATGTCTGTCGTGTGAAAAGAAAAAAAATGACTTAAAACAATCTTTTAAAAAGTACTGAATTATTTCCACCCTTTGCATATAATCTGAGAGATCAAATTTTGACATTCAGTAAAATTACTTTCAATTTTAAACCGCACGAACTAAAGAAAATCAAATAAAATCAAAATCAAACTAATTTGTCTAGAGGCAACATTTTAAATCTCCACCAAGCGTATTGGTCCAAAATATCAAGGTAAGTTATTAAATCAAGTATAAAGAAAGGGAACTCCTCCATTTTCACGGCTCTCAACAATTGATCAATACTTATGAATTACTCCAATATGACTGCAATTCTTTTTTCCCACACTGATGTACTGTTAGTTTTATCGAAATATATAATTAAGAGTGTAAATAAAATAAGCACATCAAGTACCAATGACTCTGCTAATTAGAAATTGATTAGAATGACTGATTTAATTAGTAAGCTGCGAAACTTGAAAATGCATACTAATAAGTGACGGAGTACTTGAGGGATCATCCTACAGTATGAGCTAAGAAAATGAAGATTTCACGAATATCGTCATATTTTAGTGCATGTACTTACACATACCAAATTTCAAAATCTGAAAGAAAAAATTAAAGTGAATTGTTACGAGTTTCAAAAACAAACGATTCTATAACTTTCATCAGTTTTAACATTATATTGTTGCAATCAATGGTAAAGCGAGAGATGAATGGAATGAAGTTTGACACCGTTCTGAGCAAGTGGACATGAACACAAGATATTGAAATTGATGAGCACAATAATGGAAGAATGAATAACGTGATCGTATAGATGAACATTCAAAGATCTCAGGTCAATAATGCCTTGAAGTGATATAACGGCAATTGTCACATCCCTTGTCTCTGAACTCTTCTATTACATGCTAAAACGGATGAGACGAGTATTTTCATTGTTAGCTAATTTTAGTGACGCGAAGTGGTGTGTGTTGGTGCAAGTCGTATTCAGCAGTAAGAGATAGAGTAGAATTGTGTGAGTGGTGGACGGTAAGTAGCGGAAGGTTTGCTGTGTGGTGAGGATTGTGATGTATGTGTTACTTTGCAGAGGATAAATGAAAGTGAAAAGGACGAAAAATGCCTCGATCAGAAGTGGTATCAAGCATATTATTAGAGGATCTTTGATAAAAGCTAATAGACAGGTAACTCTTCTGTTTCTATTCTCTCCTTCTCTCTCATATACCAAACAGTTAACGGGATCTGATTTTATTTTGATCGTTAGATTTGGATTTTGTTGAATTTTAATATTCTACAGTTTTGAGGTATGAAATAAGGAGAAAAATGCATTCTGCAGTTTTTACTCCGTTTTTATGTTAGCATATTGTAGATCAAAAATAAACAGCAAGAAAAAGTGTTTACTCATGAAAAACATGAAAGGGATAATATGAATCTTTTGGAAGTGAAAAAGAAGCGAGTATCATTCGCCGCTGATTTGGAAAGGATGAAAGTATTTGATAAAAGAGTGAAGCTTACAGTAAGTAAAATTGTTTGAAATTTTGTTCTGCGGCATGAATTTTATGAAGGCAATCATAGCTACATTTTAAAATTTTTATAGGAATTATTTCCATAATTCGTAAAAGATAATCGATGTGCTGGGATAGCAAAGCGTCGTAAAAGTCTGACTATGAAGTGAATGTGCATGATGTTGTAAACGCATTTCAGATTGTGCCATCAACAGCCAGTCCTGGTAAAAGCATTATAATGAAGAAAGAAAATGAACCAGAAAGTTCACCAAGTTTGCTTGTAGTTCCAAAATCTGAAAAGAAAACCGCAAGTAAAAAGGATATGCTTACATATTTGACGGTAGAACAAAATCATATCGAAGCTGCAAAAATAGAAAAATTCAAGCAGGAGGCTTCCATGAATTCAATATTGGAACTTGCTACTCCAAACCTCGAAGAGCAAGAGGCGAAAACATTGAAAAAAAGACAGAAAACGGGTCGTGGAAAAATTAGACCAGTCAGTGGAAACAGAAAGTTGCAAGTTTGTTTAATTATCTACAGATTTATAAGGGTATTTATGCTGAACTAAATCATTCTTGTTGACTGTGTTTATAGTATTGTCTGTGTCTTATGTATAGGACTGCGTAGAAAAACTCCAATTTCTTCTTGTACGAAAGAACCTTTTTAATCTTTTCAATATATTTTATTCAAGATTTAAGGACATTATACCTTGTAAATAAAAATTGATTGAAATCGTATTTAGGTAACGCGAAAAGTGAAACAGAAATTATTGAATATGCCAAAGAAAGGGCGCAAAATGTATATTAGAGAATTACAAAGGAAACAAAAGCCATATTTCGACTTAGTTCTTAAGTGCAAATATCTCTGGGAAAAATTACGCTGGTAGTTTTTAACTTATTGATCTGTGATCTTATTTCTTTAAAAGAATCTAGTTTCATTCCATTCCTTAAGAAACTGTGTCACTATATCTGCTATAGTTAAATCAACGTTTTTAGTGGGAAAACGAGTGAGACTGAGCGGAAAAAACTGGCCGCTGAAATTTTTGGAATAGTGAAAGGAAAAGTGAGGGAATTAATATTCGCACACGATTCATGTAGAATTGTGGAGTGCTTGGTAACAAATGGAGGGAGTGATGTACGAAATGCGCTTTTTGATGAACTTATACCAGAAATCGTTCGCATAACGAAGTCAAAATACGCTCGTTTTCTCGTCATAAAAATGCTCAAACACGGGTATATTTTTCAGCAATTTGTTTTTGATAAATTTATCGTGTAGAATAAAGAATATGAAGTTTTTTAGTTGTTAAAAATAATTGCTTCTGAATTGTGTTCATTTTAAGTAAAAGCATAAATAGTGAGTTTTAGTAAAGGTTCAGTAATATACGTATTTCAAGAATTCTGATTAACATCTAACTTCATTAGATTCTTATTCGGATAGTCTTATATAAACAGTTCGAGCTCAGTCAGTAGTTCTTCCTTGAAATAGTTTCATGAAAGGACGAATATACTTGACCCTTCTGTGCTGTGTATTTCAATATATTGTGAAAAGAGCTTGTGTAATCCGTATTTATGATCCATATTTAAATGCTTTGGTTTAGATCTGTGCCTCAACGTCAAATAATATTTGATGCATTTCGAGGTCACTGTGTATCGCTATTACGAATATCATCAGCAGCACATGTTTTAGAATTAGCTTATAATGATTATGCAAATTCACAACAGCGATATAACATCATTGTTGAATTTTATGGAGTGGATTTTGCTTATTTTAAGGTTTGCGAATTTTCTCGTTTCTCCATTTAAACAAAAATCATTTTCAAATTATAAATAAGTAAAAGTTTCTAGTCAAAATTTGATGTGATTTTTGAAATTGATATACTCCTAATATGAACTTCCATATTTTAGGCTGCTGATAGTAGGGTACGCACACTGAAAGAAATAATAGCCGATTCTCCAAGCAGAAAATCATCGATTGTTAAATACCTTGAAAACACCCTCATTGATATTGTGGACAAGTAATTACTTGTTTGAATTTTGGTTTGGCAGTGTAAACAAAGACAGCAGATTTACTGAATTCAGTTGGATCTTGTTCTTTTTGATTTTACTTTTTTGATGGTGAATCACTACTTATATATTTTATTTATTTTTAGACCTCAAATAAAATTAAGCCTAACGCATCGTTTGCTAAGTGATTTTTTCGAATTTGCTGATAAAAAGCGATTGGAAGAAATGATTGATTCATTAAAACTCTGCATACCTCAAGTGAGTGCGTCCTTCAATTTATTAAGAGTTGTGTTAATATTAAAACTTATTAATGTTACGGATTTATTATTAATACAAACTGTATTAATATTGCTGATTTAGATTTTGTGAATGTTTCATTTATATATCTTAAACCTAAGCAAGATAAAGCGAAGAACGATATATTGAGAAGAGAAACGGAAAATGTTTCATGGATATTCGAGATATTGTGAACACAAGATATTGAATTGTAAAAATTAAGGCATAAATTTTTAAAAGAAATTGCCATATTTTAGATCGTCCACACAAGTGATGGTGTGCGCACTGCAATGAAATGTTTATGGAATAGCTCCGCTAAGACGAGAAAGGTTCTTCATTTTTTTTAGGACTTATTTAGAGATTGGTAGACCTGCTTTTTGCTTTCAGTTTTTCAGTTGTAGGATCAAATGCTTATTGTAGGTAATGCTGAAAAATTTCAAAGGACTAGTAACGAGAACTTGTCTGGAGGAGTTTGCGCATCGTTTTTTAATAGCTGTTTTCGACACTATAGATGATACAGTGTTGATTGATAGATGTATTTTAAAGGTTACTTGCTTTTATTTTGTTTTTCTAGTTTTTTTTTTGTATTTTGGTCGTATTTAAAAAATCTGAAAGAGGAGAGAAAAAGGGTATAATCAATCCAAAGCGTTCCCTCACCGCAAATAGGAGAAAGGCAGAGACAGAGAGTTAATTATTTATGTTTTTGTAACAGTTTGTTTCGGAAATGGCTACATTATATTAGTTTTTGCAGGAATTGTTGAGTAATATTGCTGAAATTATTAAAAGCAATTATGGTGTAAAAGTGATGCATCATTTAATTCATCCCAGAGATCCTCGTTTTTGCTCAGCATCACAAGTTGCAATTTATAAAGCAGTTAGTTCACCGTTTAATTGATGTTAATATCATTCTGAACTTGCCTTAACAACTTTATGTCACAATATGTTGTGCAATTAAAAACTTTTTTGTTTATTTTCGGCCTTTGTAACTCTTTTCTTTTACTTTGTGAAATATTCAGTGTTAATTATGATTCTTAAAATTTAAATGTTTTAGGGAGACGAGAATCCGTACAGCAAAAAAGATTCCAAGCTACGTTACGCAGAGCTATTTTCATATATTCAGAAGCCATTTTGCAACTATTTCGCAACAAATATGGATACATTACTTTTTGATAGTCATGGATCATTACTTATTTTGGATATGCTGGAAGCTCCAAGTATCTTTAATATGAAGTAGTTTTGCTAAGCGTCTTAACTAACTTTCAAAATTAAAATTTTTTTTTAAGTAAAAACTAGAATTAATCCCTCTCCTTGCAGATGCATAATTAGTTTTAACTGTTTGAATAATTTTTCCTGCTTTAAAAAGATTTTTTAAAACAACTCCAGATTCTTGGAGCTCTTTTTAAAAGTTCAATTATTTTAGCTGATTTGGATTTTTTCGACCGGAAAGTGAATACAGAAGATCGCGAAGCCTGTTATAATTCAATTGCTTCAATATGCAGTCGAGAATTTATACCCTATGACGGAGAGCAGCTGCATCCCATTGAACATCCCCAGGCGCATTTCGTAATTTCTAAATTGCTAAAAAGTGATTCTAAATTTGAGATCAAGCTCAGTGACTTCATTGTGAAACAGTGCAGAGATCAGTTGTTATCTTGGGTAATATTTTTTTTTTAAATTCCTTCATCAGTTTATCTAATCTATTAATTAATCTATGCCTCGTATTTTAAAAAATTTTTATGACACTAATATTTTTAGATTATACATTTTCGTATTCCCTAATTCTATGTTGAATTATATAAGAATGAATTGTAGAACGACTCGGATTTTACTTGGTTTTTCTCATTATTCTTAAGAGTATCAATTTCAGCTCGCATGTAACAAAGGATGCTTCATACTTCTTCATATTCTTGAAAATGCATCTCAACAAACTCAAGAATTGGTGAGAAATACGTTGTCCTTAACATCGGTAAAAAGATATAATACAAAAGGAGCCATCGTGTTAATGCGGAAATTCAAATAATATTAGGTGTTTTTAATCTATTTTTTGTTACGTTGTGCTTAAACAAATCATGTCATTGTTTTTCTCTTTAGTAAAATAAATTGCCCTTTTGTTAACGGAGTTTAGTAATTAACGTCTATGTATGTCATAACAAATCAGGCCACACTGCAGTCAACTGAAACCAATCGGATAATCAATGTTTTAATCGCTTGTGGTTTTACATCGAACAGTAAATATAAAGAATAACCTAAATATTGCACTAAATATGAAGGTTTTCACTGATTAGGATCACCAAATTAATTGTGAAAATCATTTAATATATTGAGTAGTTTCCTCCGCGCGCAAAATTGTTCAGCGATGTATTACTTCAAGAAATAAAATGATTTTACAAGCGGTTGGTTGGTTAGGCTAGAATTTTGTGGATGAAGTACAGGCTGCAGTTTCTTGAGGAACCACTCGAAAATTTTTGATATTTGGTGCATACTAGTACGATAAATTCATGTGGTAATATAGGTCAATAAACAATAAGTAGAAATTCTTTCACACAGTATACAAACAATAAATATTACTGCTTCTTCAGAAGCACACTTTGGGGATGATTAATTACATGGAGAAAGTCATCGAATACATTGAATTGCAGAGGTTTAAGCTCAATTTCTTCGTTGCAAACTCTGCCACTTCGAAACGGGTCATACGCTGCCGTCGCATCGACTGTATTGTTTCTTGATATTGATTCTATCAATAGCACGGATTCTGATTCTGGACGTGTTTCTGACTTTTTCTCCAAACATTTTGGTTCCGAAATTAGCTCCGACTGACTTGTATTTCTCCGCTTCTCCGTGTACATGGTCCCTATTTCGGTTCTGTAATTAGCTTTTCTTTCACCAAAATTATATTCTTTGCATTTTTAAGCAATAGCGCAGTAACCATAATTAGTTTTCGAAAATTTCTGAGATAGTATTTAATCGAAGAAGTGGTTTTTAGAGAAGTTATTAATACCGAGAAAAGGAAGCGTTAATTGTTTGTTCTGAGTTAAGCTGTGATGATGACAGTGATGATCCCGAAAACCAATCCAAACATTTTTCTAAATCTATTTGTACAGGATCATGGATGAAGTGACAATGGTCACCGTAAGGACAGTAACCAAATGTAGTGTATTTGATACATAATGCAGTACGATAACGAGGATTGTTAAAAACTTTCTGAAAAGCCAAAACATTTTACAACTTCTCGAAATGTGAATTAGAATCCAAAGAATCTGTACATTGCTAAATCTCTATGTTAACAAAAATCGCTAAGTGAGACAATTTTTTTATTTACCGGAAGAAAAAATGCATAGGACATTGAATCTAATCTGCTGAAATTTTACTTACCACTTGTGCCTTTGGCATCGGTCGTAACTCTTCTGGGCCGTGTGCAAATTTGCAACGCTTTCCGTAATTACAGCGACCAGTATCTTTCCAGGCTTGACATGGTATCGTCTGAAATCTGCACCACCACTGCACAAAAATTTGAGAATATCTTGGAATCACTTAACTAAGAATTAATTCGGCAGCGCTAATTGACTTGAGAAATTAATAAAAATTATTTAATATGATTTTATTTGCTAAATCCAATTGATGTCAAAATGTTTTCTAAATCCAATTGATGTCAAAATGTTTTTTCATTTAATGCAATAATTACGCAGTAACGCCGTAAGAAGTATCAAGAGATCAAGAGATCAATATAAAGAGTAATTTTATATTTCTACTAGTGTATCATTTAGAACATAATCTTTGATACGATTAAAAATTAAATTCTGTTACTTGAATCCAATAATCAATCTCTTTAGCACATATAAATGCATTTTCTATTCCAAAACGTTTTGTCAACATATTTCAACAAAATATTAGCTTGATATATTGAAACAAATTCTTCATTTTCAGGGCTTATTGTAACTAATATTAAAGAATAACCTTATGCGTCTCAGCTTTCCGTCTTTGTTTGCGATGAGCCAATAATAATTGAGATTGATAAACAAACTGGAACCATTGCCAAACATACCAGTCTCCGTTATAAAAATTTAGATCGAAGGGATTTTGTTTTAACATTTCTCCACCCATCACTGCATTCGTCATTAATTGCTTGAAGCTAACTTAAACTGATCTAAACTATTTCTAATATGTAATAATGTTTGCAAGAACAAATTTATACTTATGATATCATTTTGAAATTGGCTTTTCAAAATTAACGATTAATATAATACTTTAATGAAACTAACCCTCCGCTTTTAATGCCAACAGTTCTGACTTCTGTTCATTATTGATTAAGTTGTCATACAGTTATTCTAAGTTCTTCAGATGGGCATTGTTCTACAAAGCGCTCTAGGATGAACTCTGCTTGCCGCCATCGTTGAGATTTTTCTTTGTAGAAGCTTTCATCTTTCCTCTTTCGTTTTAATTATAATATGAATTCGATGAAATAATGGCTATGCTGAGGAAAAATTCATGGATGTTCTTAGAAGTTCTTAGTGAGATTCTGAAGAATCCTTCAATTCTTACGATTGCTAAAGGAGAAATGTTGTTAAAATTAATCAGCTGAGGAAGGTAACACAGTTTGAACATCAAATTCAAAAATATCTAATATTGATATGGATTAAAAGTTCAAAAATCTTAAAATCGAACGATCGAGATGGAGTGATTTTTTTAATAAATCCAATCATGAAAATGATGACCCCAAGAAATGAGTTTTTAGGATCAGTTAAATATTCATCTATGCAGTATAAATGTGGAAAGTGTTTTCTTACCTTATATTCATATTCCATATAATCATTTGCTTCTAGGCATAAATATAGTTAAGTTTACTTCACTTTATCATCTAAATTCATATCTATATTAACGGAATGATTTTATAATTGATATTTTGAACTTTTTTAATGCCACGAGATCTCATTCTGGAAGTACTGAAATTAGAACAGAATAAAAGCAAAAAATTGGTTCAAAATTTGAAATGATCCTCGGCTCTTTCTCAGGAAGCATTGAGCGAAATTTTTTATTAAAATTATATGTCTTTGTTTGCCACTTATTCTGCTTTTTTATTCTAATAGGTAGCACTCTTATGTAATTGTCATAACATTTCATCTCAATTTATTCTAAGCCTAATGAGCCTAAGCCATTGTGATGTACCTTTAATAACACAATGTTAATGTTCATTGATTTATTAACCGCACGATAACAATCTTTTCTCAATTTTTATCCTTATATTTTCATTGTTATTTAAAAGTAGGCCATACTACATACTTTATGTTAGGAACTGAATGATGGACCACGGACGGCTAATTAGGATTTCTTTGTTACTTCAATCGAGTAAAATTTTAATAATGAGCAGAAGTTCATATTCTTGATATTCCAGTAAATTATCATTAAATTATCAAATCGATCAAGTATTAAATTAATAAGTTACATATTCAGCTATTTTCATATTTGATTCTTCTGAAAATTTTTATGTAAATTATAAAAAGCAGTTAGAGAAGCAGTTAAACGATAATGTTTAAGTGTACCGAACATATCAACTGTCTGATTGATTTTCAAACAATAGCTATGAAGAGTGTAACCGACTGTCATATTCGTTTATCTCCTTTCTTAATGAATATTCAATATTTCATTGTAGTTTCTCTCAAATCCAAAAAATATTGTGGCAAAAGTCTTTACAATGTGAAAACAATGTGATCCAATGTTTTTTCGAAATTCTTCAAATTGATAGAATTTTTAAAATTAAAGGTTTTAAGGTCTGATTTCTCGGCATAGAAATATGCATGCTATTACCATGTTGATAAGAGGAAAAGGTTTCATTTGAAATAATTTCTTTCTTATCTAAACAGTAATTAATATTGGATCGCACTGAGTTCATTAGCGGAGGAATGTGAATATTTTCAACTTATGAGAACTATTACGCATGTTAATGCGTAATAAAACTATTTTTTTTCAGTTTCTGTTGATTAGCTATCATTGCGTGGGATAAAATGAATAGAAAGAAGTATTACTTTGCACAATAGTGATTTGAATACATAAATTTATTGTAATATTGTGCTATGAAATGAGGAAGTATTGTTTGTTATGAGTTTTTAAATGTTAAAAAGTTGTCCACTGAAACTTCAATTTAAAGAACTTCCAAATAACTATAGTTAAAAAGTTTAAAAACCACAATCAATAAATGCTCGTTTCGTTTTCACCGGTTCATTCCATTTTCTGCTATTATTAAGCTCATGAAACAAAAATTGTTGCACGCGATCCCACATTTTTCGTTCGCAATATATTCCCTATAAAAATAGCTCATATTTAATTTTCCCAACTTTTAAAATTTCATTTATTTAAGTTAAAGCAGTTTTATTGTGTAGTTTTGAGTATCTCTTTTTAGAAATTTTTAGATGTTTTCAATACAAATGGAATTTTTGATCAGTTTTTTCTAAAATCTCTTTACATTTCTTTTGCTATACTCTTCCTAAGATAAAAGAAGGTTGGAAATATTACTTTCAAAGATTGAAGTTGGATTAAAATATTGACAATATTTCACCTGATGAGTAGCTTCATCAAGAAAAAAAGGTTTTGTAGCATTTGGAAGTCGACTTTGCAGAGCAACACTATGATTGATTGAGACGATCACATCTTTCGTTCCATGACAGATTAGCGTACGGCAAGATATTTTTGACACTTTATCAATGCTGTAAAACTTATCAAAGCAATATATTTTTGCATGAGATTTTCAAGAAAATAATCTTTGACTTCATTTACCAAGCGAAATGACGACAACTCATAGATAAGTGTGAATATTCACTAATAGAAATTAGATCGTTTATTATAAAAACCAAAACTACTTTACTCCTTGGTGGATGATTTATAATTAATAATGATCTATAAAAGGCCAGTATTCTGAAAAAGGAAAGGCGTAAGAAAATTAGATTAGAATAAACAATATTTCGATTTATTCATTGGCTAATTAATTAAATATAGGAGTTGTTGAGAGTTTGAATCACCATTCAAACAAGACTTTTTCTTAAAGCTTCTTGCAATATATTTTATCTTTTGAGTTCTTCATTTTTGTTTATCCTCCATTTACTACATTGAAAGTGAAATTTAACCTTCATTCTCAATATAATTTCTTCTTTTCTCAAATGTAAATATGTCTAAGAATTATGAACCAAAATATAGTATATAAAGAAGTGTAAAACCAACCTCGAAAACTGATCGAAACAGCAAGTTTTTTGACTATCCGGTTTCCGTCTAAGGACACGTAATAGTGATGTAAAAGGAGCAATTAGAATCAATCCAGCTACCTATAATGACATATTTCATACCTATTAAATGAACTGTTTTTCATTCATGATAATCTATGGATTCCGATGATTATGTTGTTTTGCTTTTAAAATTTTCTATGTGACAGAAAAACTTTATAGAAACGTAGATGTTACCTTGATATCAGATATGCCAGTGAACTTTATGATTTTAATATTACTAAAATAAGCCTAAATTAATATCTGAAGTATAATCTCTCTTTTGTAAACATATTCCACCCTATTTTTTTCCTTTTTTTATTGTGACGAATTCGAAAAGAGTTTCACTGATTTAAATGATTGTGCGGAACTTTTTCACGTGATGCCAAATGGATAGCAACTGCAGTACCCATACTGAATCCGATTAAAATTACTTCATTTGGTTGTGCTTTCATTTTTTCAATTAAATATCTGAAATGATAAAATCATATTGCTTTCATTTTAATTGAATACATGCTATACATTTTTATAACAAGTATTTTTCTATTTGAATGTTATTTGACAAGCAACATGCTAGAGCTTGTTCCTGTGAATAATTAAAGCATTTTAATAACAATATCAGGAAACAATTTCAAATTCACTTTGCACGGAAAGATTAAGTGATTCACAGGTATTTAATATATATATATACGTATCGCAGGAATAATAACTGAACTGATAAACCGTCTCCATGTTCTGATAAACATTTTTTTCTGTTGGAGTTCCCGTACTCAATCCAAAACCACTGTAATCAAATGCCATTAGATCACACTGCAAGAAGTCTGCTATGTCAACCTGAAATATTCAGCGATAAACTAAGCGTGAGATATTAGATAATCATTGGCCAGAAATTCAAGACAGTTTTTCGATGATTTAAGAACAAAAAAGTCTTCCAGCACAAAAAGTTAACTTTATTTAAAATAAATCAGAAATTTGAAATCCTTTACTTCAATCGAAATTTTATGTTGTTTTCTTACGATGAAAAAGAATGTACCAAGTTGGGATCGGTGAGCATGCACGATCCAACGTCTGAACTATTTGGTTGAGCGAAAAGTATTATATAGGGTGCAGATTTCTTGCGTTGATATGATTTCTCACATCGGACATATAGCGCCACCAAGGTGTCACCACTAGCCGATATTATTAAACGCACCTGATTATTCAGTATTTAATTTTGTCTAAGTTTTTTTAAAAATATTTTGTCCGATTTTTCGAAACCAATATATATAATTGGAGAAAAAAATTTTTCTTATCAAACTAAAGTGAATACAAATATAACGATAGCAAAAAAGTTCGCTTATAGTACTCTAAGGTAAAATAACTTTAACATTTACTATTTTTATGTAAAAATATTTAAAGTTGTATAACAAAAATAATTAACGGTGTTCGAAACTATATGTGCTGTTACTTATTGTGTCAGTTTATTTTGTTGAACTATTGCAAAATATAGGCTAGGCTTGATGAATTTTCTGACAATTTCTTCAACCTCAATTCGCAGCAATTGATCTGCAACATCTGAATTTTCAAATTTTGGCAGCAATAAATGTGGCAAGCAGATGGTTAAGTTGGTACTTTCACGGGCACTTTTTGCATCAAGGAAATGTTGACGTTTGTCTGCCTAAAAATAAATGGCATTCCTGATTAAAGCTGTTTGAACATTTTTTTCTAAAATAACAGAAGTTATCGATATTTGTTTGCTCACCCATTTAAGCAAATTTTACTGTCGGTAAAGTGCAAGTATTAATTTGAATATGCATTAATGCTTAATTTAATGAACAAGTTCTTATAAGTATTTTTTTTATTTAGTGAAGATATCGCCAAATGATAAGTTTTGTAGAAGGAACGGAGCAATGATAAAAATATGTGAAATTACGATAAAATTTCTAATGTAATGACAAATAACGCTTGAAGCATTTTCAAAAAACTTTTGTCAAGTATTTTATAGTACTTTTATTTGCTTTGATTTTATTAACTTCACTTCTTGATTTCACTATCTAATTGCATTTACTATTTTCACTTTCATTTGGTTTTTTTGACAAATTGCTTACCTTTTCACCTATTAGGAAATAGTAATGACAGTGCTTGGGAGGATGAAAAGCAGCTTTTCGAATCATTAAATTTGGTAGTGGTGGACAAAGAATATAACACATTTTCGTTGTCCATTTAATTAAATAAAATAATTTTTTCCATCCTGTACTTTCATCCGTTAGCATTTCATCACCCTATTAATAGTGATTGGTATATATATATATATATATATATATATATCAAATGAAATCCAATGAAAAACAGTAAACTTGAATATCATTATATTGCTCATTGACACTTTAAATATAAGTTTAAATGTTGAAGAAAAAACGGCAATTATCCAGAAATACTCCAATTCTCAACCTGTCGATCACTTGCATCTTTACTTACTTTAACAATAAGCTTATCAATCCCACTCGATTCTGCAAGAAGTTCATTGAACAAACTGAGTTCTATGATATTCACTTAAAAGTGATTAAAATCTGAAGCAAACCTTTGAATAATGATGGTCCAGATACTATTTTTTCATCGCTGTCCTAAATTCCTCATAATTATCATATATAATAAATTATTTAAACCTTAAATGACAGAGAAGTAAGGCATATAATTTAGATTACTTTGTAAAATATTAAGTATCATGCTGATTGTGATCAGGCTTTTGTAATGTATATCTTTTTTCCTTAATGCTAATATGCAAAAATCATTTTGCTAACAAAGAGTTCAGATATTGAAACTCTCACCTTAGAAACCTTGAAATTATTATCTTGTATATTAAATGTTCACTCACTAAAAAAAGTCACCCATCAGACCTGGTCTTTATTACTAATTGTACTGATATCAGGAGAAATCAATTCAGTGCTTGTGCTCGGCTCATTTTTAGGCATGCTATAAATTAAAAAATTAAAACTTTTGGAAGAATTATTCTGAATCAGCAAAATTAATTCACAATGTGCGATAAAATTAATTTGAGCTGTTTGTTTCCTCTAATGAACCAAATAACTATTCCATTTGATACTATTCGATGATAAATATGATTTTACTGAATAAAAATTTAATCCAAAATCTATCTTGTAAGTGGAATAGATATAAAATTAAACCAAAGAAATAAGATGTTTTTCTTTCCAATATAGTAGTTTGTAATAATGTCAATAATCTATCTTTTAACAAAATTTGAAATTTCTGATGTGCTTGGTCACTAAATCAAAAGTTATATCTCTGAATTTGCATATTTTTGCTGTCAAAACCAGCAAATCCTTAAAATTTTACTGATCACTTTTAAAACAATACTCAATAATCTGGGAATTTGTTGCTCAGTCTTTTTTAGAAAATTTTCTCAAAATTTTGTAACTCTGCAATCTTCATTTTTTTTCATACTTGTACTCAAATCGTTATGAAATCAAATATTCGTGTTACGTAAGATTTGCTTAAATTTTATATCATTTTTCCACCGTAATAATTTCTAAGGCAAAATGCTTAATTGAAAGAAGAAGGAAACTTTTTGGTTGTTATCTGCACCATCACCATAACCATTGCATAATGACGGAAGAATTAACGAAAATTTCTTAAATAGTTCCTACTAACGGTGAGTGAGGAAATTTGCATTGCAAAAAAGTTTAGATTCAAATGAAAAGTTAAGAGAAAAGGGAAGATTAAGAGAAGGATGAAAAAGATGATTGCAAAACACTGTACTGATCTTATAAAATCACACTGTTCTTTTCGCCATCATCAGATCATCAACCTAATATCTGAAAATACAAAATACTCACTTTACGTATCGATGAAGTTTTTTTTTAAAAATCTAAGTTTTGATAATGTCATCAATTGAAAGAAAAAACTCAGAATGGATTTGAATGAAATTTTATCATAAATTAAAAATTAGCAAAACTTTGAACAATCAAAGCATCCCATCGTAGTTTTTCATCACTAATTTCGAATAAATACTCAGGTGGTTCACATTTCTACAGTTAGCAATTATCTTCAAAACTGCCTAAACACTAATTATTGAGCATGATGTGTAAAAGAGAAATAAATGTAATCAAATTTAGCTGAGGAATTATTTAATTATCGAATTATAAATCAAGTACCAAAAATCGAATTTTTGCAGTTAAAGCTTGCACATATTTTACTATTATCAATTGTTGATTTAAATTGTAGTGAAACTTTGGAATAATATTTTGAGGCAAATAAATTTCAAAATTGTCACCGACCGACGGAATTATTCATATTAGCATCGCCGCCACCACTTACTTTCTCTACAGTGGGCACTTTTCGACAACATCTTACTATTTCTTTCACGTAAAACGTAATTAAGGAACATCAAGAAATATTTGAATAAAGTTGACTTGAGTAAAATACTTGAATGAAACCGATTTTTTGAGGAATTTTGTGCATAAATCATCAAAATTTTCGAATTTCATGAACTTTCTATTTCATGGATTTTATATCTTGTGAAATACTTTATGAAATTCGCCACTTGCAGAAGAATATGTTGTTTCTTTTAAAATCAATAGAATGTGACAGTGCGAAACATTTCTATCAGTCACTAGAACCTGAATACAAAAATTTATTCCACAGTATTCAGGTATTTTTTTGATAAGCTTTTTCAAAATAAAGAATAAGAGCAACTCCTTTCGAAATAGAAGTTTACCATTGTAAATAAATTTTTGTTGATAGATGAGACGTGAAGGTATGAGATAGATCTAATCAATCTTCGAATTCAACCGATAATTTACCTCAGAAATCAATACTTTAAAAAATCGTACAAAATTCACAAATACTTTCGTAGACAACGATAGCAGTAAAGAATTAGCTCACTCTGATCTTATTTATATTGATAAAATCAGAAAAGCAAGTTCAGCGGTTCAAATAAAAATGAAAATTGTAGTAGAAGAAGGGCGGTATAACCTAAAAGATGATAACATCTACGAAGTATCCAAAAGTAGTGGTCAGTCAGGAATAAGATCAATGGTAGGATAAACCCCAGTAGAGTATTATGCAATCCGGGTTCTCACTATAAATTTGTCTTGCAATAGAAATTTCTTGCTAATTGTAATATGCTAATAAAATGACTCTCTGTAATCCTTCCTGATCACTCAGTTATGGCTTTTCAGATGTGAAAATATGATTTGTAAAAAGTTTCCGCCAACATTGAAGAACATCGAATGAAAATTTGCAGAGATAACTCTAACAAACTTCCAGCAACTATGTTGAATGTCAATGAACATCAAATTGATCAATTTAAATTATTATATTTTTGCATCAGATAATTAACTCTTATGATGAGCATAATGGCATCAGTTTTACCGTCTTCCATTTCTTCAATTTCTTAAAATTATTACATCTGCAAACAACTCATGATAATATATTAATAGAATCAAAGATAATAGATTAAGCGACTTCGTTACGAATGCGTATCTGACATATATATTCTTGCGGTACTGATACCATTCCAGGATATCGTTTCAAGTTCGGTAATTTCCCTGGAATCAAAACTACTTAAAAAAGATCTTGAAAAGTTTTATCGTCTCTTTTCCTATTTGTCATATTTCATCCTGTTTCATGAACAAGAATCGTATTTCAAATCTAAAAAAAATTTCAGAGCAAAAATCTAATCCAACATTTCTCTTAATTTATCCAATAATTTCTAATAATAAAAGCAATTTTCATATACCATAAGCAGCAGAGAATTCGAAATTCTGCAATAAAGTTGTCAGAATAATGAAAAGTTCGGTTCGAGCAAGCGCTTCGCCCAGACATGATCGTTTGCCAATACCAAATGGTATTAAATGCTCGAAGTTGCGAAAAATGCCTTCATTGTTAAGGAATCGCGACGGTTGAAAAAGTTCTGGATTTGGATAAAGATTTTCATCAAAATTAATAGCGCCAATTTGCGGCATTATCGTTGTACCCTGAAAATGAATTTAGTTAAAACAACTTGAAATGAAACATTTATTTCTTTCTCTTCAATTTCTATGATATTTTTCACACCTTTTGAATTTCATAGCCACATAACGAAGTATTGGAAGTGGTAGCGTGCGGTATATGCCACGGCAATACATTAACGATACGTTGTACCTCATAAATGACCGCTAGTGTATAGTGCATAATATTTCGATCTTCCCAGTGTACAGTTCTCCTTCCCAGATTCTGAAATAAAAAAATCAGTAAAATTAAGTAATGCTATGTCACAAGTGACCATCATTATTTTTATTTGAAAGCAAACTTGCATCTACCTTATATAAGATGTGATGACTGCAAATTTTTTAATTTCATATTCATATCTTTAAAAAAATTTATATCCTGAGTTATTTATTCCTTGAATTCTTTTGTCAATTAATCAGTTAGAGCCATTTTAGCTATATTTATTGGGATAAAATATTACTGTATCGATCTCATCATGTACAAGTTTCTGGACATCCGGATTATGGATGAGATAAATAATAGCCCAGCGCAGTGTAGTTACCGTTGTTTCCATCCCACCTGTCCACAGATCACCAGAATTCAGAGCCAGTGTTATTTTGCTGGAGATATTTTAAGCAAATGCTTCACAGAAACAGTCTTTAACAGCTTTATAATATAATTTTAAATTTCAGAAAATTAAGTGTAATAAATAAATCGAAAGAGAAATTGAGTTAATTTAATAAATAAACATCGGACTGAGTTTGAGAAGTTTAGGAAAGCAAATTCTGCTTCATTTTTAGCATTAGATAAATAATTGCAAGACGTTGATTTAATTCCATCATATTTCGGCAAAAATTAATAGTTTGGTAATGAAGCCTACTTATATTGTCTTTCTTCTCTGTACTTAACCATATTTTTCAAGTAAGCATCAATGAAATCATTTGGTTCGTCATCTTTGTTTGTTGAAATGATAATCGCCTTCTCATGCTCGTTAATATGTTTCAAAAAAAATTGTTGTAATGCAAAACCATTTTTGCAATAGCGATAATAAGTTGGCAATAGAAATCGAATAAGTGGATAGCGATCCACAAGTAACATTGGAATACTGACGAACTGGAATCACTTGTATTTCAAATTTGTGATTACAAAATACGGCATTGGGAATCAATCATACGAATTAGTTTTTCAAAATTAAAATTAATTTATGGTGGTTAATAGCAAATTTATGAAGGATTACTTGTACATAGCTCTCACATCTTTGAGGGTAGAATCGATTAGTTTTTTGAATCGCAAAAATTCCTTATCACCATATTCGTAATTTTTGCCGAGAACCAGATCGTGAATGATATTACCCACGCAAAAGGTAATTGGCAGATGAACATCAATTATTGCAGTTTGCTATAAATTTCCAACTAATTAGACAGTGATAATCTTCGAAAATGTAAATACAGATGAGAGTAAAAGCAAATTTCTGGAGATGGATATATGCATGAACTATTTTAGATCTTAAATTCCCGATCTTTGTGGTCAGCGGGACAAGAGAATCTCAGAAAATATTGTTGGAATTAAATCATAATAACATTATATCACATCAGAAAAATAGCAAAAATAACCGATCCGTTAGCGCTTATTTGATTCTTCAGGTACTGAATGAGGGTATCCGTATAATATCGAATTTTCTGTTCCATCATATTCTTACCCATTCCAAAGTCACGGAAAACTCTTACAGCGAAACGCTTCTGATGACTCCATTTTTCGTTCTGTGATAAGATAATCCCATCACCATCCGGATGATGCTCACTGAAGATTCCGTAAACGAATGACATCGGTCGACCAGCAAAAATATTTCCTGAATATTTCACGTAAATTTTCAAGTTAAATAAAACTTTTGTATTTTAAATATAAATTTAAAATTTGAAGACTTGAGTGTTTGGCACTTATAATTTTGATTATTCTCTATTACTATTAAGAAAAACTTAATCTGCTTTAATCCATTTTCTTCAATTAAATTTTTCAAATAGAATTGGTGAAAGATTGAGAAAAGACCATTTCGACTTCAGACTTCTACAAGGAAGTGACATACCTTGATTAATCAGAGCTTCACGAAGAATTTTATAGTCTGCAAGCACGATGACTGGTCCAGGCAGCCATATGGTAAAGATTGGACCAAATTTCTTTTTCCACTTGATCATTGAACGATGCGGGTAAGCCAAGTCAATCTAAGACACATCTGTCCAACTTTATGCAAAAGAACCTTCAGTGTTAATTTATCTTAAAATCAGATTTTTTCTAGATGGCTTTGAATTGCAATCTTGAATGATATGATTACTTTACTGCTTGCTGAAATAAAACTTCGAAGTGCTTGAATACGCATTTTTATCGAACCTCTCTTTTTACTCTTGAAGCAGGTGATTAGCAAATTGATATTAAATTATCTCTTTCGAAATTAATTCATTCAGGTTCTTTTCTTCTAAAATAACAGATTGTTTTTCCTAATTGACAATTCGGTATAAAAATGGTTTCAAATCAGAATTTATAATATGAGTCTGATAAAGTAATTTAATTTCTAGTACTTTATATTTGATTTTTCCTATAACTATAATTTAACTGAGTTATGCAAGAAAGATGACTGATATATCATTTACTCAATTATCTATTTTGAATAAATCGTTAAATTATATTTACTATAAATACCTGTAAAAAATTGCCAAAGAAAGGTAATGGGAATGGTCCAGGTGGATATTTCCGTCGCAACACATATTCCCTATACAGATGGTAGATAATGGCATGCAATATAAATATTATGATAGCAAAGAGTATAGTCATGAAGGTGATTCTCGTCAAAAATTTTTGGATTTTAGCGTTTGATTCACAGACAAATAATTTATCAGTTCTTTAGGTAACAATTCCAAGTTTTGTTATGGAAATTTGACTTAGATAGGCCACCGCTGAATTGTGATACAGTTAAGTGGAAGTTGAATTCTCTGCTAGTCAAGCTGATATGAATGCTTTATTGAGAAGTAATGGCAGCAGAAATCAGTACAGAAAGGTAATTTTGTCGAATCTGGTGACCAGATATAACTCAAAGACGCCCTTCTCCAATCGTAAAAAGTACAGCGCAAAGAAATATTGTCCAATGGTAAACAAGTACAGCACAAAGAAGCCTAATCAAAGTTTTGGGTGATATTTAAATCGTTGTTTACAAAAGGCGTGATAATTTGTAGGGTGAGTTCACAAAAATGGGAAATTATATTGAAAAGAAGATAATTCAATTGAAGATAAAGATTGCTGTAGGAAGGAATGTATCTGCTGCACGCATTAGGCACAAAAGATTTAAGCTTGAAGAACTTATATACGAATGTGAGATGGATAAATGGTAAAATAGAAGAAATTCTATGAAATAGTTTTTATAATGAGAATGTAATAACTACAGACAACATTAAGCTTTCTTGCATTTATAACAAATGATGAATCATGGAGAAATTTTCAATCAAAGAATTTATTAGTTTAATTATTTGGTTTGGTTATGGGCTAAATACTGTGTTAAAAATAGTTTCGAAAGTTTCGCGACATCTCAAGTTTTTCACAGTGATATCAATTAGTCGAATATTGCTTTACAAAATGAGATCTATTTTTCAGCAAATTAATAGATTCTGAACAGTTTCTTTTACAAATAAAATAAAAATCTAATAACGGACGGAATTTTGTTCTGGAGAACTGGATTGCAGGACGAAAATTTTCCATCCGATGAAAACTTTCACTTTTATATCATTTCTTCCTTAATGGACTACTAATTTCACTTACCGATCACATCACTCATTTTTTTTTTATTTTCTAGATTTTTGTTTAATAACAACAAAATGCCGAATGAAAACACGAACAGATGATAAGTGGCATACAGATTTGTTTTTTTTGACCATCCTTTTCCAAAACTTGTTCAATTTAAAAACATGTATAAAAGCGACAAACGAAGAAGGAAAGGAAAAAAGAAAAAACAAACAGAAATTACAATGGTGAAAAAACACGACAGTAATTGAAAAATATTTTGAGGAATCATAAAATTTCAAATATTTTCATCTTCACAATTTTCAGTAATTATTAATACATTCTCGCCATCACTTAATCACAGTTGCCAATTTAGACTATCTATTTTATCTTTAAATTCATTTTTAACATCTTCATCCACATTTTTGTAGATGTCATTAATTTTATTTATCCGATCCATATCTTTCATCGTTGGATTCATCATTACCGCTGATAACTGCAGAATTTATTCTTAATCAAGCATTTTTCATACTTCCTCAATATGATATATTCTATCAATAACATTATTTACTTGATAACTAAAAATAGTTATCACTTAAATTCCAAATATATAAAACATTTTTTATCTATAACATATTTGTCGCAAAATTATTATTTTTTTAATTGAAATTTAATAATTTTCTGAGTGAATAATTAATCACAATTTGCAAATACTGCCGACATTATGAAGAGTACTTTTAAAATGAAAAACCTTTGCAAGAACTGCTTGCGCTTTCTCAGACATACTTGCGATAGTGGCGTGAATTCGTTCACGTTTTTCTCGCTATTCTACGCCTTTCATCCTTCGGTATCTATCGTACAACTTCTATAAATGATTTTTTTCTTTACATATAATCTTTATATGTTTTGCCTTCTTGCTTGAATAATCGAGTCTATTAACTATTGCAAGAAAGTTGTCTTACCTGATTTTTACTATTCAAACCTAAAACTAATTGATTCAGTTTACTTTGCTTTTGTTGGAAACTTTCGTCTGGATTTGATACAATCTGATGGAACTGAAATTGAAAACATTTAAAAATGATTTGCCTATTTGCATTATTAAAGTATAGGCCGTGAAGGCTTTCTCAATTGAATGAAATTTATGTCAAGCAATAGAACAAACTATTAAAAACAGGAAAAATGTAATTTGTCTGTAAATTTAAATATACTGACATTCTTTTCTGTATCAATCCTCGTTCCACGTAAGAAATTTGGTAAGCTAGATTTCACGTGAACTGAGATAGTGCAATCGCTTTTCGTTGTTGTTGAAATGGGATTAACAACATCATCACTTTTTTTCATTTCTCTAACATGGCCAACGTAATCCTTATGGTTTGAAAGTAAGAGAGAACTACTTGGCATCGCCGGTGTCGACTGGAACGGAAGATTCTGAAGATTAGTTGTTGGAAGAGTTACAGTTTCGAGAGGGAGCCTTGGTTCAGTGAAGATTGGGAATGACATCAGATATACATTTCGATTGAAACCATACATCTGAAATATTACTTTAAATATACGACACGAAGTTTTTAAATAAATTCATTTTTGTGTCTACTACACACACGTAAGAAGTTCTGTCAATCCGTTATAAGTAAACTATGAATGAATTAAACTTTTGAGCATAACTTACTGGAATTGATATTCTTGGGTATGGTCGATCATAATAAGACAGGAAGACGGAATCTTTCGTTACTTTCTGCTGCTGATTAGGTAATCCATAATGCCGCGTTTGAAAATTGAATTGCGCATCGGTTCGAATGGTTCGAATGAAATGTAGCTGAATCGCCAACGCCCACACAAGCCACATTTCAAAAAATTCAAATGATAGAAATTCGATGTAATTACAGACATTGGAAGAAATAGAGGCAATAAATAGAAATATACCGGAATTGAGGTCAAATATTGAACTTAAAAACTTATACAAAACGGAAATTGCATTTTTCCTTGCATAAGTAAGAAATGACATTAAATCGGTCTATGAAGAGTTTAAGAATGGTCACAAAAAACTGATCCTTTCAGCTATATTAATTGTTAAAGAGCTAAGATATTTCTGTCTTTAATCCAGGTAGATATAACTGTCCGATTTAGAGAATATAAGGAAGGATAGTAATTAAAATGATCTGTTTGCTATCTTTTTATTTCTGAAGACAAAATTTCATTTTAAAGCAGGTAATTTAAACAAAACCAGGTCAGAATTTGAAATAACACAATGTTTTCTTTTTTCCGTATTTTGTAATATAATGTCGAAAACGAGAAAGTTCAGGAAATCTTTAAAATGGCAGTACTTCAATAAGATTCAATGGAATATTTGAATGAACTGGTAGCTACCGCTGAAGGTCATTCAATAATCCTTCTCCGTGCAATGCAATTTTTCGACCTAATTCCATCAATATAATAGTTTCGAAATGGTGGAAAAGACTGAAGAAAACTGATTATGAATAAATATGGATAATCTCTCTGAAGTGATCAACTGAATATATATAATAACAGTTCACCTGTTATTAATAATCATTTATTATCGTCTAAAAAATGTAAATGAACGAAATATTCCTGCCTTGATATAATGCTGCTGTCACTCATATTTTTAAATACAAAGAAAAGGATTACTTAAATTTAAGTGAATAGTTCAAATTGCTCAATAACGAATTACAATTTTTTATTATGACTGAATGTAGTAGATGTTTATTTAATTCAAATGATTTATTTCGAAAAATCATTCTCGACAAGATATGTCCTTCCAACATTCGAATCAATCCACGTATCAAAAAGAAAATAAAATTTCAAAATTGGTAAAAATACTCTCAATCATTATTATCATCTCCAGATAAAAATATGACGACTTCACCGATCAATTCTTTGTTGCAATTGTCATCGATGTCTCGTGATAATGGTTCCTTTGTTATCGAATTGAACCGACGAAGTGATAATGGCAAGGCATTCAGTAAAACAAAAAATTACGATAAAAGTTTGTTGTGAGTTTGTTATAGAAAGAGTTGTCCCAGAAATTTTGCTGCAGTGCTTAACTTTTTGAATCGTTGAGAGAGAAATTTAATCTTGCTAGTCGTGAAAGTTATGTAACAAAATTATTAACTGATTAGCTTGTAATAGTATGAGAAAGAACAAATTATAAAAAAAGTTAGGAGATGCTTCCTTCTCATTCTTTCCCTCCTAAAAGAATTAATTGACAGTAGTATAAGATTGTTTGTAATATTATTTCAGTTCAGTGATAATATTAGAAGAATGCAGTAAGCAATGTCGTCTTACTTTTCTTTTGAATGGTTAACTTTTCACAAAACATCCTAAAGTAATAGCATTTGATTCCTGTTTCAAAAATATATCATTATGCCTGTAACTTTCGTAATATATATCGAAAGAGATGTTTAAATTAACTGACGTGAGAAGTTTTATATTTGATTATTACGAGTTATTTTAATTATTATCCATTTATTGCAACGATACCTCCTAATCAATCTTAATTCTAATGTTAGTTTCTTTATTAGCCAGCTTTACTCAATTTACATTTACGAAGTGAAAATTATACATATTTAATTCCGAAAAATTGAATTTATTGACGATCTTTGAAATTAGAATATAGCTATCACTTTAATGAGCAGAAAAGAATGATAGTATGAAATTTCAATTTTTTTCATTGGTTACAAAATCATTATCAATTTAATTAGAACCTGTAAATAATGTATGATAGCATTGGTTTATAAACAAGCGCAAAATAGTAAAACTTGGCTTACAATGGATTACAATCACTTAAGATGTCATATTGACGCCTTCCAGCTCTGATAATGATAATTTAGCTTTGCTTAAGCTAACGATGGTTTTTGTTACGTTAAGTGGTATCTTTGGTTTATAAAAATCTTGTTGCTCTTACATTAGTGATAGCAAGGAGTATATCACCTGGAGAATTCGAAGGAAAAAAAGTAATAAAATTTTGTTCAAATCAGTAAAATGCGAAAGCCCTCCTACTATCACTATAAGCAATTGTTTTTTGGTGATAATTTAGAGATCGTGATAAATGGATAAAAGACATATACTAGAGAATTGAAAGGCAGAAAAAATACGTTTTTGAAGAATTTTGTTGGAAAATAGCCGTAGGATAAAGTAAAACGTTCTAAATTTTTTTTTCAGTCAGGGTATTGGGAAGGTATAATCTCTAATTTAATTTCATACCTAGCTGCATTATCTTTCTTTCTCTTGACCGCTCATCTCTGCTTCTTTCGTTATCATTATTAGAGAATTTTAAATTCTAAACGTACATTTTTCCGTTTTACATTCAGGAAATAATCCAAGAAGTAAGTTCTGTCTTCGTTGTTTTCATTGTCAACTTCAAGGACTGATAAAAATTTTTTATCACTGCAGCATAATATCGTATAGATGTAAGCGTGAAACATGATTATGTTGCTTATTATTTTTATTTCGAAAATTCCCTATTCAAGTGATAATGATGAGCTATTGGGAAAGTGATAAGCAAAAAGTAGCAACAATAAATGATTTACTGTTTCTTGAAAGAAGTGAAATTGTTTATACAATCAATCAAAACTAAAATCCTAAGGATAAATCCGTCGATAACGAATAAACGTGTGTTCTTGCATTCCATGAGTTAATGTCTCCATGTGAAGACGTGCTTGCAACGTATTTTTGTCCAGCAATATCCATTCTCGTATTAACTGTAAATGGAGTTTATAAAAATATATAATTGAACTTAGATTTCTTTAAATGAACATTAGAATCATACAAATGCATAGATAAGGTATATTGTGAACAATAAATCAAGTCATACTATGCTTCAAGAAAAATTTAATGATTTTTAGATAGAGAATGTGTTAATTATTAAAATTGCGATCAAATGCGTAAATTTCGATACTAAAAATATCTGAAAATTTCTTTACTAGCAGTTATACGACAACATTATTAAAACTCACAGGGCTTCACCAGGCTTTTCCAACATCACATCATGGTAAATGAAAACTCCTTTTTTTAAGTCTTTAAGACGATGCAAGCTCATTATTTTTAGTCGTTGATTAAGAACGATCTTAATAACGTCTTAAGAGATCTTAATAACATCTTAATAATAAACTTTCAGTAAAATATTAAATCATTATTTCATACAATGAAATTTGATCGAATAAATTTTGCATTGGATTAATCCTTTTCTTCTTTAGCTGGGTAAATATAAGAGATAATGCAATTCACATGTGGGAGAAATGAAAAATATCAAATTAAACAGAAGTAAAGATAACCATAACTTTCTATGTTCATTTGAAGCATTTTATATAGAGTAAAAATTCAAATATTTAATAATTCTGGAGAGAAAAGTTCATGTAGATTGAACAACTTACTCTAAGAACTGGTAGATCTCTGCTGAAGCTAATTCGTCCAATATCTTTCAAATGGAATTCTATTCGATTTGGTTCAACGATTCCCTGCTCAACCGTTACAAAGCATGAAATTTAAATTTTTGGAAATTTATTAAAATTATTTCACTTTTCGTTTCTAAAAGTATGAAAGTGATTATATTCTGTTTACTTGTTGTTATATCCAATTCAATACTGAGTGAAATGCAATATGAACTTGCCATTATTCATTGCAGTAGTAAGTGAAACAGTTCTTGTACCGGGTTCTACCGTAATATAACCGTACTCACTGTGAAGTTCTTCACGACCGGATGATCCCCATGCAAATGCTCTAATACAGCAATTCTTTTATTAGTGAAAAACATCTTTTATTCTAATATTAATTTTGTTCTTGCCATCAAAGTTACACAATTAATGCGTCTTATCGATGTCATCTTCTAACTCGCAACTTTTCATTATTAATCTTTTTTATTTAATGGACAATGTATTTTAATGAATAACACTACGATTTAATAATGGCATTGTTAAAATGATCATGTAAAAATGAAGCAATAGATGGTTTTGAATTTTAAATTGATACAACTTTCCTCAAACATTATGAAAACAACATACGTATAATTAAGAGCTTTCAAAGCGGTCATGTGATCGTCAGAAATTGAAATTTCAACTTGTTCACCATATGTAAACGTCGGTATTGTTGGAAAAACTGCTTTTCCGCCGTGTTCTGATCGCCAAATACCAATTAGCCATGCAATGGGTTGTAAATGAGAAGGAACACGTGAAACGTCGAATCCTACCAAAAAGAAATTGAAAAGTTGAGAAAATCAGTAATGCATCGCGCAGGAAGTTGATGATTCAGGAAACTTTTCAAAAAACTTATACTTGACGGAATGACAAAAATGTTCAAGTCATAAATCGCAAGTGAACTTATATGATAAGCGAATGGATTGAACTTGCAAGCTCGACAAATTTGTACATTTAATTAAAAAAACTTGGATTGAATTCTTGCATCTCTTCCAAAAAAAAGTTAATAATGTTTCACTTTCTATTTATTTCAAAAATAATAGAAATCTATTCTAAAGATTATTCATACTTGATTCTACTTTTTTTATGCAAAAGCCGCATGATTTGGGACATGCTTTAATGATATAATCAGTAGTTTGGCAAAGCGAAACATGTGATGTAATCCAATCTCGACAATTGTTATTCGAATCCTCACAGTATTGACCTAAATTTTTATGCTTCTTTTTTTCAATCTTTAATTTGCTAATTAAAAATAAATTTCTGAGAAACAAAAGACAGTGAAAGTATTATTTTGAAAAGAAAACTGGCCATCATATTCTGTAGGTATTCCTCAAAGGAAGCATTTAATTTCGATAAATGGATGGAAATTGCGTCGAAAGGAGTCATTAATGTTATTTAATTAAACAAAGGAAATGATAAGTTCAAACATTTCTTGAAAATATATGAAGCTGACCTTTGATGACATTAAATATGGTAATGATAACCGAAAAGAGAAAAACGGATTTCATATTTCGGAGAAGAGAAAGAAGCAATAGGGTAACAGGTCAGCCGTTTTCTTGCTGCAAAACATCGCTTTCAAATCTTACATCAATGAGAATAATGATAAATGCGACAATCAAAGTAATGGCAAAACGTCGTAACCAGATTTCTAGAATACTTTCTCGTTGCTACTGCATCTCATACTGCTCTGATGACGGCAATAGTGATAAGAAAAGTGATATAACGCATTGTTTGGTATCATCATCAGCTGATAGTCATGAGATAAAGTTTTAACAATTATTAAGGTCAGAAGTTCCTTTTCCCTCATTTATCGAATGAAATGTCCTAAATAATCAGACCTTAAATAATGACGAAACAACATATTTATTGTATCATGCAGATGAATGGTATCCATGAAAACTTGTTTTCAACTGTCCCCTCCAAGTTCACTATGTATTTTTTTCAAGCATTAAAATGTCCTTTGTAATGAAAGAACTGAGAACTCCCATTTGTTTTTCTTACATTTCATCATGAAACTAACACATAGCTCTAAATGCACGCAATCTAATTGTAACAGAGTATTAGAAACTATATTAAAGAAAGTTAATATTTTAATTAAACTTTGGAAAATTTCTAGTACCATAACTTTAGGACTTTTTAAATTCAAAAATCATAGTTTAATCTAATCATAAATTCAGTATTAATAGTAGCATCCATCAGAAAACATGGTTATGTATGTGATACGTATGAAATGACTCAAAATTTTAAACTGATTTCATTTATTTTTTAAATTAGTTGAAATTTCTTTTTCAGATTTTCAAATTAGACAAATGAAATAAAGGAAATGATAAGTGAATTAACTGTTGGTTATAGATCTATTTGACTGATAGTTTCAAGTAGTTCAAATTATCCTCCGATATTTCACTTTTTTTACAAAAAACACATTTTTACATTAGATTTATTTCAACGATTCCTATTTGCTTGACTTAGAAGTCTTTGATAATATACTTCCACTATTAGCAAATGACTAAATATCGTAACTTTTCATCTCTGAAAAAAATTCAGAATGATCACAGTTTTGAATATAAAGGCTAAGTATAGCCACTAGTAACATTCATGTTTTTTAACCTTTCATTGCTAAACAAATAAAATAGCAGAAAATCTTGAAAATCTCTATCCGATAAATCGGTAGATCTTCTAAAAAACAAATTATGGATTCTTGAAATCAATCATTTTCTTACTAAAAACAATATGAAATGACAAAAATTAGCATAGAAAATGACGAGTCAAAGTTAAGAGAGGGAGTAGAGAATGAGAGAGAGATAGAGAGAGAGATAGAGAGAGAGAGATAGAGAGAGAGAGATAGAGAGAGAGAGATAGAGAGAGAGAGATAGAGAGAGAGATAGAGAGAGAGAGATAGAGAGAGAGATAGAGAGTTGAAGGAAAGATTTATTCAAGATTGAGTTGGGCGTCAATAGACAATTGTTTCATACTCTGTAAGCTTTCTGAATGAAAAACAGGAAAACACTTTTATGAAATGACAAAGAGCCACTCATTCCAGATGGATATTTTCAAAGTTTTGTTCTTCCCGGGCTTATATTTCGGGTCTTTTCTATAGCTTTTGCTTATTCTTACTGCTTTTCATCATTATATATCAAATTTCTCTTTACGCGACATTTTAAAATTGTTTTTTGCTAAGAAATCACTTTCTGCTATTATTAGCTCGGCTAAAAACAAAAATAAATTAAAAAAAGTTATAGATCATAAAAACTAAGGCAGACGCGACATTTTATGCTTTGTTTTTTGTTTTTTCTTTTTATTTCTTTCCACTTTGTTTCTTTATTTAAAAGAAATATCATTTTTTTTGCATCAAATTTATCACTACGGGTACTCTTTACTTTATTTGGAAGTTTGACTTTTCATCATTTATGTCATCGAAGTTTTTTGACTTGTTAAAAGATCGATCCATGATATTTCATTAATTGCAAAAGTCCTATCAACAAGTTACTAATTAATGATAGAACAATAAGTGTTTTGCTGTTATCAAAAATTTTGTGAGGCGAAATTTCTGTGTTTTTCTTTTATGGAAAGATGACCAAATATCAAATGTGATTTCATAGCAGATTAGAAATGGATTAGAGATCTATTTCAATTATTTCATTAAAAATGAGTCATAGTGAATAGTGTATCTGTGGAAGTTTCGCGGCTTTAGAATCAATACGGAAGCGGGAAATGGAATATTAGACATAAATCTTATTGCTGAATGAAATTCCTATCAAGCGAGAAATAAATATTAATAATCGATGGATGGAATGGAAAATTGTCCGAATAATTTTTGAAATTCTTTTTTATAAATGGAAATGAGTGCAATGAAAAGTAAACGTTAGGTGACACCTGCTTAATATCAAATGCACTGGTTTAATGGAATATTAAGTGATAGAATTTTTTTCCTCCTTCAATCTCTTGATATTTTGAAAATGCAGAAATTTGGGTTCCTTCAATAGTAGCCTTTCCTGGCATACAAATTCTGAGTCAAATATAAATTTTTCCATCAAAAAGAATTCAAAAAAAAAAATTAAACTTCGTAATTGTGCTCTGAACTGTTTCAGAATTATCAGACTAGTTGCTTTTTCGCACATTCCGTAAAAAAGATTACTTCGGATTCCACAGTACACTCATTCACTTAGAACCTTTTTTATCTCTTTCTCAAACTTACCAAAACGAAAACTTTCTATGCATAGCTTTCCGACCGATATTGATAACTGAAATTGATCAAAAGTGATAATGAAAATTGAAAGACAGAAGAATCAGGGCATGGTTCATTTAGTCGTACAACTAACTGTAGGCTGATACTAAGGAGAAGAGCTTTTTCTAAACTCTTTCAAGGAATGGCAATATTCGGTCCCTCTCCAGAAATCGATCGCGTCTTAAAATGGACGAAGGAAGGTGGGCATACCTTTGGAGCGTAATGTATTATACTTTAAGCGAATTCATTCTTACACCAATTAAGTTCATAATCTTCACCCACTTTCACGCTATTTATTCCGTTTTTCCCATTTATTTAAGTGCCTGTTTCTGCAAATTAAGAAGGATGCAATTCGATGTCATTCAAACTTGGAAATATTCAAGAGAAACTTAAATCAATGATACTTCTATGCTGGGTAAAACTTAGTGATCGAATTTCATGTTCCAGCCAATGGATACTTCTGGTTTAAACTACAACATATCGCTTAATCATCCAGAACAATTGGTGGATTTAAACTATCGCGGAATACGAATAAAAGTGTACAAAAATGGTGATCAGTATGATACAGGAACAATGGTGGTCATTTGCCGGAAAAGATTTAAACATTGGCTTATTTTTTTGGACTTTCTTACTAAAAAATTAAACCTAATGGCTCCTGTTCATGAATTCTATCGAACGGATGGTATTCGCATACAACATGTCTGTTTTACATAATAAAATTGAAAACTGCTACTAAAAATTAGTATATTTGTCAATTGAAATTGTAATTTATAATTATAATTGATTATAAAATTTAATTTGAGGCAAAAATTTAAATTTTAATTAACAATTTAAAGTTAGTTTCCACAAATTTATTTTGACATGGTTGTTATTGAACTTTACAGTTATTAGCGATTTGAGTTGGAACACTACTGGATAATCAAGCCATTAGGTTTGAATTAGCAATTCTTTCAATTTTTGCAAACTTTCGCATTACAAGATTAAGACTTTCATTTAAATACATCTCCTTTTCTTTAAAGCATTTCATTTCACCAACTTTTGATGGAAACATTTGTTGCCTTCTTTATAGTTCGAAGAGATTGAAAATGGAGGATCGTATGTAGCTGTATCACAAGGACCATTTCTTCATAAATCATATGGTTCACTACCTGAAGATCGTGGAGTATGTTTCGTTTTCTTTATACTTTTTACTATGCATTCATAAAAAGAGTCATTAGAATAGATTTTTACTGAATGAACAAAATGTAGAATTTGAACAGGTAATTTTTTTCTTACTATTGCAGAAATGGAGTATAAATTCAAAACTTGAAATGCCAGAACAGAGTACACTTGATTCCGCTGAATCTGTGGATATTTATTTGAAACAACGTGGTTACACTTCCCGAACTGGTCTTCCATTTCCATTTGACGGTGGTGTCTGTGTTAGTCATTCATTACCGGAATTTGGACGTAATCGTGCTCCTTCCATTAATCAATTCATTCATCAACATCGTAATGAGCTAGTAAGTTGAAAATTTTTTTAAAGCTTCAAATATGGGATACGAAAATAATGCCATATCTGATAAGTATTACTTTTGATAATAATATGAAATTTGTTCAGATATTATAAACTGAAACCGAAAGAAAAGCATTGTAACAGCTGCATTTCTGCATTTATTTAACTGAAAGGCATCACTGGTTTTAAAATGAGGACAAAAAAAGCTCAATTCAGGGCATTATCATAGCTGATGGTATTAAAAGAGGCAGAAGTGTGTCAGAATTTGTTAGAAGTTGAAGTATTAAATTGAGCAGAAGGAATTACCCATGTCCAAAATACTTTTTTTTGGTCAAATGGAGTGCTAAAATTGTAGGCTTGGTTCGAAAACTGGCTTGAAGATATGAGAATCTGACACAGCGCGAAACACGAGAACAAGTTAGAATTAATTTGGTACATAGAATGATGAATAGCTCTTGTTAAATTGTCAAATTTGATATTTTTATAATTTTTGATTTCATTGAAAAATAAATTCAAAATATTTCTATTTTTGATTAACATCATTTTCCGTTTTCAGTTCATACAATTAGAAACCATGAGAAAAATAATCAGAGATATACGTGGATCAATTAATAATTATCTTTCTTTTCGGCATAGCGCTATCATTTTATTTCAATCCATACGATTTATATCTTTCAAATCCTCATGTTCGTAAAAGTGATATCAGTGATGCCAAATATGACACTGTCTCCTTCCTTGTTATTTTCGAGTAGCGAATTTCATTTATTTTCTGTAAGGCACGTACATACCCCTTTCTGTTCTGATAATTTGAATATTTTTTGAACTAAAAGAAAGGAAATTTCAAGCTTTTTCTTTTACAATTGAAATATTTTATTACTGATAAATTTAGATGATCAAGTTTGTAAAATGTTTTTAAAAAATCTTTTGAAATTTAGAAACCAGCAGAAAATGACTCGAAAAATGGTGAATTATCAGAGAAAATCGATACAAAGCCAGATAATCCAAGAAAACAGCTGGAAAATTTTAATTCGCGATCAATATCACATCCAAACCCATACATTACGATCTTTAACACGGAACCTTCGAGATCCACTGGAGAATCGGAAAGCGGAGGACCTATAGACGGAAATGAAACCGGGACAATGAATTATCAAAATGTTGAACAGAATGGTGAAATTCAGTCCTCAACAGCTCAAACTGAAAGTGGAAGCGAAATTGGAAAGAATGATTTATGCAATGAAATCGGTACCCAAAATAATTATAAGCCTGCTGTAAAAGTGTATGATGAATATGCATCAACACCGGTTGTTCAAATCCCAGACACTTCTCGAGACTTTCCAATTGAGCAGTATGCTAAAAATATTGGAGCGATGCAAACGACAAATTCCAATTACTGTTCACTGCCAATGAAAAATCCTGAAACTGTTATCTCCATAGCAAATGATGATGCAATGATAAATACAAGTGGTAGTTCCATCATCATTGTTAATATCTCTACAGGACAGAAGAACGGCAATAATAGTAGTGGTGGCGCAGAGATTACACCATCACTGGTTGATAAGATCAAAGGCATTGAGGTATCACCACGAAATTCGGGAGTAAAAATGGCATTGCTTCCGGATAAGAGGCAAACTGCAGACCGGATGAACAAGGATACCACTGAGATAAAAACATCAACGGCTATACTTATTAGCAACGATCCATCAGCTGCAGCGACCAATCGATTATCATCCATATCAGTCAATACCGTTGATCAAAGAGCAAGGACAATTTTTCCAAAAAAGAGTGGAATAAATGATGAAAAGAATGTTAACAGTTCCAAAATAAATTTAAAAGATTGCTCTGAGGATTTGTTAATATTAAAAGATTCTCGAAAAAATGAAAATATTTTGGCAAGCCAATTTGAAGAATGTCAGAGAACGATTTCGGAGCGAAACTTGGCTACAAAATTAAAAGGAAATCCAGAGCAAAAGTTCAGAGCAAATTTAGAAGTGAAACAAAGTGATAAGAAAGTAGATAGTACTTCAAAAAATAATGCTAAATTAGATAAAATTTCCAGGCGTCTAAAGGGATCAGCATCATTATCTATGCAATCGAGTGAATTTAAACAGAATTCTTGTAGTTTTGGCTATGATAAAGAAGATGATAGTCTTGATAAAAACCAATCAAGCGTTAGTTCTGGACATGAACGTAAAAGTAAAAGTGAAAAACAGATGATTTGTGCAGTATCGAATTCAAACAAAGTTCAAGAATCTTTAACAACTGAACATAATAGAAAACGAGTTACTTTAATGACACCATCGGTTATTGAGACGAATTTTGAAACGAAGCTGGGAAAAGCACGAATTTTTTCAGATCCAGAAAGACAGATAAACTTTTCTCCAGAACAGACAACAGTTGGTAATAACAGCGATAATGTTTCATTCACAACTACGAAATCAGCCATCACTACCCCTGTTATCACTAATACTGCTACCGGGAATAGTACGACTGATATTACCGCTGCTTCTAGAGATGTAACCATGAGTACTACAATTGAAGAAGAAAAAGGAATTCCTAATCTGCAAAAGAAATATCAATCAAAAAGCGAGATGAGTTTCGAAGCGGACTTTACGCCGAGAAATGGTTGTATGCAGACAAATTCCACTTATATGAAAACTTTTCAAAAAATTGAAATTGACTTGGATTTGAACACAGCTATTCGCCGTTTACCAGTTAATAGTTATGACCCTGATTTTAAGGACTACGATTTCATACAATAAAGCTGAAATTTTTACTTTTGAATCATACTTATGGAAAGATAGAAAATCTCACATATTACAGTGACAGTGTTTTTTTCAGTAAAAAAGTGTTCATAAGTTTTGTCTCGCTTCCATAGGTGAGGCAAAATATAATACTTAAATTCAATTGATTGTTTCACATCCTGAGTATTGTTTGAATTTCCATGTCCTACTGTAATTTAGTAATCCAATTTTTATCCCCTCAATATTTTTTTAAAATTCCCAACCTAGCATAAAATGTTAAGCAGCAAAATGTGAGTGGAAAATTTCAGGAGAAAAAATTTTAACATACTTGAAGATAATTGTACTCAGTCGTTGAACTAATTCCTATATTCAGTTTGTAATAGAATTCGATTCAAATAATTCTGATTATTTTGTAAAATACAAAATGCACTTGTATCTCTTATCTCCAAATTTAGAAACTTATGTCATCGGTCAAAATGTCATTTAATTGTATTAACTGTAGCATTTAACTGCATTTCTTGTTTAATCATCATTCAATTCCTCATCTTTAATTTATTTCGTATTTGAAAGCACTGTAATCATTGCAATTCTAATAACCTTATCATCGAGGAAGCTAATTGTTAGGAATAGCTACCAACAGCAATAAATATCAACAGGAGAAGCGGATAAAGTCGGAACTTCTTCCCAAGAACTTCAGATTTATTTATTAACAACTCCAGGGGGCATTTTACTACTCTACAACTTTTAAATAGTATATTATCATAATTGCAAAGACCAACAACACCATTTGGCCGTCAGTAAATCTTTTAAGCTATGTTCCGTGAAAAAGGAATAACTATTCATTTGTTTCAAAAAAAATTAGTAAAATCTTTAAGAAATCTCACTCGCCCAATCCTTTGTATATCTGATCATTTCACATCGGCAAATGAAATCAGTTCAGGTATCATCTGATAATTTTCCAGTAAGTTTGAGCTTTATTATAAACTAATAAAAACTTTACTGAAACTTTGGAATAAAAGGCGTATTTTCCTCAATTCCCATACATTTACAATTTTTGTTGAATAAAATATTTGAGATGCTTTATTTCTATTCCATTACAAATAGTATTTTTTGTTAGATAATGACATTAAATGACATTGTATTGATCTTATTTGTTATTATTTTAGGGATCAAAAATATCTTTTGCAAACTAAAAACGGTTTTAATTAGTAATATTAAACATTACTTTTCAGAAGATTAAATTAATAATACCATATATCTGCATTGCAGAGGTCATACAAGCATTTCAATTAACATTATTCATTATTAATGCTGCTAAATGATACATTAGCAAAACAAGAGAACATTTTCATACTAATGTAAATAAATAGTATTTATCGGAAAAAAATTTTTTTTCTATGTCTTGTTTACTTAAAGTACGATCCCAAGGAATGATAAGAACAGCAAATGACTTCAGTAATTATGCAATAAGACTGATCATAATAAAGATCGATATCGATTTGCCATTTCGATTTCTAAGACATATATGTTTGCTTCAGGTAGAGAACTTATGATCTTAGAAGGATGAAGAGAGAAACTTCACTACAACCGCAATTAATAACATGTGTATCTCGTTTATACACATGTCGAAAGGTAACAATTATGGGCTTTCCGATAATGCTGATTATCATCTGTGTATATATGTAATGACATATTTCAAAAATGAATAAATCTCGTTTGTATAATTCATCGAAAGCATCACTTTAAGCATAATTATCTCGACAGCAAATAATTTTCTAGTTAATTGCACAAATAATAATCGAGCTAGAAGCAGTAAAACATTCTGCAAAATCTAAGTTTTTTTTTTTATTTAGGTATAATTCTGTGAAACTATGCTAGGAGAAGACACTAGTCACTTCAAGGAGTTTCATTCTCAAACAAAACAATCTGTATACCAATTGTCGAAATTAAGGTAAATATATCAAATATTGGAATTGGCAAAATTATGTATATAATTCAGTCTCGACTTTCGTTCTCAAAACATTTGCTGAAAAAATGGTTTTTTCAAACTCTTTCTCTTGTCATCCAATCTTTTCTATTAATATTAAATTTAACTATTGAAATTAATTCTTCAATGTTCTCTTCAAAATTAATTGCAATGCAAGATTTAAAAAAACTCACGGAGCTTTCAAAAAGCTTAGTAATTCTACTAAGGCATCTGTCGTTGCACCGGGAAGTCTGAAAGAAATATCCTAATTACTTTTATCAAAAAATAAAGAGATCCGGAACAATGCTTTTTAATGTTTTGAAACCTGGATGCTGCGGCAAGATTTTGAGGCCTCCAAAACTCTAACTTCTCTTTGAATTCCATAGAAGCAGACTTCATTTTCGAATAATCAAAATCATCCGGAATAACAGTGATACATTCCTTACGTATCCGTTCCATCTAAAAATTGTAGCTTAACAAATAAAAATAAAACAACATTAGTTCATTAAATACATAAGGAAATGACCCTTTTGAACTGAGTAAAGGAGAATGTATTCTCGAAGGCAATGAATTTTCATACATTAATAATAAAACAATAAAAGGTTCTTTGCTAGAACTGAGCGCTTTGACCATCTCCTAGCCAAACAATTTCTCAGCTCCTAATTCGCTTTTTTTAAGAGAATGGAAATGACATTAATTAGAATTGAGTAAATGTTTCAGATAATATCGTAGATTTATTCCAACAAAATTCTTTGAAAATCTAATTTTGATCCCTCCTTCCACTATTATTACTTTCATAATTATATGAATTCATCAAAATTGTGTGCTATCATTTCACAAACTGAATGGTAATTAGTAATGTAAAAAAGCCATTATTATAAAATAGAATGAAATAAATCATAAGAATATAAATAGTCCAACCAGTAATAAAAAAAAGAACTATAACGATAATCAAAATGCACGATTACTTTTCCATTATAAATAACTCACCTTCATTAACGATTTATCCAAATAAAAATGATAAAATGCTTCAATCTTCAACCGATGCTCGATTTCTTCATTTTCCAATAGCTTTCCCAGCTCAACAGGAGCTGCTCTCCGAATTTCCATGAAATCTATTCCATAATGACATAGCAAATCAAACGCACTGTATACTGCAAATAAAAATTTTGATATCTGATATTTGCTTTGAGTATTTTCGAAATCAGTAAACGGATATATCGAAAATCTGCAAACCGAACTATATTAACAGGAAACAGGAAAATATTATTATATATTTCTCCACGAAAACGATACTGCTATTGTTCTTTCGATTCATATTGACATTCTGTCTCTAACCTTTTGGTGTTCGAACATTTTTCAAACGAGGTATAGATTTCTTCCAAAAATTCATCGGATATATGACAGATTTTAGCAAATTCTGCGTTTCGTTGTAAGCAGATAATATTTTTGAGAAATGATTATACCGATGCTCAGATACAACTCCGTGTTCATAGCCTTTCTTCGTCAACCTCATGTCCGCATTGTCTGGTCTGGAACTCACAGTTTAGTAACTATTTGATTAAAACGATCTAAATTTAGAGAAATTCCGCACATTTCCGGAATTAAAGTGTCATAAAATAACATAAATCTTTTTTAAATTGCATTAATCAGTAATTTGCTAAACAATGGGAAAGAATTTGGGTTGTAACAAAAAAATTGCCTTAAATGTAGTCTTAGTTCGACTCTGGAAGTAAACATTCGATATGGTTCTGAAGTGCCAAGGCTGGTCAAATCATCAATTAATACACCAATGTAACCCTCCGTTCTATCAATAATCAATGGTTTTTTATTTTGACTTGATGCTGCTGCATTTATTCCAGCTACAATGCCTGAAATGAATAATAATACACTAAGGTAACTACCAAACATGAAAGATAATTTTAAAATGCCATAATCTCTCTTCTACCAAAGCCTGTTCTGCAAAAGAATACTCACTTGTCTCAACAACATTCACACTATTTTTGTGGATCCAAAATGTGGAATTTTAAGCATTTTCTTCATCCAATATCTACCAGAAAATAACGTCATAAAATTTTCTGATGTTCAGGACTGCTACAGAACTTGAAAGATGAAAAACAGGAAAAGAAGCAATGAAAAAATCAAAAGTCAGAATAGAAATTAATTAAATGAACCCTGTGCTGCAGCTTCTTCATATCCTGTAGTACCATTAATTTGTCCTGCGAGAAATAAACCTTCCACAGCCTTAGTTTGTAAAGTTGACTTTAGCTGTTTTGGATCAATATAATCATATTCAACGCCATATCCAGCCTCTGATATTTCGACATTTTCTAAACCTGGTATACAACGATACACTTCGAGTTGTACTTCTGGTGCAAACGTCATCGACATACCTTGCGGATAAATTAAATCAGAATCTAAGCCTTCATGTTCCAAAAAAATCTGCAAGTTTTTCTCTAGACTTTATATGAAAATGAAGTATTAAGAGTTAAAGTATTTGGTCCTTGTTTTATCTATCTAATATTCCCACGCCTTCACTTTTATAAAATAAAGGTAGGTGCTGGAAATACTACCATCACACATGCTCAGTTTTTAGATATAATGCGCTTTTGCAAAATAAACTTAACTGTCATTCTTATTTCACCTAAATTTCTGCACTTGAATATCACGAAAACAGAAAATGAACCCTGTGGTCCAGATGAGGAAAACGGATAACTTTTGATTCAAGAGATGGACAATAGCGCGGGCCATTTGCTTCACTACGAATATAATTGCATTCGTTGAAATGTTTAAGTATCACTTCGGCGAGGCGACTGTTTGTAAAACCCAAGTATGACGGTAGCTAAACATCGCATCACTTTAATTTCTAGAAACAAAAGCAGATTTGACAGCAGAAAATACAAAGTAATGAAAGTAAAAATACTACCGACTGTGTGTTTTTGAAATGAGCTTAAAATAAAATAAAAATTCAACTGTAAATCGAAATTTCAGAAAAGTCTTATGGAAATGATGAAGAAAATAGAAATGATTAGCAGGCTAACTTGTTGATGGTAAGGGAGCCAGATATGCTCCGTCAAGAATGAAAATGGGATCGGTTTCCGGTCTGGATGTTGAGGAGAGAATTTGCTAAAATCTATTGTTTTCTTAAGTAAACGTGCTGGAGTACCTGTTCGAAAACGTCCAAGTTTAAAACCAAGTCTTTGAAAGGTTTCAGAAAGTTTCGAACTAGCCTGCAAAATAGTTTGATGACTTTATCGCTTCATATTTTCGACATTGAGTTGCCGAAACATTATATTGGAGACCATGAAAAATAAGAACCGAAAGTTCGTACCTTTTCGTTTGAAAAGAATTAGAGAAATATCGCTTCTTCATGAGCGTCAAAAAAGTTCAAGAGTCGATCTCAACTGATTAAGATCTTAGTCCCAAATTAATTTTCATTTCTTCTTACCTACTCCGTTCGATCTTAACCCACTTTTTAGCAATAATTTACAAAATGATACGGATTTCTAGATTACAATATAATTTCGAACTATAGATTATATTTTTTCCAACCTTTTCACCTAAACGTCCAGCAGCGTAGCTTTCCGATCCTCGAAAAACTTTTCCTCCTAGAAACGTTCCCGTTGTCACTATAATCGCCTTTGCCCTTAGAATCTGGAATTTAAAAAATCAAGAAAAAATTTCAAGAAAAAAAATTTCGAAAAAAATCTTTTTTCCATTTCATTACCATCATTTGCAAAATATAATAATTTCTTCAGGATTTTCTAGGAAAACTGATACAATTTTACCTGACCATCAGCTACAATTCCAACAGCTCGCGGTATTTGCCCTTCCTTATATTTGATAATCAGATCATCAACTGCTTTTTCCATTACATTCAATCCTTCAGTACACTTTAAGATTTCCTAAAAAATTATTTTCATTAAATCTTCAATAGTTTAATATTTTCCAAAAGACCAATTCCATTAAATTTTTAAAAAAGTACAGTTAGGAATGAAATATCCTATTTTTTTTTAAAAGTTGCTGACCTATCAATGCTTAGAAATTATCTCAGAGTGAATCAAAAATTGTCAAATTTACAAGAAAAAAATATTACATGTTGCATATTTTCCTTATATAGTTTCCTATCGATTTGTGCCCGAAGACCCAACACAGCTGCTCCATGTGAAGAATTCAGTGCGTGATAGCTTATGACTGATTTATCACAAATTCTTCCACAAAGTCCATCCAATGCATCCACTTCCCGTACAAGATGTCCTTGTAATGAACGAAATTTTCATAGCTATCTGTAGATTATCATCAAATTTCTCTATTCCTTATTCTTTCGATTTTTGACTTTCTATGAAGATGAATCATTCATTACAGAATAACCATAATTGCTGTTATTATTTCTTTCAATAAAAGAAACAGAAGGTCAGTATCAGCACGACGGAGATTACCTTTGCCAATTCCACCAAAACTTGGGTTACATGACATTTCACCGATTGTATCCTTTCTATTAGTTACCAACAAAGTATGAGCAGAACATCTTGCAGCGGCAGTTGCAGCTTCGCAACCAGCATGTCCACCGCCAATTACAATAACATCGTATATCATTGGTTCACTTCGAGCTGTCAATGTCCGTCGAAACATGTGCATCTCTCACGAAGTGAACTAACCCTCTGCTATATGCTTGTCATTACAAGATTATCTCAAGCATCTAAATCATATAACTGAAGCTGTTAGTTATGAATATGAAAAAGCATCTGTGCGAGACACAGTTTTTTAGAAGTTCTCAGAAAAAATCCATTCTGCACTCGTGATAACATACATTTGAGTATTATTCAAGCTTAAAACAATGTGTTACCATCAATCAAGGATATATGTGATATAAAAATATTTTATACATAACTATGATATTCAGAAATAGATAATACTTATATGTTAGAAAACATCAAAAGGAAATCATGGTTAAGCTGGCAAACAACAAAGACAAACGTTCATTTTACTTCATAGGCTATAAAACAATAAAGTAGTATATAATTAACGAAATATGAAATTTAAAGCAACCTCGGGATCTTAAAGACAATAGATACGAAAAAATTCAATGAAACATAAAACCTAAACAAATTCTGTTACAAAAACAGTTTTATAAATAAGAAACAGATCAAATAACTTCGATAATTACAATTTTGCGTGTGAAATAAATCAACAAGTTTTAAACAATGTTTTCAAAGCAAAATATGACAGTTAGAAAAAAGCAGCATAATTTTGTGAAAAATTAACTGACATCGATGCAATAAAAAAACAATAAAATGAATGAAATAAAAGAATTGTCAGTGGAACTTAAAAGTCAGAGAATTATTCTAGGGATTGAGGAAGGATAAAGCGATATATCGAGTTCCACTGGTAATTGGAAGATCTTCACGTAGGTGAGTCAACCGTCCCGGAAACATAGCTGCATACCCTAAAGTAAAAAAATTGAGAAAAAAATGGATTAAATTACGGAAATCGATTAAAAAATACTGCATTATAATTGCCAGCAAATTGTCCTCTGAATTAGATTAATACTACAACGTAATTATTTTAGAAATATAAAAAGCACCAATCTGGTCAGCGAGGACTGTGCAATTATAACGAACATAGCGAACACCACCACCTTCGTAGTCTCTACCACGCTTGTTCAAAGGAATATCCACAGTATATGTTGAAACATTGTTGAGAGTTTGCAACAAAGACTGCTCACCCTGTTTGTATCGGAGAACAAACAACATTATTGCTTGCACTGGCTGTAATAACTTGGAAGTCACTTTTACTGCCTTCACAAAATCATTGCCATTAGAATACCGAACACATATAGAGAAAGTACCTAAAGACAAAGAATTTACCAATTTTATCATTAAAACTATACAGTTACTGAGAATTTAATATGCGTCAACATTCATCTAGAATGCTCGTTATAATAAAATGTAATAATATTATAACCTTTGTTAGCGAGTTCGATTTTAATTTTGTGTTTGCTACCTAATTTTTCACAGCTTATTTTACATATATTCATACATATTTCTAATAATTTTCATTTATTGCAGAATTTAAATTGCAGAATTTCTACTTCTTTTAGATTACTAATCGTATAACTTTGAATCGCTCTCAGAGTTTCTATATTGAAAATTTCTAGACTCACTCGAAGAAATAAGTAACTGCTTCACTCTTCATTCATTTAGGATGACTCAATGACAAGCCAGTTCAATATTTTTTTATCGAAAAATTTATTAATTAATAAACTAATTAGTTGGATCTTCCAATGATGCAAGTAGCACTATAATTCAAAAATAAATGCGTTATGAACAGAAATTACCTTATGGTAATATCCGATGAAAAGCTTTTCCTGCATTGGGCGAACATATTCGTCTAAAAAATATAACCACTCATTTTCGAATCTTATTTGTTTCATGTGAACGTAAACATTTTCGTATGCACCGATCAGACGGCCTTCCTATAAATATTAGTTATATATATATAAACCGATCAGCTGGTCAACTCTAATGATTCGTTTAATACATTATCATATAAATTGAAAAGATAAAAAACCATTATATCACTGGAATTTATAATATTATGAATGAAAGAAACATTAAGGAAAAATTTCTGCTTAATTTTCCACAATACAAAAACTTTTTCCAATCCGTCGCTTGCAAAGTGAAAATGAAGCTGAAGCTTATTACAGAACCTTAATTAGAACTTCAATTAGATGATCATGCATTAGTTTCAAATTTCGGAATCAAAAAAAAAACAATATAAAAACCAATAGAAAATTGACTTTGCTTTTTTCGTTCGACCAATATCCATAATGCTCCACTTCTTCAATTAATTCCTTTGTGAAGGCTTCAGACATCAGAGGATAGTTATAAACATCCGGACATGGCTGAGAGATATCCCTACTATTCAGTGCTTCATAATATTTTGGATCTATGTAACGTTGTTCCCATAACTGAAATAAAATGATAATAAACAATCAGGAATTCTAAAATGTTGCAAACTAAATCACTAAAAGCCATCGTGTTTTTCTTGCAAAAAAATTACAGCTATTTCTTAAAACTGAAAATTCTAGGTTTTTTTTAAATAAGACTTACAGGCTTAAAGAACTAACATGTCGATTTTTGAAAATTTCATACATCTCCGGGTGTAACCTCTCACCATCATTAACGAAATCGCCAGCGTTAACCAAGAAACCATAATAATGTTGATTATCAATATGCATAAAATATCCCTGAAAAATTAATTCTCAGTATCCTTGAACAGTAACTTATAAATTTTTGTAATAACATATGAAACAGAAAATCTTTTAAAAATATAAAACAGTTTGTTTTATTTAAAAAATACGTATTAATTTTAATCAATTTCTTGATTACCAGTGCCCGTGCGTATTCACAAAAGCTCATATCAACATCAGCCATAACATTATAAGTGTAGCTCTCTTCAAGCACCTTAATCTGGAATATTGAGATTATTCGCATTTTATTGATTATCATCTTGTTCACAATGTGACTAAAATTCTAAAAGTGAATAACAAATGACATTTTTGAAAGACTATATTATATGAATGCAAACAAACTACGCAAATACATGTAAGAATATAGTGTATTTTTTTAAAAGCTATAATTTATAAACCGTTTCGAAAAGTTAACCTTATCCTTGTTAATAAGTATAGCCTTGCTGATATAAGGTACATTCCATATTCCTACTCGACTTCCGTCTACTATCTCAATATAATCTTCCGAACGTAAGTAATACCCATTATTGTCTAGCGCACCCCAAAAGTTTGAAAATAGCGTGCCTTGGAGAATAAGAAGTGGAGCAATGATACCACTGAAAAAAATTTTAATGCTGCAAAAAATTCTGCAAATAAATGTAGTCGCATTTGATCATAAATTGATAATATGGAAGCTATAAAGCAGAATTATTCAAAACCCAAAGTCTATCTCAAATATATAGAATTTTGGAACACTTGAAAATTCTTCGACAGTTATGACTTTCGCCGCATACTTTCATCACAGCGGCCTGTCATCAGCCATCTTTGTAATGGATATTTGATAATAAAATCCATACAATTTTCCAGCAACGGAGGTTTCAACTAAAAGTTGCAGTGTTTCAGGTGTTTCCAGATGAACATCGCCATCAAGCATGAATATAAAATCATTCAATGTTTCCTTAGCAAAAGTCCTGAAATCTGGAACAATATCATTTCCCAATTATTCAATAAAAATTAAAACATTTTCAAAACACATTTTTTACAAATGAAGCGTAAATTATGGATAAATTGCAGTAAAATTCTTGATTCAAGTAAATACATAAACAAAGAAAAGTTGAAAATACTAACAAAGCAGCTATCCTGGCCTTTCTTTCACCCAATTCGATATCATTGTTGTCATATTGCACTGTTCGATATAAATTTTTGGCAGTTTTCAAAAACTCATCGACCTAAAGAGACTGAGATGCAGAACTTGGAACACCCTAAGTGTGACAAAAGAATATAAAGGAAAGTATAGCATTATATTTCATATAAGAGAGCTGAAAATGTTTAAAAGAAATTATGTTTGGTAGCATATTTCTATACTTCTTCTTTTGTAAAAATCCAAAATCCAGGTAATTTCGCCAGAAAAAATTTACCTCTTCCTCATTGTATTTCTGATTATTGTAAACATAAAAGTCAATTCTAGAAGTTGGGTAAGATATTCGGCCTACTGTTGTTAAAAATTCTCGTATAAAAGGAGTAGGTTTAGTAATGAAAATTGCCAGTGTAACTGATGGCCATCTGTTTTCCAATGTTTGCTGTAAAGAAGGCTATTATGAAACTATATGCATCAAATTTTTACAGCACTGTCAATCATTCTTATTTCTCATTACAAAATTTGATGCATATTTTATTATTAAATTTGTTTACGTTTATATTGTTTCAGAATTCAGAATAGAATAGTACAAAAAAAGACTTACTAGCAAGCTACTCGTGTGGCATGGTAGATAGCCAAATTCGGCAGACCAGGCCTTACCAATATAGTTACCTAAATGATTTAACAGCTGACTTCCTTTCTTACTTCCGAGGATTATTGATGGACGAGTATTTCGTACGAAGTTGTGCACCTAGGAAACTCTATTGAATGAAGAAATTATTGCAGGATGAAGTTTGTCTTGTAGACTAAGAGATAAGTTTTTTCATTGTAGGCTGAAAAGATATTTGTGCAACTAAGCAATCTAATTAAATCTGCGGGAAACAGAAAATTAAAATAATGACAAGGTTAGAGCAACAGCAGGAGTTTAATTTAAACGTATATATTTACGTATATAAAAAGTATATATTTACATAGGCATCTCCACTTTCATGAAATGAGAGCATAATCTCAGAACTGGCATTGTCAATATTTTGAAATAATATTTCGTTTGTATCAAATGTTAATCCCATACTGCTCTGTAAAAGAAAGTTGAAAAATGGGATAGATTACAAATATACTTTAGTGCAAATATGCTTTGAGCAAATAAAAGAACGATGACTAAACAAAATTAAATCTTCGGAAATATCATGATCTGTTTCTGAAACATTTGGAATAAAAACAGGTGTTTAAAATCTCAGAAATTTAGAAATTATCAAAAAAATAACATTAATTTACCACTGAATCAGCAGAGTACAGGTTAGTGTATGATAAAGTTTTACCATCCTCTGATCTAATAAAATCAAGCGTATTCAAAACATTTGGGACGAAACCAATTAAAGCGACTGACTGAACTTCTCTAAACAATAATTCTTAAAATTTTCTTGAAATAACGTAGTTAAGAAATGAAAATATAATACGTTGAACTTATTTAATAACATATATTTACCGTTGTGCTGGCACTATTCTTGGCGTAAGAAGTGCGCGACAACTACTACAAGCTTTGAGAAAGTGACAAATAATATCGCTTTCATCTGATGTAATAACAGCATCAAAACTGAAAAGATATTGCTCTGTTGAATGAAGAATAATTTTAAAAATCTAATGCATCTTCAAAATAATGAGTCAGAATTTCGTGATAAAAGGAAATTAACTTTGCTATAATACAAAAAAAAAAAACGAATTCAAAATGTTAACCCATCAATAATGAGCAAAATAGTAGAGTTTGATATTCTGAATGTTCCAAGCTCTATTGCCAGCATTTTTAATATTTTGCCAATATTCTGAACTAATAAAAAGAAATGTAGTTTTCGTATTTTAATGAAGAAAGAAATAATGACAACAAATTGGAAAGAAAACAACAAAAAATTTGAAAATAAGAGTTTGCATACTATATTTGTAAATAATATATTGATTTTATATCGAAATACAAGAAATGAAAGCACAAACTTTGCCATTTTCATGTTGATTGATAGAACTCTGTCCCATGTTGAGAATCTTGAAATCAATATTGTAATGTTCAGCTGAACACTTTAATCTTTCTAAAGCATCATCGTTGTCATTTGCCAAAGCGAACATCGCTAATTTATAAACAGAAGAGTCACATTTGTCTGTTAATGACGACCGTAAAAGTAGCAGCAAGATAACTAACGAAGAATGCATTGTTAGATGAAATGAATTTGAAATTTATCCAAATTAATTGCTGAAAAAAATTTTTTTAAGCTGAAAAATCCGTTAAATACGGTTAAAAACATTTTTCAAACCTCTGAAATTTGAATGTAAGGAAATAGTAATGGGAATGAGCAAAACTATCGATGATTATTAATTTCATCCCAAATTTTTAGAACAAAATTTATCAGCCAAGTTGCGACCAAGTAGCTAAATTATTGGAATTAAATAGCTTCTCCAACATTCTGTTCTTTCCTCGAGTTATTATCCACCCAAAAGACTAAATCGTCTCTTGTGGCAGCACTAAGAGCGCGTCATCTTACCAATTTTGAGTACGATGTCATTGATTAAATAATACAAATAATATCCTTCCTCAATTGTTTAGCTTATTTGGAGTCTTGCAGAATCTTTTTCCAATTTTCATCTGCCAACAAAAAATGAATATTCTGCAAGAGTACTGTTTTGAAGAGCCCAGAAAATTTTAAACAGAAAATATTACGAAAGAAATTTTAATTACTGTCGATATGGTAAAAACTTATGTCTTTGAATTTATTGAATATATAAATAAAATACAACGAAATATGAAAAAGAACTATTTTCGAAATACGATCCACAAATAACATATCTACCTTAATTCACGATTAGAAGGTAAATTTCGAAGTCAATTTTCAAACACAGAATCAACGATGAGATACCGAATTATTCTATGGATAAATAATTTATTAAGATTTCAAATGCATAAATTATCAGAATAAATACAATTTGTAGAAATATTTTGTAGTTAAGCAAAGTTTGTTTGGACTAAAACAGAAATAACTTTAAGAATCTAGAATCACATTTTTTTTAATAGCTTAATATTTGTACAATGAAGGCAAAAAACTCAGGAATATGAAATCATTAGGAAGTGTAAAAAATTCTTTAATTAGCAAAAACTCAGCTGTCAATAACAACTTCAGTTTAAAAATTTAAATTCGTGGCAATCAGCATTTTAAACAAGAATCGATTTCAAATTTTGAATCCATGAAAAAAGACTAAAGAAAAATGACAGGAACATGTGAAGTTAGAAAAATAAGTATAATTTATGGATTGATAAAGGATACAGCAATGTAACGAGTTCCTTGAGTAGTTTCCAAACCTTCGTGTAAGTGCGTCAGACGACCCGGAAATATCATTGAATGACCTAATAATTAGTATTTTACCGTAAACAAGATAGCGCAAATAAACAAGTAAAATAAATGTTTCGAAATCTATGATTTCGCAAGTAATCTATCTATCATTACAAACTGATTTCTAAAGGCTGATGACGAATTTATAAATAATAACTGCAAGTTATGCCTCTTCATATCAAAATTAATAAGAATTTCTATCGCAATATCTTGACATTTATAAAAGCCCTTCTATTATTTCAGCAGTGGTTATACTATTAAATGTTTTTCCATATTTTAATTATCAAAAAAGAGATCAAAAAAAACTATATCGTACTGAAATTTAAGTGAAACTCAGAGGAAAATTTTAAACCACGTTCCCCGATAACAGATATTGTTTAAATTCAAACCTACCCACAATATCAGCATCGAAAGTGCAGTTATATCGTACAAAATGTACACCGCCTCCCTCATAATCCACTCCTCGTTTATTTAGTGCAATATCAATGCTATAAGTTGAAGCATCATGGTGAGGCCTCAGCGAAGCTTGCTCCTCTGGCTTATAACGCACAACAAACATCATCACAGACTCCACTGGCTAAAAGTGTAATTTAAGTTGTGAATGGTACAAGGGCAAAAAAACAATTTTTTTTTTAATATTAATGCTATTGACTAATATACTTCGGATGAAAATTTTGAACTTTAATCAAAAAATTTAGCAAATTAAACTTTTTTAGTAAAATATATTTTGCTAAAAATTTCCATCGGAAATATATTATGTAACACTAATATCCAAAAAAACCGGTTGTTAGTTTTTTACTGAATCCTTTAACTTCTAACTAACTGCCAAGCGATGGCTTAGTCTTGATAATAATGACCTCACTTGTTTGTAGTATCCAATAAACAACTTTTCCTGTATTGGGCGAACATATTCATCTAATATGTACAACCAATGTCGCTCGAAATCAATCTGCTTCATATGAATATCACGTGTAGGTACGTTTTCATAACCACCAACTAATCTTTCATCCTAAAATTTAATCTTATAATGAGCATTATAACGTTCTGAGTGTTTTACCCCATCCTAAAATATTTTTCTTTAAAAGGTTAAGAACAATGTTTTTTACTAAGATTAAACTTTTTACTGAAATTAATTTCATTTTACACTTTTTTCTTCGAAAAAAATAAGTGAAGCAATCTTTTAACATTTTAAATACCTCATGATTACCATCCGACCATCTTCCGTAATATTCACATTCTTCGATAAGTTCTGCACAGAATTTTTCGGACATGAGTGGAAAATCATATACATCTTGACATATTTCCGGAATTGATATAGAATCGTTGAGAGCAGCAAAATAGTTAGGATGTATATACCGTTTTTCCCATAACTATAAGAATATCAATATCATTCATTTATTCAAAAAAGGCTAATATAAAATACTGAAAGCGACAGTAATGACACATTCTATCAATGTTTCGACATCTATAACATACGCAAAACAGTTAAGGCTGAATCTTTGTAAAGCTAAAATTATCAGTAAGAAAGTTGCAAAACTTCAAAACAAGGGAACTTCCAAAAAATTAACCTCTTTGTTATTGAAAATTTCGTACATTTCCGGGTGAACTTTGGACACTTCAACGTCTTCACTGACCACCAGAAAGCCGTAGTAATGGCTGTTATCCAAATAAAGAAAATGACCCTGAAAGTTGAAAATGAAACACTTGGAAACTAATTAAAGGATAAAAAAATAATAAAAGAGAAACGTTTACTTTTTCAACCATCTGAATTTCTTTTTGAAAATGGTATTCAGCGAGCATTAGTGTTGCTACTGGCAATCCTATTGGACTGAACCAAAATTTTCCATCCTAATACTTACTTTATCACGCGCAAATGAGCAAAAGCTCATGTCAGGATCTAATTTCTCGTCATAGTAGTACGCTCTTGATAGAGGCATCAACTGAAACGAACAGTAGTAACAACAGTAAAAATGCAAACACATCTATTCAACATAATCATTGTAAAATAATGAATTGAAGGTATCAAGTGAATAAAAGGGAAAAAAGTCTCCGAAATCCTCAGAAATTTAAAACATCCGATAGTTCCGCTAGCACAGTTTTGAGCAAAAATAAGAATAAGACAAAGCCTCACTCACCTTTTCTTTCATAATTACTAAAATCGAATTAATAAAGGGTACATTCCAAATTCCCACTTCTTTACGATCAACGATATTCAGATAATTCTCGGATCTAGCATAATATCCATTACTAGAGACTGCGCCCCAAAAATTGGTGAACAATTTCTGTGGTTCCCCAACTAAAGGTGCAAAGATCTCTCTGAAAATAAAAAAATATGATACATTCACTTTCTCACTGGATATCACAGTAACTGAATTCTAATTTCTATCAGATATTCTAAAAATATTGTAAAAAAGAAGGAAGCACTTTTCGTTTAAAATATGCATAATTTTGCAGATCATCCCTCAACCACAGCAAAAAGTCAGAATAAGAACTTACTATTGTTATTTTTGCTTTTTGGAAGAACTACTTTTAACGAAAGACAAATGTTTAACTTTCCATGAACTTACATATTCTTTTCTTTTATTGTATGAACTATAAACATCAAGGCTTCCGGTCTATTTAAATGTACATAGCCATCGATCATTATTAGGTAATCGCTACCCAATGCCAGGCTTTGTTTCCTGAAAAAATTCCCCAAAAAACTGCTGATGATTAACTTTAGGAGAAAATTCAAACAATCTTTGATTTGTGACTTATACAATAAAACTTTTTTAATTACTATTTTTAAACGATATACGAAAATGAAAACACGAACAATGAAAACGCACGAGCTTCACGTTCTCCTATCTCTGTCGTACTGTCATGATACAATAGCGATCGGTAACGCCTTTTTCCATTTTCAACAAAATCACTGATCTAGAAAAATCTTTGAAAGCTACGACAGTTTAACGGTTTTTCTAATTTAACATTAAGGATAACCTAATTATGAAATTAAATAAAGTGTAAAGACTCTTTTTCAATTTTCTATCGCCATTTGGAATTAGCGATCAAAAAATTTTTTCATGAATGATATTTATAACAAAACAGAAATGCTTACTTCTTTCTCCATGAATGCTTGATTGCAGTAAACATATAAATCAATTTTATCCTTAGTATAAATCAACTTCTCTATATTTTCGAAAAATTCACGAATAAATGGTATCGGTTTGGAAATAATGACCGATAAAAATAACCTCGGTAAATCAATTTTTTTAGGATCCTAAATTCACATACATCATAGTTACTTCTCCTTGTATTCAATAGGGTAAGGATTTTATTTGAATGCTAATTCTATCGGATTATATTAAATCTTAAGTCTGTTGCTGACTCTCTCTCTCTATTTATATATAGATTAGGAGAGGAAGGACAATTACTTCTTCGACTTTTAATTCTTACACTGATCAATAAAAATTGTCACAACGTGTTCCGGTCTATATTAGTGCTATCCACCAAGCAATTTTTTCTGAAGTGCTATTCCAACAAATAGTACAACTGTGGACAGCAAGCAACAAGAAACCCTCCAAATAATAGACTCTATTGCAGATAAATCACTAACAATTCTCTTATAATGTTCACGAGAAAATTTTCCTAAAAAAATCAGCTTCCATCAACTGTACGACTGTGCCTATGCAAAACTTTTCCCCAAACCAAACTAGAAAATTCGTAACAGCTCATTAAATTAAAAGTTCCGCATGAAGACATAGGATTCCAAGCAAAAAGATCAGGCATTACGAAATGGAATATAAATTACAAAATGGTTCAATTTATTTAAATAATATCTTGAAATAAATGCTTCAGGCTCTTTTTGCTTTAACCAAAATTCTCAGCAGTACCATTGTTATGGTTTGTGTTTTTGTAGTGGGTATCCTCAGCGGATCAAGGTAGTTACCGATATGATTCAAATAGAGTTTGCTTGGACCATTACCATGTATAACCAAAGGATATGTGTCATAAATAAAATTATAAATCTGAAATGGATCTGAACTGAATATTTAATTTAATTTAGAAGCCTAGTTTCTGCTAAGTAAATAGTATTTAGCTATTTTCAATTAAATTCATATTTTCGTCAGAGCAGAAAACAGCTATCCCAAAAAAAAAATGACTTACATATGCTCCACTTCTTTCATCACTGATTTCTAACTTCACATCACTCGATGCACCATTCAGATTTTGAAATAGGATGCTCATTGAATCCAACGTCATTTTCAGTGATAGCTTAAATGAATTTCATGCATTCTAATTTCTTTGCCAATATTTTCCAAATTCAAAATAATAAAATTCAGAAAAAATCCATAAAAATCTAACAGGGAATAAGAAAACGGTGTTTATGAATTTTTGCCATATAATCCAATTCCATAAACGATTTCATGAATAGTGTTATGAATGCCGTTCGAGATGATACAGGACATAACAAAAAACTAGAAAGTCACAGTAACTAAAATAACCAAACAGTGGTACTTAAGAGAGATACGGCAACTAGCAGGATGATCTTATTGTTCACAGTCTTGGTCTAATCAAATTCATAGCATCATTAATCTATAGAATACGTAGTGCTGGTATTGCATTCCTTATATGAACATCGAAATCTCAACTTTCATTCATTTGAAGTGAATAGAAAGTGAAAAGAGAGGATTCCGCTAATCACCCAATTTTAAAACGTTAGATTATAAATAATGTTTGATTATGGACGCGTTTTTGAAAACAAAAATTAAGTTACAACCACAAGGACTCAAATCGTTCTTTACACTAAAATTTATATTTTTATAAGAAATTTTATAAAATAATTCCTGCCATAATGAAATTTCCATCTACATTCAAGGCAATTCTACGATAAAAAGTCAATCTATTCTAACATATGGTAAACATATCATGTCTACAAGTTGTGTAAAGACCAAACAAACTGTGGAATGGAAAAATTATAACAACTAACTCGTTTTTGTTCATCCAAATAGAGATATGTGTAATATAACTGGTCGTCATCATTATCACCCACATCTTTATAGCTTATTAAACTCCAAATCTCAGGAGCATAGCCCATAAAAATTCCAGAATTCAAATACCTAGAAGCGTTCTAATGTTTATAAGTTAAAAGGTATTCCACTTCTATCTAATAAATAAAGCTAATATACTTTAAACCTGTAATATACCTATAACCGAAGTTTACAAGCGGATATTTCGGAGCTAAATTTCTGTTAGGCCAACAAAATGGTTCCGATGAAAACACAACACGAAATCCATCAAAAAACGCGAAGAATTTCTCCAAAATCTGTTCTTCATTGCCCCAAAATATTATATCGTAGCTGCAATATATCTTAACCTACGACTATCATTAACTAGAAATATTCAGAAGTATGAAATAAAATATTCAAAATCTATATATTTGGAAATCTATATATGATATCATACAACTGATAGCACCAAAAGATTATTGAAGATCTCCACTAAATTTGATTATTTTATTCAAAATATTAAAAAATTTTTTTGAAACAGCTTTATACAGACATAAAGCATATATTTACGTATTATAAATTCGAATACTTACGCATCAACAAACAGTATTATCAAATCATTTCTATCTTTGTATTTTTCCAAAGATCTTCTTAGAATGCGTATTTTCTGACCACCGCCCTGAAAATGATCTACTTAAAATACGTAAAGCAAATAAATTTTTCTTCTATTTTTCCACTGAATTGGCAGTAAGAGAATGGATAAAAGTTAAGAAAATGGAATATACTTTTCAGAAAGTAATTCTGAAAAGTATGAAGCGATAATTCGCTTTAACTACGACCTCGAAAATAAAAAGATAATTTTTGAAAAGATAAACAAAATCGATCGACCTGCTCGATACGAGTATTTCCACCCTTCCATTCTTCGCCCATACCAAACACGTTCAGTCTGACGTCATGAGCATCAGTGGTGCGTTTCAACCGTCTCAAGCCGTCAGTTTCCTCCGTCGCAACTGTCACTACGAGCAACTCCGGCATGCTCTTTCTCATTTCCATCGCTACTGTTTCACACATCAATATACCACCTAACAACGTCAACACCCATATTGCTATCATCCCTACGAAATCATTCAAATTTTGAAGAACATCATATCTACTGTATCACTTAACGTCACCGATAGCTTCGCTGATACGTAAAATGATACCTTTAAACACAAAAAGTGTGTTTGATCGATTTAGCACCTTATTATTTTATCCGAGAACAAAAAAGAGCTGATCTATTAGAAATTTCTATAAATTTAAGCATATTGGCAATAGGGATTAAAGGTCAAACTTGAATGTGTAATATCTTCACTCAATCAATATTATCTTTAAGGACGAGCTGAAAGTATTGTAATGGAGGAAATAACTTATTTTATGAATAATAAGTCATTATAATAGTCAAACAATTAATTAATTGTAATCGAAAACTGTGATATTTAACCAAAATATATTTCTTCATTTTTTCTCCATTTAAAAATACGGTATATGACTTCTGTGTAATACAGAGTGAATTCGACGTAATCTTCTGTTAAAAGCAATTGATATTAACGCAATAAAAATAAATTCCAACAAAAATGACGATGGAAGAGTCACGCATGATGAGAGGCTTGAAGGGTTAGAAGACGTTCGTGATCCAGATGTATTAGAGAGTTCAAGATATATGAAGCAGCACTGAAAATCTCTCTGAATAGGTGAATGGTCAAAGGGTGGGACGTAGTACTTCCTAACGTTATTCGTGCTAATCGATCACGTTTGACAGTTCTTCCTAATGTAATGGTATGGAAAGTGTAATAAATGCTTCACAAGTGCCTTAATTAGCTTTCTTTCAATGGGAATATAAAATCATAGTTACAATATACGGAAGACAGGTCGAAACTATGTAAGTGGAATGTTTGAGTTGGAAGAAAAAATTTGGAAGCTTACTTAGTAAGCATTGTGGGAAAGTGCAGCTGTTGTGCCAAATGTTGTAAATGAGGGATTGAGAGGAAGAAGCAAGCTTAAGGTGAATTATCGTTTTGTGATGTGTAGAGAGAGAGAAGTTCAGACTTAGTGTGGAGGTTAAGGTGTTTTGCTAAGAGTGGAAGAGAAAAGAGAGAATGAAAGTGAAAGCATTCCAGAAGAACTTATTGCTGAGTTTTTCTTCTGGATAGAAATGAAATTGTTGTGGAAAGCGAAACCACAAGCAATACTAATTAAAGATAGGAAAAATCAATCCTAAATTATTCGAGATTCCATTAAAGGTAAGCGAGAGGAATTTTTCAGAAGAAATTGATAGGTTTCTCGCTGTGAGGAAAGATTGGGATTCAATTGGAATTGAAATGTTTTATTTGAGGGCTGAGAAAATTGCTAATTGATCACTTTATTTCGTTTTCTGCTCTACAGAAAGGATTACAAAATGTAATATGAATGTTAAAAATATTAACTTTAATTGTTTTATTGATTAGATACGCAGTATGTTTCGAACGTTTCGTTGGAAATAATCATTTTCCGAGACATCTTTTCATCTACCTTTTCATCGAATAATTAAATTATTTTTCAACACGAGGAATAAGGTTGAAATCTTAGTTTTAGATGATCAAAATAAAACATTGGGGTAGGGGGAGAAAGAAGGTTAGACTGTAAAATTGACGAGATTTAAACTAGTTGTGAGTGTTATTCCACTGGAAAGTTAGATATAAAACTCCCTCGGGCGAAATGAAGCAATTTTATCATTCAATTCACACCTTCAAGTTCACGTTAATAAAGAAAGATTAGGTAATGAAATTCGTAAAATTTTTTGTTTCATTTGAAATAATGGAGCAATCTTTTTGCAAGGTTTTTTTACCATCCAATCTTTTGCTGTTACGAGCAACGATCCATGAACTAGAGAATTTTGCAACGTTTAAGGTGCAAACATTGCATGCACAGACAGGTCAAAATGATAATGAAATATTTAAGTTACTATTGCCAGTCTATATACATAACGTGAAACACATTTTGCTAAGCTTGTGTTGGTTTGGGATACGAAGCTCATACCACTAGAATTGCGATTGTGGTTGATGCTTTATTTTGAATTGATGTTTCAGAGCCGGCTATTGTGGACGGTAGAAAATTATCGTACGAGGAAACAGCGAAATTGTACACTCGGGATTTGATATCATATTGCGGAACTATTGGTGTTTTGAATCATTTTGATCAGTTCTGTTCGTTCACTTTAAAAGCTGTTCCCGAACGATATGTGGCAATGTTGTTGTGGCTTATAATTTTTGTTAAAGGGATTACATTTGAGGCAGAACGTGCGAAAGTAGCTGCGCAAAGCTTAATAGGTCAAGCTGATGAAGAGAAGAGAGATGGGTGTGAAATGCGAAATGCGCTTCTTCATAATTCTGTATTCTATAAAGAGAGCAATATTATCTTCGTGACTTAGTGCAGTTAGAGGAATTCCATAAAAATGTGCTCACGCTGACTAAAGAAAATCCGGCTTACGTTGTCGATAAACTGGAGAAACTACGTAAAGCACTGATAAATGCTCCGATAAATGTGCACATTATTTGCAACACGGATAAAATTATGCCCTATCTACCGACTAGTCTTGCATGGCTTCATCGTGACCGTAAATCTTTATGTGAGCTTTCTACGAGCTTTCGGAATTCGCCTGGAAATAAAAATATAGAATAAATTGTTGTCGTAGCAAAGTTTAAATTCATTTTTGCTTTCTATCAGCTTTTTTCGGAAGCATTGAGAGTTATTTAATTCCTCAATTTCAAAATATTGAAATTAAAAATTTGACTGAAAATTGAATTAAATATAAAAGTTCGAAAATAACACTGTTGTCCGCATTAATTTCCAAAACGATAAGTGCAATTTGACGACCTCATATTTGGTTTATTCAATATAATTGAAAAAGGTTTGATTTATTTTACATAATTGAAAAGATGACGACCATGCGTTTTCGTCCCTTTTTTCTATCTTAGAATTCTTAGCTAAATCTGCATGCGTTTCCTTTTGTTCCTACATTGATCGGTTTCTCTGTTTTTCCTAAATTCTCATGAAACGGCGATTTCCACAAAAAAAATTACTGATGATTGTAGCAGCGCGCGATACGAATGTGCATAATTTGCGAGGTGTGACGTGTGATGATAAAAGATAGTCCGTTGAGGTTCTGTTAAGTTAGCTGCGGTTCAATTTTCTTCAGATTTATAAATTAGTAGATATTATGAGTATGCGTAAAATCTAAGTTTTTGTTCCTTTACTTTTCAATTATTTTTTAATTATTTTCTTTATTTTTTATTTATTTTTTAATTACTTTCTTTAAGAATTTGAATTATAAAATAAAATACCGATAAGTAATTTTTCAGCCACTTATTCTGATGTGATAAACTCAAAATTGTTGAGAGTATCATAGGAGACAAATCATATTTATTGCTCGCTTTCATTATCATTAGGCGTCTATTGAAATTTCATTTTGAAATGTTTTTTGTATTTCCAGCAAAGTTTGGCATTTTATGATCAACAACAGCTTTCTATTTATAATTTTTTTTCAGTTAGGTTAGCCAGTCTTTATTATGAAAAAATTTAACCGATAGGAATAGCAGAAAAAAATCATCTTATCAGCGGACAATTAATTATTCGTTCTCAGATGATAATTATAAGAGTGGTAGGAAATTAAAGCACTTAAGTGTTTTAAATGGAACTTTTTGAATTCAGCAGGTTTCAAATTCTTGTTTAAACCTGCATTTTAATTTCTTCAGCAAGTAGTAGATTTCTGATCACTAACAAATAGGAGCTACTAAGACGCCACTAAGAAAGCATTTTATAAATTTTGAATTCTTGGTTTTTAATAGAACAAAAACTTGTTAAGAAGATGCGCTTTTTGTTTAAAAAAAACTGTGCGAAGATATTTATTTTGTGATAACAATCTGAAAATGCAAAATGTCTTGGAGATGGTTTTTATTGAATGGAAACAAAGTTAAAGAGAAAAATAATTATAAATAGCCGTGGGCAAAATTCGTCAGTACGGAAAGAATCTGGTTTATCGGCTTAGATCCTTCGCATTGCTTATGGTTAAATGCTCTTGTACCAAAAACACTTCCTTCATCTCTTTTTTCTTACTGATTTGTTGGTATTTTCTTGTTTTTTTTCTCTCATGTTCTGGAAATTTGAGTCGTATATTTCTTTTTGCAGTGATCAATTCTAAAACACGCAATTACGGCTTGCTCTAAATTACCAAATTTTTACATTGCTGATTTAGAGTGTAAGGTTTACTAATATCAGAGTGAAAATATTCAAGATGAATTTGTTTCATTATTGCATCTGATAAATGTCATAAGAAAATTTAAAAACAATAATTCCACCTTAATGAAATTGAAATGCGTAGGGAAATGCAAAAACACAAGAAAAGGTAACCAAGGAATAGTTTCTACAAAAAGCTTATATATATATATACGAATCGTTCATCTTATACCAATTCATTACAAAATTCATTTTAGTTGTGCAACACTGTTTTTGACAGTGCTCACCCATTGTACATAATATAATCACACTGAAAAGCAGATTACAGCAAGCAAAACATTTTTCTTATCAATTCGATTTTATTAAAACGTTTAGAGAATAGCTTCTCAAGATTAAGTTGAATTGTGAAAGAAGAAATGCTTAGCAATTTCTTTTGCTAAATCATTTTTTCCTTTAAAGTGTGAAACTTTAAATTGCTTTGTATTTGAAACCAAAACAAGGAACTCTTATGAGCTTTTCTGAGACTGTTATTTCAGCATGTTTTATAAAGTGGTACCCAAAGAAGAATGAAACAATAATAAGAAACGAAATTCTTTAAAGTAAGTTCAAGGAAGGTGAAGAGGAGAAACTGAAAGAAATTTGGATCAAATGCGCCTTATCAGCCAGTCATAGTGATATGATGATTTTTTCCAAAATTGAATATAAACCTTTGATTCTACTCAGACAGATCTGAACAGTCGAGGACTACTAATATGCATAATAAAGTTTCGATTATTCCTCCCTGATCAACTGTACAATCATCAATATTACTGCAATTATCTTTCTATATATCCTAATAATCCTTTAATAAATGAATCAATGTAATTACTTGGATAATTTGTCGATTGAGAGCTACTAAATTATATACTGATTCTGCCTTACTCGAAATTTATAAATTAATTCTTGAATTGCTATGAAAATTTGTTAAGGAATGGTTACGAAAACTTTTGTGAGTACTTTAACCTTCAACTAAATAATTTCCAACATAGAAGTTTACACGTGATAAATCTTCAGAATGATTAAATGAAATAGCATGTTTGCGCAGCAGTGAGGAAGAACAAGTTTTGTACATTCTGCTATGATTAACAGTTCTTAGTAATGGCTTCATCTCTACAACTATCATCTTACATATATTTATTTTGCTAATTATCCATCTTCTTTTCATCCACTTTTATTAATGCACTTTTCATAATAAATCTGTTCCTGCAATCAACCTTAAAGACTTAGTGTCAAGACAAATTATTCCGGTTTATTGATAGAATCGCTATAATTTATGCATGATCCACTGTCCATAAAAAAAAAATTTCTTTGATGCTATCATTTAGTGACATTGTTGGGATCATACATAATCTAACTACAAGATTATCTATTTTATACCAAGTGACATACCTTTGATTTGTTTCATGTTCAGATGATTACCATTGACCTATTATAATATGTCTCAATAATCCTTTGTTCATATCCATGCAAGGTATGATGTATATCATTATTTACGTTTGGGTGGTTAATCCCAGAACTGATCGAGGAGCAATCTCATTCACCAAAAAATGATTATTTCTGAACGAACTGATTCCGTTAACTCCCAATTAATCAGTACTCAAAATAAATTATTGATATTATCAACAATCATGTATTATTATCACCAATTTTTTAACAAATAAATATTCAGTGTAATTATTGCTCATTAAACAACAATCAATCTCCTGAAAAAGATTTATAAAAGTTATGTTTTTTCTTTTCCTCACTATTGAAATTGCATCTTCGAATATTCAGTAATTGATCATTATAACCATTCACCATATTTGCTTGTAATATGTTGAAATAATCCATAATTCACGACAAAGATTTAAAAAGTTAAGGATTTTAAAACGCCTCACTAAATTTTGGAATTTTTCACTAAAAAAAGTATTCAATTCTAAATTGATTGATTCCTTGCATCACAAGTTATAATTTACCATAATTTACAATATTTAAGGCAGTAATATACTTGTCTGAGTAAAGTCAAAAGTTTTTATTCAAATTTGGAAAAAACCATCCATATCATTATGACTGTGACCAAAATTTCTTTCGATTTCTCCTCTTCATCTTCCTTGAAGTTACTTTAAAGAATTTCGCTTCTTATTAATTGTTTCATTCTTCTTTGGGTAGCAGTTTAAAATATGCAACCCGAAGAAGAATGAAACAATCTCAGAATTCAAATCTATTACTTTGAATGATCAAATCAATCGCGTAGAATCAAATCTGTAAATTTTTCCCTAGAATAAAGTTTTTCTGTGCAATACAAATAGAATTTAATTTCCATTTTTTTTGCAGTAAACAGGACTGAAATCTTAATAAATGTTATTTACATCAATGGATTTAAAAACTGTTCAATATCTCTGCAAAATGCATGGATGAAGTGGCATTTTATTACTCATCATCTCTCTTCAATATTTTATATCCTTGGCCTAAAAAGCATGGATGTATCATCGATCGAAATCATTTGTATACAAAGACTATTGCGCATACATCGTTCGTAAATAATGTACTAAACTCATGTATTTTGGATATTTTCGAATTCATTTCAAGGTTATATCAAAAATATAATTCCCGTTTTTTATAGAAAACGAATAGTCGAATTAAGTATATTTATTCACAATATATCTGAATTAGATGAAAAATTGAAAAAGTCTATATATAAATATGCTTTGTCAGAGGTACGATAAGGTGCTTGTATGCGTATTATCCATATTAAGTTATTTAATTTTATGTGTATCAATTACTTAGTTGTTGTGTATTACTATAGATCGTCTAGCTCATTGTTTATTTCGATAAATAAAGAAAGTATTTCGTTGATAAAATAAATTACTTCTATTTATCAGTAAGTCGTTTCAAATTGAACCATTTATCTCATTGAATCAGGCCAAATTATTTTCAATTTAAAAATATGGAGTTCATACTTCAAAAAATATTTTATTCATAAAAATAAATTTTTTTCACGTCTGGAAGCTAAAACATTGATAAAAAAAGATTATAATTTTTTTATTCCATTTAACTAATTTATTGTTTTAAATTAAGTTCTGTCAGATGCTGTGAATTTTTTTCAGTTGACTTTTTCTTGCTTCTGATATTATTGCATGAGCTTAATCAATCTGTTCACTTTCTAATTTTGAATTTCAGGTTTAAAAATTTCTCATCATGTTTATAATGATTTGACATTTACTCGAGTATGTATAGCATTTCTTGTAAAAGCTAACAGATTTAGTAATTTTAGTAAGGTAATATAAACTTCAAAGTTTCTACATTTTAATTTACTTTTAATATCAATCTTTCTCACTGCATTTTTTATTCTTTGTTTTTCCTTTTTAATTCTTTTCACTTTCAGTTTTCATTTTTAATTCCTGGTTATATAGAAATCCCTTGCGTAGAATTACCTGAATTTAAATTGTAGAGGAACGGACAGAAGATTCAAAATATTTTAAATAAATAAGTGATGAAGATAATTTTAATTTTATTTTTAATTCCAAATAATTCTTTAGCACACTATAGTATCATTAAATATAAAGAAAGAGATAGAAATCTCTATTTGCCAGTCTTGTCAAATTATCTTCCATAACATTAACAAAATGTAAATTCTTAGATTCGCAAACAGCTGAACCATTTCAATCGACTGAAATGCGATTGGATCAATGGTTCGACTACGAAAGTGGACATGCGTGGTGTGAGAGCGCCTACAAATATCAGATTATTTCGATCGTTGCTGAATTCGCTAATACGGTCAGTTGTTTGTCCATATTTTTATTAAACGTAGCTATATAAAAAGAAGAAATTATGAAAAGCGAAATACCATATTTATAGTCAATATCCCTCATTCGTTTATTTTACTTCTTTTACTATTGTCGATAAAAATTGTGGATTGATGAAACAAAGGCAGATGAGTTTATGAAGATCAAAGATTGTTAACTATGAATAAGAAATTTGATATGAATTGATTTAAGCATTGAAATGAGAATTGTGTGAGTGGCAAATCCTCTGTCATCCTTTACAGATGATAATGAACTGTGGTTAGGACAGTTGTAAGTTAACCTTTAATCATCCCTTGGAGATTATGATGAAATAAAAAGTGAAGGGGCAATGAACTGAGATGAGACAAAGCTTTACGACCTGCTTTAACTGAGCATATCTACACAAAAATTTACACACGACAATGTTATCTGTCTTTGTACTTAAATAAAAAGTTTTTAATTTTGATTAAAATTTAATGTATGAATTTGGAAATTGACTGCATTTCAGATAACTAATTTACCCCTGATAATGTTACCACTTGTAAACGTTCTCTTAATAAGACCATATATCGAGACTGTTAATTGGATTGTAATTATGCCTCATATTCTCCTTACTGTAAATGGTGTTGCTTCTACTTATTATCATGCTACCCTCAATCTTTTCGGTGAATTTTTACTCATTATTTCGTTTCAATAAATAACTAGAAGCTGAAAAATGGTAATATCAATTACTGATCTCGGAAATAAACAGCACAGTAAAAATTTTGACGTCATACAACAGTATTACAAATAATTGTAAAGTTTCTTCAGACCTTTATGGTGGATGCTTATCTTGTTTCAGGTCAGTTAATTGATGAAATTAGCATATTGTGGTTGTTGATGACGTGCTTGGCTGCTTATTTTCCAGTTTTCAGTTTCTATCCAAAGCAGTATCACAAATATATGTATGTTTCTGGAGTTCTTTAACTGAGGAAAATGATCAGCCTTGCCAGTCATTCATTTGTGCTTTACCCTTCGTTTTATTCATTGTTTTTGTCTAATACACGGGAAGTTATTTCAACTGTTGAACCATAAAATGAGTAAACCCGAAGTTGTTATCTATAAATTGCAGCGGTCGAGTGCGCTGTGCGATAGCCACAACGACGGTAGTGGTCAGTGCCTTCTGCTTCGTGAAACCGTCATTAAACGCACTGGTACTAATGTTGTGGTCCATACCGAGTATCGCTATCATTCATCGTGAAGCGGCTAAGTGTGTTGATTGTCTAGTGTTCTTTTGAAGATAAATTCTTGAAAAGAAAAACCATGTCTGAATTCTCAAAATTCGGATTCCATACATATTTAAGTAGTTTATTGATTGTTATTTTAGTGCTGATATTCCTGAAATCATCGGCTTTCCACGGAAAATATCGACACTGTGGGTCGCTGCTTCCATCTGTTGGGTATCTGATCGCGTGTTCTGTGATTTTTGGCTTCTTTTAGGTTTTTTGCAGAAATATTTTCAAACAAATTGTAAAAAAAATCAAAATGTTTTGTTTACAGAGATATTTTATTGAAATAATGATAAGCAAAGATCATTGAAAGAACCGATTTTTGTTCAAACTTATGTAAAACTTAATTTCAGAATCAAATTACTTGATATATTTAAAGATAACCTCATTAATATTTCAGGAACACCATATTTCCACGCACTGTTTCACTTGTTGAGCAGTTTGGCAGCTTATAACGTTTTCATTATGTTTTCATTGATTGACATCTGTAGACGCAGCGACAAGCATCAATACAATTATCGTATAAAGCATTTTCCGGAAAATAGACTTATTAGGCTACCGTATATTGTCCTTAATGTTGACCGCAAATATCTTTGATTGTCCTAATTTCGACTTCATATACTTTAATATTGCACAGTGTCGAATTTTCATCATGAAATAAAATGAATGCAATTGATGAATTTTTCTCGAGTTCTGAATTTTTAAAACTAGTTATGCTTCATTCGAAATCAGAATTAGCGTTGGAAAGCAGAAAGAATTAAAGTCCGTCAGACAGGATTATTAGGAGAGAAAGGAATGCAAAATATTTTAAATTGTCTCAGATTATCGCTACGAGATGAATTTGAAGTATAATTTTAATTCATTATTACTAAGTTAAATGAGCATTTCTGATTTCTAATGTGAGATAACGGTGCTCCAAGTTTATGTGAGGTTTTCCAAAGTCTTTGATATCTGGAATATGTCTAATTTGCCTATTTTTATCATCAGAAATTTACTTGTAGGCTAATTTTGTTGAATTAAGAGATCGGTTATTGATTTGTTTATTGTCAGTACGAGCTAGCACCTGAATTAGTTGGGCAAGAAGACAAAAAAATAAGTAATCCAAGAAAATTTAATCTAACATTTAATTATTTATTCAAATAAAAGGGAAGTTGTATGAATGTAAAATGCACTACAAAATGATAGCTTCAATTTTTAGTTTTATAAAATGTAACCTTTAAACTCTAACATACTAATTACATTTTGCGTATCACTGTTCACTTGTTGATAATCAGTTTTCATAGAAATTCGGTAAAATTGAATAAAAAAGTCACTGAAAGAGTGAATATCGACTAGTATTTCTATATTGCTGTTTTATCTGTCTGTAAATAATTGAAGATTAATCATTATGCGAATCCGTAACGCATTTACTGTTTCCAAGATTTGATATTTTAAAATGATATTGAATTAATTCATTGAACTGATTGTGGATAGCTTTCAACTTATGCTTTTATCAATCGTTTTGTGCATTTTTTTTCATGATTACACTTTGCGCACATTTTCCTGACAATCTTCTTTTTAAAATCATGCAAAATAATTTCATTTTCCAATAGCAGCTGTGTATGGAATCAGAATTGAAAGGATTTTTTAACTTTTCATACAATCTTATTTCCTATGTTCATTATCGTATTATTTATGCAAATATAAGCTAATGATACCCTCACATAAATTATTTAAATATAAGATATATGGGCAAAAAAGTGATATATCTTAGTTTAATTGCTTGCATTATCAAGATGATAAATTTGCTATTCTGATGTTGCATCCATCATGGACTCATTTTACTATAGCAATTGTTTATGAAAAAAATCACAATTTTAATTTTTGGGACAGAAGTGATGCCTTGATTATGAATTATGAAAAATGACAATAATTGAATCTCTATTCTTCAAAGGATAGAATTTTAACTGATTTCAAAAATGAAAATTTGAAATTCCATTAATTAATGGCAACTGAAAATTTGGTCACTGTAGTTTAAGAATCGGAAAGGCAAACTAAGGAATTGGAAATTCAAAAGGATCTGCTACTTTTGTCTATATATAGAAATTATTTTGAAGAATTAAAAGACTGATATTCCTTTTTTTATTCTGTTTTTTCTGCTTGAAATAGGGAAGTGCAATGTGACGAATGAATCCTTTTTGTTTCGTTTTTCAATTTTTATCCATAAAATTAACGGATTGGCATCAATATGGATGAATTTCACGTAGAATTCAGGACGAAAAACTCATGACCTCTATTTTTTCACCTTCCAGCCACGTTTTCGGTATTCATTATATTCATTCTTTTCTAACTTCATCTTTCAGAGATTTTTTGACTTTTACGACATATATTTTTCCAGTACTGTTTGTTATACTGTAGTAATTCATAGATATTTCAAACATTTCAATAAGAATTTCCTTTCTTTTTAAACTTCTATTTAAGGTGAATTCATGGAATTTAAAAAATGTTTCATTGGAGTACGATGAGTGCCTACTTTCACTCTCATTATTTTTGTATTTGATGAATGAATTGGTTTTGAACTCATCATTCATCGGATTAAACAGAAATATTACCTAAATCAAAGGAAGAAAGCTGAGTACTTCAAGTGTTTTTTTTCAACAGGCCCCATAAAAAATAAGGAGCGCAGTTTGCTGATTTATATGAAAATCGTAATATAATTGAAAAATTGTCCCAAGCTTTCAATACTATTTTATGAAGCATTTTCAATATCACCCTTAGTGAATATATTTTATTACTACAAACTTCTCAACTTCTTCTTTCTTACTCTGAAGAAAAGATTATAATAATTAAATCTTTCAATCGACTTTCTATTTATATTTGCAGGCTCTAATGATTGTTCAATTGCAAATCATTTTGGATTAAGCTGAATCGAATCCTTCTTCTGTGAATATCGCATTAATCCCACATGAACATTTTAATAATACATTGCAAGAGTGCTTCCTGAAGTGATCATAGCCTTGAATTGTACAGAAATGACAGCAGCTATCATGCGGGTGGGCCCTTTTTCATTGAATTTATCGACGAGGCAGCCAAGAGCACTGGAACCAGAATTTAGCGAAGAAGCAGAGTGGGCTCATTTGTAATCTGATAGCTAAAAGGGATTTACAAACGATTGATACTGCTTAATTTGAATCCTGTTTTCTTGTCACACTTCTTGTTCTTGAAGCAATCCGTTCTTCTGGGTTTGTTGCTAACATCATTGTTTCTTCTGGATTTGATGATTAAATATTTGAACTTTCGACTTCATCGACTTCGAGAAGTATAAGATATTTACCGGTCTGTTGAGTAATTTTCCATGTGGCATTTCTCGCAGCTATAACACCTCTAACTTG
>JABVXU010000012.1:0-437425 GCA_013365365.1 Cruorifilaria tuberocauda | reverse complement strand
GTGCAGCCAGTCACAGCTGTCTCCAAGGTCACCTGCACCTGCACCTGCATAACTCCCTTTCAATCCTCTCTCCCTTTCTACTTTTCCACCTTTAAGGACTACTTCCTACAAATATTATATATCATATGCGTTCACCTTCTACCCAGCACCATGATAACTAACTATCATTACGGCTAGTACACTTAGTTACCACACACACACACACACACATGGTTGTTGTGGTGATGCAATAGTTGTGTCTTCCTCTTAGAAGATACTGAGTTATCTTGATTACGGACAGAAACTAGGAAATTATTGGTATTGCGGCAGGTCAAGCACAAGGATCGATGACTGACCTCTCTGCTTGAGCTGGTTTGCTAATCGTATTCGATTAGGAAGGGATGACTTATCCTAACGAAACATAGCTATCATCCTAATCAAATTAACGTAAAACGAGAAGATTTGGAAGAGTGGAAGGGAGAAGTTTATGTAAATGTGGTTTGATAAGAGGGGGCACATCCATCCACTAACCTTGACAATTCATTATCAGCAACAGGTGAGGAACAGGAAATGGAAGGAAGGCGGGATGACGGATCATCTCATCATTGTTTCTTGACAGTGCACAGGTGACAACTGTACAACCTGGTACAAAACATTTTCGCTTCTTCTTTTCAAGCTCTGCGGCTTCTCCACGACAGTCATCGCTTTTCCCATTTGCCGCTGTTGCTGTCGCTACTCCCTTACAAGTAGAAATGTAAGAGTTGCAGAATGAGCTTTCCTCTAGTTCTCCACCGGAATCTCTCAGGATCTACTATAGAGATTACGTCATAGCTAAATTCGACGTGTTCACTTGCAATTCTTTGACAGTCTGTGGAAACAGTGATCAAGCTCGATTTTGCTTTCCTTTGCCTCTTCGTTTCTTTCTTTCCGGAATTTTGAAATCATAACATTGGGAAAACAGTTTCCTTTTAGCTGACAAAATGTATGTGTGTCACCTGAATTTGTTTTTCGGTATGTGGAAAGGTGTTCTTTGCACCTGCACATTCACGGTGTTAAGTGAGCGATGGAAGAACACCACCTAGGGAAATATGATAGCATAGTAAGTTCCTAAGCTGAAATATTTGGTCCGATCACCATAAAATGGCCTACAAACAAAATGGAAAAAACACAGTCTCGTAGACACAACTGAAGTATTGCTTTAAAATATTCACTCAGATAATATCGGTAAATGAACTGCGAGAAAGAAAGAGTCAATCAGTCTTTCTCACTGTTTTAAAGAGATTTCAAGAATATTAAACAAATAATTTTGTCATAAAATGAGCAAGAAATTGTCATTAAAGTAGAAGGAGACAGTTAAATTAACTGATATCATTGAATCAACAACATATAGAATCATTATCCGTCCCTTCCCATCACTCGTATCAACTCCCTTCTTCCAGTTTATCATTTAGCCATTTCTGCATCTGACCGTTTGATTTACAGTTTCTACATTTCACTTGAATATCTTATCGAATGTTTTATTAGCAACATGTTTTTACAACTATGAAAAAGCCATTTTGTGAAATAATAATTGGAACAGTTGGCGATGAAGAACATTGAAGGAAGTGGAACTGTATTGACAGGAATCTTTTTATTGAAAACTGCTACTTTCGAGCCATCTGAGGAACACCTTCTCCCATCTGCAATGCTTGCATCTATTATTGAAGAATAAAACGAATCTAAATTCATTCCTGAAATGTTTTAGTTACAAGATTAACTGCGCAATATAGTACAATATAAGCATGCCATCATAACTAGCCAGTGATCAGCTATTATTCGGAAGGCTCCTATTTTTGAAGAGAAGAGTTGCTCTCGTAATCGCAGCATCGTTGACTTCAATCCATCATTCAACTACTTACATCCCAATACAAATTATATGCAAACGGAAAACTGCAGTAAGACGCCGCTTTGCAATTAGCTGAATCATTTTCAGTATGGTAATAATGAGAGAAGGAAAGAGAACGAAATGGAACTTGAAATGAGTTCCTATCAGGACCTATCAGCTCTTGTCAGGTTAGTATGTAACGGGGACAACGACTTTATTTTCCAGGGTTTGACAGAGTTGAGATAATGAAAGCATCAGATGTACCGGAAAAGATACAGTTCAATTCATCACCAAAACAAATATCACATTTAACGATAAAGACATTCGAGCTTATCACTATCAGTATTATTTCTCTCTTAGCTTTCAATTTCCTTTCCAACAGCTTCCTCAATTTATCTCTCGCTTCCGCCGGTCCATACATAAAGTGTCATCGTTCAGACGGGAGTGACTGCGCAGAATTCATTGTATCCCACGCCCCTATATTTATTTATGTGGTCGCTCCCGGGAAACGTGAAATTATGTTCGTTACGTTTCTTAGTGGGTTTCACTTCAATTTGAATTTGAAAAAGGATTGTTGGAAAGAGAAACTAGATCATCTGACCTATTAGTAGAGGAAGCGAATGAAAACAATATGAGAAGAGAAACGGAAAGAGACTTATCAATTTTGACGTTGGGGATGGACAATGGACGAGGATGGACAATGGACGACGGACGAACAAGTTGGCATATATTTGTCCCGATTGAAGGAAACTTGCGGTTTCTTATTATCTTTCTACTTCCACCGCGATTCCCAAGGATGTTTTCCTGAGAACATCCATCACTTAATCTCCTGCCGTTCATTCATTCCCTACAAAATGTTACGGATGTTTCACTACACCACATCATATCCTCCGTACCTCTCCGGGATTCAGGGCGTATTACCACACGTCTGCTTCTATTATCAACACCTGATGAAAGTGTGCTTCATATCGTGCGTAGAGTTTTGCGCAAGAAGTTCGTTCCAAAATTAATTCGTTACTTTTCATTTCACTTCTGATTTCACATTTCCGCTTCTCTAGCGTTGATAGGATGAATAATGACCGTGTAAAATGAAATTAAAACACATTATCCCATTGCTTTTTCAAATTTCATTTCTGAATTATGTTCGTTTGCTTGAACACGTCAATCCTGTTTCCTTCCTCAAGTTCGTATGTTGATGATTCAGTAGGGAATGAAAAAATCGTTGGTAGCATAGCTTAGATATCCCAGAAGACGATTGTCGGTTAATCAAGCTATATTATAACTACAGCAGCACTTCTGACGGGAAATTTTCTCAGCTTCACTGAAAGTCGTCCCTGGTTCGTTTGTCGCTGATTTCGTCATTGTTGAATAATAAAATCGAGTAATACCCAGGACAGCTTCTTCTCCATCCACTAATATGTTAGCGCTATGGAGAAATGATACCAAGATACGGCTGGATTACATCATTGCCAGTACTTCGCTAGGCCGACGTATGCTACATCGATTTGACTTGAACAACCTCCGCTATACCTATTATTTGATAACACCGAAAGAAACGATGTTTGAGAGTGTGGATCAAGTGCCCAACTATACTGCTCAGGTGATATCAGTGATCGTTTCATCATTATGTCAGTTCAGCTATAGGTTCGGTAGAGGTTAAGTTACATTCTTTATTACCACCCACACAATAACCTGACCACAAGTAGAAGTCTCGAAAATTTCAAAGATATTTCCTATCCATTTGGTTGCCTGTTGTCCTCAATGCAAGGATGAATCAGTGAATTAGCTCTCAGAGATCGTCTATTATTGGATCAAATTTTTAATTCAAATTCAGCCTATCCGTTTTAGAAATAGACTGCATCAGTATCTTTAGTATCTTGAAAAATTTTTAGTCTTCAGGAGTATGATATTGCAAATGGAAGGTTTCCATTAAATACTCATCGGCTTACAGGTCAGTCTTTGGTGGTTGCTTTTTATTGTATTTGAATTTTGTTTGTTATTTCTACGCGGACACGACGATCGGTTTGCCCTCAACGATTCTATTACATCAATTTCTGCCGGTATTCTCTCACAATGTTTCAAGTAAATTTTCTTACATTTCTCGGGAAAAGAATGAATTAATTTAAGCAATAGCGACCTTCCTCTTATTACTGAGATTACCCGACATATCTGATGATTGGAATTCTAAAACTTCGAAATAACGAAATCCCTCCATAGAATCAATAAAGGAATAGTCTTGATTTATTGAAGATTTAGTTCGATCGGGAATTGGTAGGGCTAATCGTCTCACAGATGAATCCCCTGTAGATTACTACCCGGTCAATTATGAGACTGAACAGCTCGATTATCCGACAGGTGAACGATCCATATGTTGAACGGTATGGACAAATGATAAGTGAGTAGTAGTGCAAAGAAGATAAAAATTGGGTTAAATAATCAACCGAATTCATTTATTTAATCAAGAAAGTAACGAAAGATAATTGAGTCAAAAAATCGAAAGCAAAATGATTAAGTGAGAAAAAATATTGGTAGTGAGAATTATTGATAGAATTTTATAGGTTTGGAGGCAGGACGATTGCGATATTTGCATATGATTATATTTGGAATAATTTCCGCCTAATCGAAAGCTCGTGGGACTCAACCTTGACTTGGATTTTTTGCCTGTTTTTCCAGGACTTTATGTATTACCTTGGACATCGAGCTGTTCATGATACGTTTCTTCCAATTCATTCACTCAAGTTTTGATTAAATCCTTTAGAATTATCATATTCTGCACTTGAAAATTAACGTTTTCTTTTCTACAGATTGGAGTTTTCTGGGGACTTCATGCGATGCATCATAGCTCCGAATATTTTAACTATACGACAGCTTTGCGACAAGCTGCTATTCAGGGTTATCACTCCAGCATTGTCACATAAATACCGACCAATGTCGAGTTGAACCAAACCGATGGAAAGCGAAATACCAATCGGATTTCCTGTTCCATTTCACTCATTAAACAGTTCCTTGTTGATTCTAGAATTTCCTTATTGCCTTCGGAATCGTCCAAATTTTGTACTGTAGTATTTTTCTAGATATTGGACTTGCCATCTACGATGTTCTACAGGCATTTTTTATACCACCATCGATATTTCTGGTTCACCGGTACTTTAGCGAGATTTATCAATTTACATTGCACACTACCGTACGTCTCCTCTTTAATTTACCGTTTAACAAAATATAATCAATTTAAGGGATAACGTACAATAGGTAAAGTAGAGAAAAATAAGTGTTCAAATACTCAATTTGAAAACTGGGTGAAAATTGAGTGAAAAGTTTTTATTAACTTATGCTGACTAATAAGCAAGTTCACCGAAATCAGCATGTTGACTATAATACCGTAAATGAGAACGACTTTTCCGCACTTTTAAACCGGAAGTGATTTTCAGTTAAACAGAAGAGAAGATCAGAGACATTGCATACGTAACAAATAAATTATTTCCAACAATTGCAGTTATTAGATAATTACGGAAGGCTGGGAATTATCCTCAATACGCCATCTCATCATCGTGTTCACCATGGTCGTAATTCATATTGCATTGATCGCAATTATGCAGCGGTGTTTATCATATGGGATAAAATATTCGGTACTTTCGAACCGGAACATCAGTTTGAAAAGCCGGTTTATGGTACCATTAGGCGGGAAAGAACTTTCAATCAAATTTACCTCCAGGTCTCATTTTGTATACTTTAGTTGCTTTAAAATTAATTCGAAACTAAAAATGTATTTTAAATAGAATTCAAACTCCACCAGAAACTATTCATGCGGTAAGAGTGTAAATTAGAATTGTTCAAATCAAGAGAATTTACAATATTATAATTAAGCATTGAATCGCATCGCATGAAAGTCTCTAATATGAGCCGCACAAACCATATCCATGCACCTATAATTGCTTGAATGATAAAGTTTGTAGTTCCATACCTTGTATGAGCTGTTATTTGTCAAATGGAGAATGAAAACAGAAAAAGGTGAATGGATATTTCGAGGGATTGAAAAGTTGAAGGCTATTTACTACCCACCAATATATATGCCTGGAATGAAAGTGCGGCCATACTTCCATTGGTTTTCAATGGTTGATCACGAGGAAGGAATACCAATGGTAACTTAAGTCCAATTTCTAAAAGACTTCTTGGTTTCAGTCAAGTTAATTTTCTGTGAATGAGCAAACAATAGCTACCAGATGTCTTGAAAGTGCAAGGTTTTTTTTCTCTGGAACTTTGCTTTGATGAACATGAACTAAGTAATTCAGGTTGAAAACGAAGTAATGTGCTACAATCCAGAAATTCCTGCCTGGAAAAAGCTATACTGTTTTGGCCATTTCTTGATCCTGTTAGCCGCATTTTTTCACTTCGAATTCGATCGCAGTCAACTCTCTTACTTCGTTTTCAGTCTTAAATTAGCATTTTTCATCACAACAATCCAATGTTTGGGAGCTTTTTTTGACCGCAAGTTCGTTGCTTTTACTTTTTACACATTTAAATTACAATGTTTCGCTTCACACAGGAAGATGCTTCTGATCCTGTTTGAGATGTACGCATGAGATTCTATATGAAATACTTTTTCTTTAATCGATTTGCGCCAGGACAACGTGGAAATAATTCGTACTGTACATTAATTAATCAATGCAAACATTAGAAATCATTGACAGCTTAATATGTGGATGAATTGAAGTTGAATATAGAATAGAAAGAGCTTCGAGTTCACCATTATCATACATCAGCCTATTGTCACTTTGGGAAGAAATCCAAACGCCACAAAAATGCTGAGAATATTAGTTCAAGTTTTCAGATTGAATATATCGATCATGTACGACTATTGTATAAAAATGAGGTATTGTTCAGTCCATAAATAAGAAGTAGATTGTACCAAAAAATGCAAAGGAAGTTACAATATCCTCTATTGTCGTATGATGGGAAAAAACTGTGATAGTTTTACAGCTGACAAAGTTAAGAAAATACGCCGTGCTATGGAAGAGATGAAACAATTGAACTGATAAGACTTAGGGTAGAGAAATTATTTATTTAAAAACGATCATAAATAGAAATGATAACTTACTCTAAAACTCTAAAATAGAAAAATGAACTTATGACTGTTGAAAAGCTATCCTAGCACTTTGCTGAGAATTTATCAGACATTGCTTGGATTGGTTGATTATAAGTGAAGAAAAGGTAAATAAAAGAATAACTGGCCAATTATATGAACCAATGCTTTCTTTTTATTTCAAAGTCATTCCTAGAAGTATTTAAAGTCTTAAATTTAAATTTTTGCGACGAAAATACTTTCAGGATTTACGCACCATACCAAGAAATTTTGCGATGCATGACTGTAACGACATATTACTTTTACATCGGATCAAATAGGCTTTTCATTATTGCAGTTTTCATGTCAAGCGCTGCATTCTGGAGTGTCTATATCGTATTTCATGTAAGTGCAAAACTGAATAGGCAAGTCATCAGACTGCATAAAGAAATTTTCGACTGACTTCAAGGTCATCAACTTCGGGTCATGCCATTATATAGCAAATTAAAGAGACCTTATTTTTACAATAATTACTATCTTACTAGTTTTCCAGATCGCCGCAGTACCCTATGAAAATATGGAGAACAGTGGTACGATGAAGCAAATTTCAACAGTTCAAGCAAGTGATAAAATTTGTCGTTCCAAAACAAAACAAAAATTTATGGGATTTTTAGAATTTGTTTTGTCTTTTTCGTTAAATATATTTTTCAGATGACAACGAAAAATAATAATTTATCATATCAATCCGTTATCAACTCAAAAATCACAAAAAGACCATTTACGAATGATTTCTTCTCCAGTATTTACAAATACAAAAATATAAAATACTATCAAGATATGCAGTTCTCTGGAAACAACCGTTTTGAGACGAAATTAATTTTCCCGAAAGAATTTCATCTTATTCTTGATATGATTTATCATATAGAAAATTATATACGAAGAAATGAATGTATGATGCTAAATAAAATCATTTGACACGGTAGAGCATTTTTCTTTGCATACGATACTGAAGTTCACCACGCCGGATGCACGACTGAATCACCTAAAAGAATTTCAAGTTGTATTATATTTTGGTAAAAAAATTGAATTGTTATTGAAGATGATGACTGATGATGGATTTTCGGTAATTTTCCAAAAATAATAAGTCACCTATATGATGATGAATCATATTAAAAAACTCCTAGTAATGAACTCAGTAAAAAAAGTTAACAAAGCATGAATTCCTTTACTTACAATCTAGATCGGTACACAACAATTTTAAACTAACTGCTGGTCAGTATTTATCTTATGTCGCGGCAAAATATGTGGATAGATATATTTATTAGTTGAATAAATGTACTTTTTTGACAAGCATTTCTGGATAATTTTGTCGTACAAAGTCTTGAACAATAAGATACTCGGAGACGTGAGTTCCCAATGCAAACCGTTTTTTCAGCTGACGCTCAATACGACCAAACGATTCCTGGTCCTCAGCACTGGTGAAACCTTCGATGCCTAGTAGGAACGTTTTATTAAGTTTTAAAATCATCTCTTATGGACATGAAATGAATTTCTGCAGGTTATCGTAAAATGTCGCACTTCAATAAGAGGAATTTATGACTACGTCCGAAAAGTTAGTTCAAATATGAATGGATATTTTCAAGTAACATAAAAAATAAACATTAGCAAAACATCAATCAGTTTAAGAATGAGCAGTTATGGATGCTTTCAACCAGTTATACTGAATGTTCAAAACGGGAATATACCGATCAAGTTCCCAGACGCAGCTGCTTCGATGGTGGAAACTCTAAAAAGACGAATTGCCTCATCCACATGACGTTCTGTAGCAAAGGGGAGTAGCTCCATTTTTGCCAGTGATTCACTTATTCGTATTATAGCTTCTAATTGTCGCACAGTTATTGGAATAGCAGACCGAGCGGTTGTCTCTGGAAAACTTCATTTTACACTAATTTCGTTCAGTTTGCTCGAACGGTATATATTTTAAGTAATAAAATTACTTTTTTAACAACCTACGTTTATGCTCAGCATCTACTACAGGATTGCGAAGTCGAACATAATTATGGATAAGCTTCTGACTTGCAGTAGCCGAGAGTCGTGGCGCACACGTAATGCGGCAATATGCAATATACCTGAATGTGTAAATAGAGTAACATTATTTTATTATATTAATGTGTAAATATATTATATTACTGCGTAAATAAAGTAACATTATTTTAAAAATATTTTAAAGGAAAAAAAGTACAAAACAAACTTTTTCAACAGTTCTAACGACAACTCTCCTTCAACAGCCGTCTCTTGCAGACGATTATTGGAAGCATTCACATGTACTGAGATAACATGTTTAGCTAGTACCTGCAATAAGAATTCTGCCAGAAATTGGATTAAAAAAATTTTTTTTCTGAACAAATAATACCTTTCATTATCTGAAAACTAATGGCAAAATTGAAACTTAAAATTCTAGTCATTAAGTAATTAAAAACAAGGCGATTTATATAATTATGTCGATAACTGCGCAATTTGAAATGGTAACATATATACATACATGATAATCGATTTGCAAGAGCACTTTTATCAAAAAATTCATGACAAATTTTCAATTGCAAAATATATTTTCTATTCTGAAAGTTGAAGACGTGATGTTTACCGTATCATGTGTGACGTCATGAATGTCTTTGACAATATAAATCATATCAAATCTTGACAATATCGTTGGCATGAAGTCAATATTCTCATCACCTTTCGAATCATCCCATCTGCCATATACTGAATTCGCTGCTGCCAATACGGAACAACGCGAATTAAGTGTCGTGGTGATACCTGCCTACAATAAAAACTATCTTCCATAACTGCCTTTTATCCTAATTCGTGTTGCACAACTTTTTTCACTGATTAAAAAATCATAATCAGTACTTTGGCAATACTAATTGTTTGTTGTTCCATCGCTTCATGGATAGCCACTCTATCATCTTCTTTCATTTTGTCAAATTCATCAATACAAACGATGCCACCATCAGCGAGCACCATAGCTCCACCTTCCATTATAAATGATCTCTAAAGCATGATTTAGCTGCTTACGAACATTAATGATAAAACAAATACTTTCGATTAGACAATAAGATTTTTACTTAAACAATAACAAAGAAAAATACCGATTGTGGATCGCGATTCACAGAAGCAGTCAATCCAGCAGCACTGCTACCTTTACCTGATGTGTAGACAGCAATCGGTGCAACCTTAACAATATACAAGTTGATAGCATTTAAAAATATCTTTAATTTTTAACAGAAAACATCACCGTAGTAATTTTGGGATGATAGAAATGATTTAACAAAGAATTCTAAACGTTGCATAAAATAAAAAAAGACACCTTCTCTACGAATTTTAATAGTTGACTTTTCGCAGTACCAGGATCTCCTAGCAGTAAAATATTGATATCACCACGTCGAGTTAATCCATCAGGCAGTCTAAACAGCATGTGATGTAAATTAAGAATTTCATAGTAACACATGATGTAATGGCAACCTTTTACGCGAACCGCTGAACAGCAAGCACGCGATTGATTTCTTGATATCTTCTGCACCATAAATCGATGGAGCAATGCTTTGGGAGATGTAATCATATATGTTCGCTTTTTTGGACAGATCCCTATAATAGTCTCATCTCCTTTCATTTTTACTTTTAATGGTTGATTTTGAATTTACGAAATAACAAAATACTTGAATATTTTCTCTTCTTCAACTGTAAACTGTCGCTGTTCAGCACGCCCTGGACCACTTGTTTGTACATGGATTCCAAGTGCACGAATATACGGTGCACGGATGCCTGAGAGCGTTTTATCTGTTGTTTTCTGGAAGATTAAAAACAAATGAAAAGGAAAAAATCTTATCTTAATTTTCAGATTTTGAATTTTTTAACCTGCTTCTGGAACATTCGTTTGATAGAATATATGCCAACAATCATAACACGGTTTCCGGGTGCAACACGGTCTGTTAAATGGCTGTAAATCAATAATAAAGAGTACATTAAATGAGTTCTTTAAAACTTTGCGAAACTTCGATAAGATATATTAAATTATATAATGTCTAATTCTCATTTTCTTACAGAAAAAGTTTTAATCAAAACTGAAGGTCGACAATGTATTCATCTTCTAGTTTTGAACTTCTAGCAAGTGAAATATCAGCATGAACCAACCGATCACAATAAAGCTGCATATGACGAGGCATTTCTCCATGAGGCACATCTTCTGGATTTTCCTGAAGCTTCAACGTTTGAAAGTCAATGCAACGACATTTATCGGGCATGATATGATAAGGATCAATTGGACATCGTTGCAGTTGAGTAGTCTGATTGCTGAATAGAATTATTGAAAGCAAAACAAAATTCTCTTTAAATTATAAAATTGTCGTAACTTGTTATTTTCAGAAACTAAAATCTTTAATAAACACATAAAATAGTACTACACGAAGTGAAAGAAATAAGAGCAAAGTATTACGCCCCACAGTTACGTGGTAATGTAAAACCATCGAGTCCAGGCTTTAAATCAAGATTGGTTACGGTATGTCGACATGTTCGGCACTGAATCGAAATCCGAGTCGCTTTTGTCCTCACTTGTGATGCAGCGACTATAATTCCGGATATTTTAACCAAACGAGATACTTGAGCACTCTAAAAAAGAAAAATTAGATGATGAATACAGAAATGATACAATGATACAATTTATTCATGTAAAATGTATTCATTTAAAAAAACATTTTTTTCTCATTTGTTAGTTTCCAAGATGACTCACTTTCAATTGTCGAATACTGTGTGCAAGATCTTCGGTGCGAAGTGTCACCTGTATGTCATGAATTTCAACTATATCTTCTACACCTTGCATTACCTCATCAGCAACAAGTTTCGCCGCTTCTTCAAGCTACAAGAAGATGTTAAGGTTAAAATGACTCCACTGATATCAATGAAGAAAACAGGAAAGTTTTTGAGAGCATACAGCGGTAAGAAATCGTGCAGGATACTGATGTAATTTGTTAGCTAACGATTCACTGAACCCCTTCAAGTCATCCATTGATATTTCCAAATGATGTTTTCCAAGACTACAATTCCTTTTCAACTGATCTCTGCAATTTTTTCTTTCTTGTGGTTAAAAAATAAGAATAGACGAATCAGTCTTAATCAAAACTGGAAAACTCGATTTTTTTAAATAATAGATGAAATGCTGCATTATTCCCAAGTGTTGAAAATTTTCCAAAATTTTTTTGCTCAAAAATGGTGATTACCTGTAAACGAGACCAAATCCACCAACATTGTATTCACGGATGAAATTACGGAACAGTTCGACAGTCTCCTTATGCTCAGCAATTAGTTCACGTCCCTCGTCTTGCACATCTTCATCCGCCGCGAAAAACCGTTCCTGAAATGCAACAGTACCTCAGCCTGTTTTACTCCCTCAAATAACACACATCGGAACTGTCAACTGACCTGATAGAACAGTCCCGGATTGTCGAAACTCGTCATCGGGATCTCTCAGTGCAAAGATCAGAAACAATTTCAAACTGGAAGAAATTATTTAAAAAATTGAATCTCCCGCAAAAAATGCCATTTTGTTAAATAGCAGTCATGAATGGAAAGCAGGAAATAGTATAGTAATTAATGAGAGCGAATAGGATCATCGAGATTAGAGAGTGGTGTGGGCCACTGGGAGAGAGAGATAGGAAAGGACAAAATAGTCGTGTTTGATGATGTGAGCAGGAATTGAGAAGGTGGAATGGCAGGAACCTGGCTGTCTCCAAAATGCACACTGTCTCTGAAGTAGATTACTATATTTTGTCGTGAAGTGTTTTGGATTTGGGGAAATTTAATTTGGTTTACTTCACGGGCGGTTTTATTTGCGGGGCCGTTCCTTGATTTGACAGAGAGTTCCTTGCTCGTTTCAGTTGACTGAGTTGGAAAACAAGCCAAGGTGAATGTTTATTGATGAGATAGAGTACAGCAGCGAAGCACGAGTGTAGAATACTTCGAAGATTGACTGAGAGTGATAAGGATGAAAAGAGAATCTAACCAGGTGGCATTTACTTTTCAAATTTTGTTAAGAGCGACGATGTTATCTCATCCATAAGATCCGTCCACAGAAACTTTCGCATCTTCCACAACACATAATTTGCAGCACCCTAGTACCGTAGGCAAATGGGATCAGTTTTGCACCATCCCAGACGAGACCATCTTTTTCAACATTTCTTGCATATCTGTCGTGTCGTCCCAGGGTTTCACATCTAAAATAATAGAAGACTTGGCAGTGCATTCTGGTTTCTTTGCTTTTTTCTCAGAGTAAGTCTTCAGTCTCTCCTGTTTAATATGTTCTTTTTCCGCATCTTCCTCTTCATCCGATGACCCAAATAAATCAAAATATCATCCTTTGATGCTTCTGGTGATTTCTCAATTTTCGATGATGATGTTTTGTTAAACCAGGTGGAGGAATGTCTCCATGTTGGACGTAATTTGATATCTTTCGGTAATCTTCACGTAGTTTTTGGATTTCGTTTCGCGTTTCACCACTTATTTTCCGTGAGCGGATAGCTTTGACGGATTTCTACTTTTAGATGAAGTATCTTCGCGTATTAAAACAGTTGAAGTGGGTCGAGGAAGTTGTCCGGAAAGCGAACCATCATATGACCGAATCCAGGGAATCCACTGGTGATATTCTATTTCTTCAGTTCTGATTACTATTCCAGTTCTCTTAGAATTACGTGATCTTAATGTCACCAAATCTTTCAGGATTGTGCATATGCTTTCTTAACAGAGTTACAAAACAAATAAATTTTTATGTAAATTTTATGGTTTCGTATTGTTTCAAATATATGAATTGTTTTATTTTGAACCGCAATATATAAAGTATTAATTGTAACCTGAGAGTTAAAAGAATTACTTCATTCCATGAATTAATTAGAATTGCTTCACTTCATTCTATGTCAGTAGTAGAATCTGACCAAAAGTGGCGTTGTATGACCACTTATGACTTATGACGTAACGTGATTTGTATACCATTTACTAGCTCAACATTCTTAATATAAATATGGATGACAAAATAGCGTGTCGTCATCGCTTTATTTCTTTCAGCAACTGAACCAATTACAAAAGCGACAGGAAAAGAAAAAGGTATAAAGAAGAAAACATGGGAAGATCGAACAAAAGCACTACTTGCAAAGGAGCTAAAAAGCGAATACAAGCGATACGGCGATTTGGTGAAACGAAACACAGCACAGTGTAATTTGATTCGGTAAGTACGCTTTCTTGCGTGTCTGTACATTATACACTTGTCTTTCATCACTATCAGCGATATCCTACTAAATATTTACTGTGATGCGCAGGGATGCTAATTGTTTTCTTTCAGACATTATGATAGACTGATTCGAAATACTACAGAACAAAATCATTTTTTTCTCTTCTTTTGTTTTTCGTTCAGCTTAAATAGCAAAAAAAATATTACAACTGATCTTTCTTTTGGTAACTGTTTGTAACTGTTTATATGATATCTTCGATGTTATTATTGTTATTCCTGCAGATATGCGCTCAGAGATGATTACAGAAATTTGGTTTCTTACACGCATGCTTACCTCGACTCTCTAAATGAAAAGTCACTTGGGGATCGCGAAGATGACGAGGTATCTTCCCTGTTTAAATGATGCGCTTTATAGGTTCAGGTCCTTCAAAGTTTCTGTTTTTCGATTGCCTGTAATAATTAGGACTTGGAATCTTGTACTTTTTTCTTTTCAGATATTCAGTGTTGCATTGTTGTTGGTTGCTCGTCAATATAGTCATTATTCAAGAAATCAGTCATTAGCTAATTCAAGGGAACCATTACAGCTATTTTTCTCATTAGCAAATTTAATGGAACAAATGCCAATACAAGGAGATGATACAAAAGCAGCTTGGATACTTCTTCTTGATCATTTCGAAAGATGGATTGGGATTAGAACGATTGATGGGAAATCAAATGATATTGATGATGTGCACATTGAATTGAGGCGTAAACTAACTTCTCAGGTTGATTTTCATTCTTTAATAAATATTTTATGTTATAATTTGAATAAAGTGTAAGTTTTTAAAGTATCCATACGATGCATTCAGGCAGGATTAGGTTCTTTACCGCGATTTTACAATCGATTCTTGTTTACTGATGAAGATCAAGTGGTGATTCGTTTTCGAGAACGTGAACTTTTTGGCAAAAATGTCGTGTACAGGGATGAAGAGAGGGAATGGCCATACGATAAAGTAAAAAAAATTTTAATATTTTCATTATAAAATAAGTAAATGATAAATTAAAATAGAACCTTTTTAATGTTCGACTCATTTTTGAAGTACTTAAAGTATCAGTCGAAAATTGCAGAGGTAGTTTTTTTCAGGATCTCAAACTTGTAAGTGGTTTACATGAGCCTGCTTCGAGAAATGAATATCATGGGTCGCCATACTCTAATATCGCTTTTGCAAAGGTATGTTTTTTTCTTCCTTTCAGTAGACTGATTGTTAATCGATATTTCTCTTTTATGCAGCAAGCTGCTGTTTAAGAATGAATACGCGAAGAAATTTCCTGAGCAACTACAAAGAGAGGCTGACCGTTATTTATTTGTAAGAAATTTCAATCGAAGATCAAATGAAATTCCAGTGGAAGATTTAATTAAACAATGGGACTGGCATAAAAGTATATTGGAATGCTTGACTTTACATGTAGAAGAATTACGACAGTATCCTTGTAAGTTGTTTAATTTACTGCTTATACCTAGACTTGGAAAAGTTGTGCTAGTTTTGGCAGATTACGACCTTTTTCCATAAATATTGACACTGATTTGCAGTGAAAGATTTTATGAGCGTTGTGGACTTGAGAAGTTGTGCCTCACTTATGCTATCAGCGATAATGTCGATATGTGCCCAAGGTGAAGAATTGGTTCCGGCAACTACATTTCGCTACTGTTTAGCAAGTCCTATTTTAAACATCATTGGCCAAATGTTTCTGCAAAAAGTGTCAAAGACCATAATTAAAGTAACTATTTTTTATTTATGAACAACTAAACAAAAATTTTTTTGCATTTTACTGATTCGTATTTTTTGCCTTGTTTCAGATGCAAGACGAGATTTTTTCTGACTACGTCAAATATTTTCTGAATGAAGAAGTTTCACGACAGTACACTGTCCGTGAATGGTGGATGCATTGTGCCTCTCGAATGCACATAAATCCTCAGCTAAAACTTCCATGTGCTGATTTCGCATCTGGAATACGTGAACAGCTTGGCTCGTTTTTAACATCTGTTATTTTGGAAGCATGCAAAGTAGATGTTAAAATTGGTATGTGGTAAAGTTTTGAAATTCAGTAAAAAAATCGTCGGAGGAATAAAAGTGATACCAAAAAGGTGTTTTTTTTCTCAAGATAATTACTTAATTTGCAGGCCATCGTGGGAAGACTGTATGCATTCCAGTGTTCTCTTATAAAGACGTTGTTAATGAAGAAAGTTCTCTTGATGGCGATGTGTTGTGTGTAACGAAAATGATTAAAATATGTAGTGCAATGATGGACATTGTAAGCAAGCATCAATTTGAATGGATGGTTTTTCCTACTGATTTATTGCCTATGGAAGTTAGTAATCTCTTTCTTAAAATATCTTCAATATTGAATAATATCTTGAAGTCTCATCCATCCACATAATAAATATATCATGTAAAACGTAATATTTCCATCTACATGAATTTATTAGAACATTCGTACAACGCTTATCCTATTCGAATGCCGAAATAATGTGAGCAGTATATTTTATCATAAATATATTTACTCTTCTCTGATCGATGTTTTGCTGATTTTTGATTTTTTGTTCTTGATCACTTCATAGGTTTATCTAAAATTTGAGAAAATGAGGTTTTATAAGGTAAAAAAGATTTATTAAGAAGTGGAGTATTATCTATTAATGACAATAGTAATAAAAAAGAATGTTATTGCTTCTTTTAGCTTCTTTTCAACTCTATATCCTATTGCGTTTAAAGCGTGAAACCGTAACAGGTACCTCCGCGTCCATGGTTAGATTCTGGAGAAGGTGGGCCGTATTACGGATCTTCTTTCAGTGTGTTAAGGACACATCCTGATTATCCGACGATAAATGTGAATTATGAGATGAAGAAACGGTTGAAATCACGGTAAGTTTCTGGTGTCTTTTATGTGTTTTGCAAATTTCAGGTTACATTTTAAGTAGTAACTAATATTAAAAAATTATTTCAGCAAACAAGCTCGGCCAGTTTTCGATGCACTCAATGATTTGGGTATTACACCGTGGAAAATAAATCAATCTGTACTTGATGTGGCTCTTAAGGTAAGATGCTTTTGTTTACACATCTGTGTTTTGCTTTCAAGTTTCTCTATATTATAGAGTTTTTCGCAGTCTTTATTCCAAGCTTCAGGTTTTTGAAATGGCTCAAACGAAAGCAAATGAGGATTTTTTGGAAAAATTATCGATACCTATTCATCCAAGTCGAGTTTCGGTACCGGATTACGTAGCTAAATTCGGAAATATGAAAATAGATGAATTACCGACGAGTGAATGGAGAGAGTATTCAAAAGCAAAATATGAAGCGATGAAAAAAAGGTTCTTTACTGAAAAAGTGTTATAAATTTTCGAGAGTTTCATTAATCGGAAGAAGTTAAATTTTGAATATCAAAATTTAACTTTATATAATTACATAGCCTCTTCGTCATACACCTTAACACACCGTCTAAATTACGCTGTCTCTCACTCTCAATATATCTTACACTCACGAATTTAACTTATATTTCTCTGTTTTCCGGATATGCAAATCAGCTAAAATTCAAGTGAAGAAAACAAAATTTAGGAGAAAATGAACGGAGACATCAGATTTCTAATTATTTGTAATTTTCAGAAACGAGTTAAATTCATTATGGTGCTGGTTGCTTTATCGTTTGACGATGGCAAACCACTTTAAAAGAAGTGTCCTTTTCTTTCCGCACAATATGGATTTTCGTGGACGTGTATATCCGATAACTCCATACTTGAATCATATGGGAGACGATTTAAATCGCTCATTATTGGTCTTTGCAGAAGGTATGTTTTTTCACGACATTGTTATATTTCTAGTGAATATAACATTCAGTAAATAATAGCATGTAAAAGTGAATATGCAAGTTTCAGGTCGACCATTAGGTGATGATGGTTTTCGGTGGCTGAAACTTCATTGTATAAATTTGACGGGTATTTTAAAAAAAGAATCGAATTTCACTCGTGTGGCATATGCTGATGAAATGTTGCCGAAAATCCTAGAAAGTGCGAATAACCCCTTATCAGGTAGTAGTAACGTGTTGATGGATTTACTTTAGATGGTTGGGATCTGATTTATTTTGATTTATTATCTAGGTGAAATGTGGTGGACGAAATCGGAAGAACCGTGGCAGACTTTATCTGCGTGTATCGAAATTAGAAATGCTTTGCTAACTGGTAGGTTTTTTAATGGAACCTATTCATTATTCATTATGCTTACCATTCCTAGTTTGAAATGATTTGTTGGACAATATGCAACAAATATCACGTTTTTATTGGATGTATAGTAATTGTTTGGGCTTTCCATTTTAATGTAAGCTTTCCATGCTAATTTTTTTTTGCTTCCGTTTTGTTAGTTTATTTTACTGCTGTTAAATAACCGCAATTTTATTCGTTATTATTTAAGCTTTGCAATGAGATCTTTAAAAGTGGATGTAATCCGAGTTACTTTTGCTTCCTCGTTAATCTTTGTCATTAACTCTGCTTTTGAGAATATATGCATTTTAATGATTTTGTTTTTGGAAGAGTATAATAGGCTGCCAATTCGTTACAAAATGATCTGCAGCATTTCGGATCATCACTCTGATTTCTTTCGTCAATTTTGATTTGAGGTTGAGTTGGTATATGCTCTATTATTTATTATTGCTTCCTTTGGAAGTTTCAAGTGTTTTCTATTTTTATACGTTAAAGGTGATCCGACAACTTTCATTAGCCACTTACCGATATATCAAGATGGTTCATGCAATGGTTTGCAGCATTATGCAGCATTGGGTAGGGATCAAGAAGGTGGAAAGGAAGTGAACTTAGTACCTGCAGAAAAGCCATCTGATGTTTATTATAGTGTTGCTGTTAGGTATGCCATTCTTACTTTCTAGGAAATGTAATTAAGGTTGGTATTTAACAGTATGGAGTTGCAGTATTCTTTAACATTAATGTGATGCATTTCAGAGTAGAACAAAAACGTTTGGAGGATGAACGGAGTCTTGATTCTGAAGTTCGCGATTTAGCTTTGTCATTACGTGCTATTATGCCTGGACCTATTTCGAGAAAGGTATGCTAAGTCAAGATTTTGCTGAAATCTGACAAAATTATCTGTTAGAAAAGATTTAAAAAATAAAAAATTCCTTTTTACGTAATAGTGCTATTCAGGTGATAAAACAAACAGTAATGACCACTGTTTATGGTGTGACAATGAACGGAGCACGAAGGCAAATCGAAAGACAGCTGAAAGCGATCGGAATCAATTCGGATGAAGTTTACATTTTATCCCATTGTTTAATTAAAAATTGGCATACTGTAAAGCAATTTAGTTCAAATAAATAAGTTTTGCCGAATTTCAGTACTTGTTAATTTGTTTTTCAGCGTATGAAATACGCGACGTATTTGGCAGATAGGACATTTAGAAGTCTAAACGACGCTTTTACTAGCTCAATGTATGGTGCTTTCATTCAGCTCTGTCTTTTACATTTATTATTTTTCTGTTCATTTTCTCGTTTTATCATAGTTCCCGGTCATTTTTTATTCTTATTTCAGGAAAATGAAAGATTGGTTTCGCAGTTGTGCAGAAGCAATTGTAAAACTGATGCAGACGGTAGAATGGATTACACCCCTCGGTTTACCCGTTTATCAACCATATTTAGAAACAAAAATGGAAGACAATAAAGTTTATCGGCTACCTAAATCAATCAAACAAGTTTGTTTCAATTGTGAACGAAATTTTCTTGTAAATCATTTTTCAGCAAAGACGAGTAGAATGTTAATTGTGGTTTAGCGAATGTGAAGTTGAATAAGTACATTATAAACAAGTATTCTAACAAAGACAAAGTTATGTATGTTTTTAAAAACCTCGTCTTTGCTTTAAAAATACAAAATTATTTTAAAGGTAAATGCATTTCCTCCAAATTTCGTGCATTCGCTGGATTCAACACATATGATGTTAACTGCTTTATATTGCCGACGATTGGGTATAACGTTTGCAGCGGTACATGATTGCTATTGGACCCACGCTTGTGAGGTGGATCAGATGAATAAGATATGTCGAGAACAGTTTGTGCAGTTGCACAGCGAGCCACTAGTGAAGCAGTGCGGAGAGGTGAAACTTGAAGTGATTGTCTTTTTCTGTGATTTCTTGTTCGTACTTTTTTCATTTTTTCAGTTCTTCCGTCAGAAATATTTGCCAAACTGGTTACGTACTGTCATGTTGACTGAAGAATCCCAAGAATTGCGAAAAATATTCACGCCAAAAGTTCAAAAAGGGACGCTTGATCTAGATGCTGTACGACATTCTACCTATTTCTTTTCCTAAATTAATCTTTGTTTATTGAAATGAATTGAAAATGGGAAATGATTGTTGTTGTGATAAAAGAAGAGCAGTCTTTCATGTGATAGTGCCATACTTGCTGCATAATTAAAGACAAGTTTCAGTGACGCTTAACTAGCAGCAATAATAAAAATTGTCTGTTTTCTTTTTTTGTTAACCTTCTATTCTTCCTATTCATTCTTTCGTTACATATTTCAGTTTATGATGAATCAATCGTATAGATTTTTGAGGAATGAATTTCACAAATACTAAGTGCCTTATAAGTTACTGTTTCACCGTGCTGAAGTTCAAATGTGATAATGAAAACCGGTTTCGGTTCCTTGTTTTCTTGTTAATTTTATTATTCAGCGATTTGCATTTTTTTGATGTTTCATTAGGTTCTAACTTCTGAACTTTTGTTGTACTGTGGTGAAATAAAACAATATATATATGAATGAAAGATAAAATGATCGAAGAATGTAACATGTTATGGTGGTATGTATGACTGAACGGCAGTTTCATTGTGTAATTTTATTACCAAGGCTGAAACTAAATCACATTAAGTCCGCTAAAGCGGAACGATACCATCATCGAAACTCGAAAGTCTTCAAAACTTTTATTGGAAATTGAAAAATGCGTGACTGATAGTGACGGAATAGAGATGACAAATTAGTAATATTCGTTTCATGACCAAGATACGTTCTTAGATTTCCCATAGGTTTGAGCGTAATGTTTATTAGCAAGCTTAATACATGAAGTCAGGAACCTGGCAACTATACGAAACACTTCTTTCAGCTTCGTGAATCTCCCCACCATATCGTCATGAATGTTATAATAGATGAGTAGTGGTATGTGTTGAAGAATGCTTGACAATTATTATTTGTAATTAAAAGTTTTAGCGACAGGTAGTATAGAGAATGCGTTGTAAGTGGTGACAAGAAGCCGATTCACCAGAAGTCCAGTGGGTGGGTAGATGAACCAGAATTCGAGCCTTCTGTCTTGTCAATCTGAACGATGAAGCAACTCGATGGAGAACGCACGTCGAATGTTCCGATGAACATTGAATGGTAGAAAGTGAAATTTATCTAAGCCTCCCATTATTGTAATTCTCCATCTTCAATTGCTCCAATATTTTAACAATGAAATAAAGTCTGAAAATTAGTGGGAAGGGGCTGAGTGGTCTAGTGGTATGATTCTCGCTTAGGGTGCGAGAGGTCCCGGGATCAATCCCCGGCTCAGCCCTCGTTTTATTAGACGCCACCTGAAAGTGCAAGATCAAAATGTAATGTGAACTCTTTCCCATTTTTTCACTAAATCTGGCTAATATTTTCCTTACCTATGGTATTTATAGAAACAAGATAATACAACTTCTTTATATAGAATTAAAGAATTTATAGTGTGTAATTGGACCACTGGAGCATAAGAAACTATCAATAAAAAAGGATGAAACTTTGTGAGAAATCTCAATCAGTCATGGATTAACTGATAACAGTTTTCATTCAATCAATTTTTTCCCTTTGTTCACTCATTTTCAGATTTCTGGAGAAAATATTCCCAACCTTTCAACTTTGGATAATGAAACGATAACTGAAAAATATACTGTGGATTATTTCGCATGAAAATATCCTTTTAATGTCAAAAGTTCAACATTTGGCATTTATTCTGACGAAAAAATGCCATATTAATGAGCAAAGATTCGTACAAAATCACAAAATCTTAACTTTTTTAACTTCCAAGACAAACAGGAACAGTAAAATAATTTTTAGAAATAAAATTTTCCGCTCTCTTCAATAATTATTAAAGGCATTATCCTTTTGGTGGTTCACTTGATATGAAATAAAAAGTGTTTAACTATTACAGTATTTAAATATTCGACTCTCATCGTTAATTTAATTTTCAAAAAGACTTTAGAAGAAACCAACCTTATTTAATTTTTTAACATCACTTTTAAAATAAGTATTCGAAAGAAAAAATCCTAAAATTAATACCTTGTTATGCTGAACTACAGATTTCATTATGGAACGTGCCTTGTATACGAAATCCAAAATTTTCTTTTTTTTCAAATGTTTTTAAGGGCAGAATCTTTTATACCCCTCCAAAATGGGGTATGTAATGGTTCTTAAACTTACAAGAAATAATAGCATCAGGTTCATCAATGGGCAATAGGAGTACCAGGTAATATATTCAATAATCAGAAAGTAGAGCGAAAGCAAATTTTTTGCTAAATATTTCTTTGATACTATATTTTACTGTACAAATTAGGAGTGTTACGATAATAAAAGACAACTTTAAGAATATACTGGGATGACATGCTCTCAATTATTAGATAGTATGAATTCGGAAATTTTGGCTGAAGCGAATAAAGTGTGTCAAGCTTTAAGATCATAATCTTATTAAATCATTCAGTTGCTGAATGATTTCAGTCATCTGCTCCAGACGTTCACGATATGAGCTCTGTTCTTTCACATGGTCAACGAAATCACTTTTTGTCAACTGAAATAATAAAACTAATTTTCGCGATTAAAAAAGCAGAAAAGTATTTCTTCTGTCATTTGTCCAGTTCAACAATTGAAGAAAAAAGTCTGTCAAATCTGAAAGTCATTTTCAGAACAAACTTCTCAAATAATCTGAGTAAACCAACTTCCCCCTCAATTGTTTACAGTTAGTTGCAATAAATTATTTTGATCGCATTATCGAATGTAAAAGCATGAAACAAAGCAGAAAAAATGATTTGAAATAAGAAGACTACATATCTACCTTTGTTTTTAATACTTTTAACAGTGTAAAGCTAGCTGAATCGATACGGCTCAAGCGTGGTACCTTTGTTATGCCACATTTTCTGAATGATCCCTGTAATTCATTTACTTTATATTTTAGTTTGCCTTATGAATCTCAATACTTTTATAGAAAATCGTGCTGCTAAATATTAATCATAAAAATTTGCGGAATTTTTGATTAAAAATAACTATACTTTTGATACTTTTCGCTTCTGAGCAGATAGTTTTCTAGAACATTCCATTTTTAAATTTTCAGCATTTTTGAAATTTAATTCCACTAAGTCTGCGTCGTCTGCTTTTGATGTCTGTGAATCTTCATCCAACCAATTTAATCCATGCTTACTTTGTAATCTACGGCAAAGAACAATTAGGATCGATATGTAAAGTGGTATAAAAAAAACCGCATTATAAAAGTCACTGGAATTATACCGAATAATTTAGGTATCTTAAAACATACTTTAAAACTTGTCTGGCCAAAATTTTCGGATCTCTGCCGAAAATATTTGTCAAACCAGAAGCGCTAATACTGTGACCAAGCAATGTGAAACGCTGTAGACGATCTTGCCATAAAAACGTTTCTTTCATACAAAAATTCAGTAAACTATTATTGTCCTGATAAAAAAGATAAGCATTAGAGTATAAAAATTTAAAGAAAAGCAAATTTTGATAGTTTTTCATATAAACATATACGATTAGGGAGGAAAAATTCTGCTTAAGTTTCAAGTCAACTGTTCAGTGTTTATCAAGATTGAAAACTGATGCTCATCATTTGTTAATTTTCGCTTATCGAGAGTTCATCTCATAGGAAAAAATGAAAATTAAATAAATGAAAAACGAACCTCAATTAAATTTAACCTATTTAATGGATTACTGGAAGCAAGTCTTTCTTGAAAATCTAAACGTTGAACCATCGTCAACAAACCTTCACTGAAACAGAAACAACCGTCAATTGTAATATTACTTCAGCAGTTGAATTTCATTTATCAAATAAAGAAAGTGAATCAACTTGTCCTCAACATTCTGAGCCCAGTATTCCGTAATTTCAGGAGTGATATTAAGTGGCAACATCGGCAATACATCGTTACATAACTGCATGCCTCTAATGTGATCTGCTTGAACGTAATCAATGGTTCCGTCAACTGTCAAGAAACTGCAGATATTCTAAAATGCACATTACCAACATAGTCCTACTTTCACGATTTCACTTGGTTGGTGCTAGCGCTTAAGTAATAAATTGAGTAAAATATATTTTGTTTTCTACGCAAACATTAAAATTTTGCTGAGTTTTAAAACCTATTTCTAACATTAACTTGCAGATGCTTCATATTTAATATGCGTTTCATATCCATACCGTTTCATAGCCTTCAGAACAGAGCGCAGAAAGACTTCCTTCTGATCGTACTCTGATAAATCCTGTATAATGCAGCGAACAGAGACTAAATAACAAGCAGTATATAATCGTGTAAATGTTCAATTTATTAAATTAAGGAAGTTTTACATAAAAAGCAAGAAAAGTCTAAAGAAAGCAAACCCTTCATCCATACAAATTATGGAATCTACATAATCAATATTAATCTCAACTGCATCAGAACCACATGGTACAATGACAACGTTGCATAATTTATCCTGTAATATTTTATAATAAACATACGAATAATATAAAACTATTCTCATTAAGATTATTAATCAAAATTGTTAAAATTAATATAAAATAAAAAATTTATGAAATATAAATGAACAATACTATAATGCAGTTAGGCTCCAAACAAAATGCACAAAATGCAAACTATCCATACCTTTATTGTATCTTCCGAGATTTCTGCCTGGTGATCGTTTCCTGGAACAAATTACCTTGACAGTTAATCAGTAATACATAATCTGAGCACAAATGGACCAGAAAAAGAAGATCGATGGTGAGATGAATGCAAAAGGAAAATATAATAGGTAAGGAAATGATAAGACTTTGTCACAGAGTCTTTTTCGAAATTACTTTTAAAAAGGAAAAAAGCAAATTCATATTCTTCGCTAGAAAGCCGTGCTTCAATCGACAAAAGAAGACTGGTAACAAATGCAGGATCTCGATCTCTACACAGCACTATTATCGTTGACTTCTGGTCACCTAAAAATGTTAAAAACTCTTGCAATCCATTACGTGTTGATAATTAAGGCGTTCTTCACAAAAGAATGAAAATCATTAATAAGGTACCGTAATACATGCGAGTTTTCCTCAGTAATGTAATTAGCATGTCCAGTTTGTGGCACTGCAGATCATCAGACCTTGGAAGAATCGGAAGAAAACAAGTCTTTCTTAAAAAATCATTCGACCGAGTGATTTTTGCAATCGTCGTGCTCATGGTGGATAATGCTGAAAAATATCTATGTGTCCAATAATATCTGTTGTTAGAAAACCAGCTTTAAAACTTTCATTGAGGCAACTGATACAGCTGCAAAATTACTGTTCCGAAAATTACAACCTTGAAGAGTATTTCTGAAAGCGGTCAAACCATCGCACATCAGGATATCATATGCTGATAGAAGTTCGAAAAAATCCCAATAAATTTCTACCAAATGGCTTTGCCCATTTTGTACTTTTTTTTGCAAAAAACTTGTTGAAAAATTGACAATTTTCTTTATATCACTTGTAGGAAATATGCAACCTTCATATAATAAAGCTGCAATGGGTTCCATAGCCTGAAGAGCAATGACATTGGAAAACATGAGATTTGACAAACTGAAGAAAAATTCTTCAGAAGTATTACTTTCTACTTAATAAAACTTCCATTTCCTATGCTTTTAATTGAAAAATTCTCAAAATGAAAGATCTATCAAGTTCATTCCTTCTAGGCTTTTATCATTTCAAAGATTTAATACGTACATAACCCCGTGATTACATGATTTATTAGTAATTCTATAATTTCAAAAAAAGAAATAAAATATAATATACTTTCAGTAGTTCATTACCAACACGATGCATATCTTCACTGATGGTTACATAGAGTTTATACATTCTCGGAGAAGCGACAGCTAAAGAAACTTCTTTCCTTATAGAGCTTAGTGATCGGATCAAATCGATTTGGAGATTCATCACAATTAATTGTAATTGACCGACTTTATCCACCTTACAGTTCGTATAAGCCAAAACACGAAACTTCGCCTTGAAAAAAAATTTTTTTTAATTGAATAAACAATAAAATAAAAAAACAAAAGCGGTTTGTGATCTCCCTTTTTCATCTCCTGTTTACTGAAAATTAGATGTAATGTCACCAAATGAGAAATGCTACAATTGATTCAATCAATAACTGACTTTTTCAAGAATACAACCACGAATTAGTTCAGATAAAGGATGAGAACCAGAGATGGCACGATGGGCATCTTCCACAACCAGCAAACAAATTTCTGAAAGCTCTTCTCTGCCCATGAAATCATTAACGAGCGCCTAAAATTGAAAGAGTATATCTTTGCAGATTATTTGAAATTCAGATAAATCCTGCCCAAAAATACTCACGAACAGTAATAATATATGAGTTAGTTCTGGACCACGTAAAGTTCAACCACATAAAATATAAAATTAAAATAATTTGTTAGTCATCGTGTTTTCCCGCTTATTCGATTCAATTACGTTCTAAAAATAATTTGTGTTTTTCAGATGGAAAATGTAGGCTTCAAGATAGACATAATAACTCAATTCCTATTTATGTTTAAGATTTTGGAAGTTCATTTATGCACAATTCGGTGCAAATGCCAATCTCTCTGCATGCTGCACAAGCATGAACTGAATCCATTGTTTGTTAAATTATAACAAATATTGTAACAGTAATACTATGAAATTGACTGGTCACCATCGTGTTAAATATTATCCAACTTCCTTTGCGACATACAGTGGCAAATATATCGAGATAAAATTAATTAATTTTTTGGAGAAAATGTCTTAAAAAATAGTTTTATGAAGCTACTTTTTTAAAAGAAGAAAACGAACAGCTTTGTAAGAACCATAGTTCCGTAGAAGTCGATGGAGAGTATGCAGATTGTGAGATTTCGTAGGGAAGTCTAAGATTGATAATTAATTTCTAGAACAGAATCCAGCTTCTCAAATTGTTTCGTTGGATTTTAGGATAGAAGACTACTGATTAATTTAATTTGCTTTAAAGTAGCATCCCACCATCCACTCACAATCTCAAGCTAATATTTTAGAAGTTTTGAAGATACTTAAGAATTAGAAATTTCAGTGCAATATCTATTGGTTGATTAGAATTTTATTCCTATCAAACAACTCATTTATTTAATATGCTACAAATAGAACTAAAACCGGTGATTTAAACGCTAGTAGGTATAATAAATCAAGAGATCAAGCGACCGTTTCGAATTAAACATTGTGCCTGCGCAATAATATATTCTTAGATATAGATTTTCAAAATTTCCCTTAAATTTAATAGTCGAAAAAAAAAACGAAAGGTTAACGGTAAAATAAATGAATTATTATTTCTTTTATTCCAGAGTTTAACATATACTTTGAAGATGAAAAAAAGAGGAAAGAAATATTCGATATTATTTTTCCACAAAAAATACTTCCAATTAGTTGATACAAATTTTGTATTCTTATCGTTTGTTATATGCGAAGAAAATCGCTAATAAATACTCTTTGCTTGCCTACTACTTTAATCGACCAGAGACGATTTACTCTAATTGCATTCACAAAGTTTAAATGAATTCATAATTTTTCTAATACATGCAAAAACCTCCGCGGTAGCAAATATGATGTTCTGCTCAATCCATTTTGGATGACGACCACCCTTTTTCAGGTTGGCATGTACGCGAATACTTTGTGAATGACCCGTAATTTCGACGAACCGCTTTGCAGCATTCAAGGATAATTCTGCATTTTTGCATATGCACACTACCTTTTGTTTCGGAAACCATCTGTAATTAACTAAGATAAGGTAAAATGTTTTCCTCCAAATATTATTAGGAATCATATGCATTATTTTAATTGCTTGTTTGCTCTACATCAGTGAATGATACTCGATCCGACACATACTTTTCATTCTAAGGATCAGAAAAAAGACATCGATATATAAGAAAACAATTGAGAAAATATAAGAAAGGCAGGAAATTCTTACAGGATGTAAATTTTAATCAACAACTACCCAAAATGACGGGAGGAAAAAAGATATATTTCCATAGTCTTGCAAGAGTGCTACAGAGATATAGCATTTGTTTTTTTGGAGGAAGCAGAAAACAAAACAAGGATCTATTCCATAGAATTCATAGCACAGGATAGCATTCTACTCCTTTAATACAGAAGAAATCATGCCTGTATTTCACATACTGAAAAATCAACAATGAAGCAAATAATATTAAAGTTATCACAAAGGTCAATGCCATACACAGAATTTCTATAATTTCTTATTTTTCAGCATTTATAAAACAGTTTGTACCTGTGAAAATTGAGCATAGTAATGGCACCAATGAAGAAAGTATCAAGTTCTTTCGGGAGTGTTATCAACATATTATTGTATACGGAATCCAAAACTAGCCTCTTCTGATAATGATAGACAGGAGCATTTACAGGATAGTATAGATGATGCATTGATAGTTGTTGGGATTTAGTCAACCTGTAAAATACATAATCGAAAATTTGGGAAGAATTATGTTTTCGAAGTAATGTCAAAAAACTTTTACAGGTTTTTTATATATCGATGTCTTTTTTTGTGATCCTTGGAATGAAAAGTATGTGTCAGATCGAGCATTATCCACAGATGTAGAGCAAACAAGCAATTAAAATAATGCACATGATTACTAATGATATTTGAAGCAAAACACCTTACCTTATCTTAGTGAATAACATGTGAATGTGCATGATAGTCGAAAAGACTAACTTTGAAACATCTAAGACGTTCTTTTTGTATTTCCGACCAGATATCATAGGTGCTATCACCGCCTCTCCAACTCGCAAATGAGGAAGTCCAAAGGGTTCCATATAAATACCTGGAAACGTGAATATTCGATGTCTAATTTCTACAGAACTTAAACATTTGCAGCGGTGTAAAATAGAGATAGGGCGCTACATTACATCTTGAGTAAAGACAATAACAAATGAATCCGGGATAATTCATCTATCTACAGATCCTTAATGACATGTAATGAAGTTTAAAATTTTTCCTAAAAATCAATTTAATAAACAAACTAGGAAGGAAACTTTGAATTTCCTTGCAGTACCAAAATAGAAGTAGAATTACTGATTAGGAATAGGCTGGTTTACTGGAACGATCATGAAATAATATATCATAATGTACAATATACCTTTATCAACACCATAAATCTTGATCAAATCTTGAGCAACAAACAATGACATAAGCTCATCTCAATCAGAATCACTACTTCCCGGTACAGCTCCCAATCTTTATGCTTCTTCTGAACGTAAGCATAGCAGGACTACAATGAAAAATATATGAGATATGGGGTGTAATACAAATGGGGTGTAAAGAAATTTATGTCAAGCTTTTTTACAATGCATCAAAAATATCATTCAAATTTTCCTTCTTGACCAGTCTTTGGGTTGAAAATGAAGTTTCGATGGATCAATTCGAACTTGGCGCTTTTGCTGCCTTCTTCGATATGCGTCCAACAACTCATTACTTAAAACGATGACATACTGTCCTTTGTAGTATTTATATAAGTTCAGCTGCTGAACAAAACATAATATAGTTAACAAAATATAATTATAATTTAATTAGAAAAAAAAGATAATGTTTTGCAAAATTCTAGCAGGAGATGAAGTGAAAAGAGAAAAAAACTAAAAAATATACTTGTAAAGTTGATATGATATCTTCCTTGCGTATGCTTGTTTCCTCGCTGAGATCATTAACTGACAAGTAAAGCTGATCACCATCATCGCACCTCTCTCGATGTTGCACTAATTTTTCAATGATTTTTTGTGACCAGAAACTACGATAAGACAGCTAGAAAAGAAAAAACAATAATCAGTTTTATCATATGTTTATGATATTTATAGAAGACCACTTATTGCAATGAAGATGTCCAATACAACCTGCATTATAAGCACATTTTATATCCGTAATTTATTTTAAAATGGTTCCAGAATGTTTTAGTCTTAAAATTTATAATATGTTGGATACAAATTCGAACATGTATTAATCAAACGTTATCTATAATTATTTAAAGAGATTGAAGGATAAAATTATAGTACGTGATACGAATGGAATTAGAAATGGTAAGAAGTTTCAGTTTTACCAAAGTATACTAAAATTACAAATAAAAACTAAGCTTATACTTTCCTTATGAAGTACAATATTGAAGGCTAACACGCTATAATGAATTTGAACCTTTCTATTTTATCCAGTTTCTCGTTAGGTAATATTGGTCATTAGGTCATCCGGCTTTTGAGATTAACATAAGCTTGATTAACATAAGTTTTATAAGCTTGTTCCAAACATTTAAGGTGTATTTCCCTTGTTTTCAAAGTCAAATTGAAAGCAAATCAGCTGATCCAACATTTCATAAGCGAATATAGATAAGTTAAATGTTTAAAAGCAGCAGTAATATCTAATACAAATTTTCAAAAAAATGATAATTTAGATGAAGCATAATAGCTAGTGAAATGTAAGTAGTAATAGAATCAAATTAAGATTTAAGACACTTACCAATCCTAAATCCGATAACGGCTTTTCAGGTGATCCAGTTTTTCCTTCACATTTTGAAAGTTCATAGCTGAATTCAATCAAAAGTCGCCCATACCCTTTTTTTTGATACGGAGGCAAAACTAATATACATGCCACGTTATATTCTTCCGCTGATTCTTTTTCCTGAAAACAACCATTATTTGAAATGTGAATTTAAAAATCCTCATATATCCCTGAAAGTAATCCAACAAAGTTTTCTGAAACTAGTAAATCTTAACTAAATAAATAATTTGTAAAACCTTTGAGAAGTACCCAACGATATGAAAGCCACGATCATCTTGTTCAGTTAAAATGTAGAAGAGAAAGGGATCTGTATCATAATAGAGAGTCTTGTGATCCAGAAAGAGTTTCGCCAACAGACAGAGATTCTGTGCGTAAATCTAAACAAAACCTGCTGAAATCCGCAAAATAAAAACAGTACGTGCAAGTTGTACAATAAATAATTCAATGAAAAACTAACTTTGTTTTTTCTTCCATCAATTTCAAAAAAAGATAATTTGTCAGAACGATATATTTCATTGCCTGGTGGATGCTTTAAATGACATTTCATCTGAAAATTTTATGAATCAAACAATTTTAACAATAAAAATCTCTATTAGTTTCAAGCTGGAAAGCTCTTCAAAAGGGAAGTCGAACATCACGCGTGGAAATTGATGTCTTAACCATATTTTAAACACTTTTTCTTTATAGTGAATTAGTCCATAGTTCATAGCATTATTCCATAGTAATTCAGAAAGAGTGAAAATTACCATATGTCGTTTGAGACATGTAGAACTTTTGACGAATTTCAAACAAAATTCGCAAAGATAAATGCACGGAAGTGTAGTGAGTTCCTGTGGATAAGGCGAGAAGTACCATGGCTGTATACGATAGCGTCCTAATTCAACCATTTCAATATTTCGAATTCGTGTTAAAGCATCCTCATTATGTCCAATAATTGACATCGAACCACGTTGCGTTGGTGCTAAAAAATATATAGAATCTTCAATTTCTATCAGCCGTAAGACCTATGTTTCAAAAATTTGAGCTTAAGCAAATTTAAATCCAGTTTAACACGAAGAAAACATGAAACTGCAAAAGGCAGAACTGTAGTGCAAAGAAGGAAACAAACCTTTAATATCCGCCTGAAACGGTGATGCTGGACGTGGTGTTTCTTCTGCTTTGACAGCTTCCGACGCATCACCAATCATTTTTCTCTTTCGTGTTGAACCTTTCTTAGGTACCTCACGGTCGGGAGATGACGTATGCGAACTAAACACTTTCTATTAGCAAAAACAAGTCTCTCAGCATGCCACTTACTTATTAAAGTGCTTAATCTGAAAGAAATGGAACGAAAAATATATTCAGAAAGTAATTTATCATTTAAGTTTAAGTTAGATCGCAACTAAAGTCAAATACCAAAACTCTTACTTAATAAAGGGAATTTGATTAATGTAACATAACATATCTCATGAAAACATATTGATGGCAAAATAATCTGATTTTACTCTAATATATTTTATACATGTAATAAGGTTTATACTGCATGATTGATCTAAATCATATGTCTACCTGCTAGCCGTGTCAACTTGCATTTTTGGAGCTTTGCCACCCTTCTGTGGGAAGCGCACGTTAGTTAGATCCAATGCCGATTCATCAACCCACTCGTCTAGTCGTCGATTGCAGTCAATATAATGAACATAAAATTTGTATTTTCGTTCCGACGTGATACGTATCGATAAAATTTCCGCTTCGCCTACAAAATGCTTTTTCTTTGGAGTAAAATAAAATAAAGGTGTCAATAAATCCTAGCACTATGTCTTCATTCACTTAATTGCAAAGGAACGGGATGCATGAAAGAGAAACATACGAAATTCTGAGTCTCCGGTCATTCGTACACCCAGCTTAGCTCCATCGACCAGACTTTCCACCGGCCATTTCTCCACTACGTCCATTTTTATCACTGCAAATAAAAGAAATCACACTTCAACGGGAGAATCTGTAAGAGAAGTACATTGAGAAATACCGCACAGTGAGTGAGGCACTGTAACAGCTAGCACAATATTGCTGAACCCAACAACGTCCAATCAACGTACGTGTACATATGCTTCCTCAAAACTTGAAAAGTGGAAGACTAGAAAATGAAGATTGAACCAGGCCAAGCCATCTCCCATAGTATTTGGAGTCGCGGGCACTTGTTCAGCTTTCGATTACGGGAATGAGGAAAATCATGGAACGTCAACGTAGTTTATTATTGATAACGGATTTACATGAGAGGGAGCGGATGAATGATCACAAGTAGATTATTCTTCGGTGGAGACGATGTTGAGGTCCTGTCGCAGCGAAACGATTCCTTTCATCGTGTCATCCTCCTCTTCTTCTTCCTCGATTGCCGTCTATAAGTGATAAACTGTGTGACAAGGACAGTTCGGTGATACATTAAGGATAGTTTCTCATATCAGTTATTAACGCAAAAATGAATTAAGAAGTTACAATTATGATGTGTTGAACTCCCTGAAACGAATACTGAAGGGTTGAAGTCGGCAATTCACAGCTATCAGTGCAAAGATTGAAAATTCATTCAGAGATACAATAGGTAGTGGTTTTGTGAGGGAATTGAATCAGTGATAAAAGGGGAAATAAACAGAACGCAATCAGGCTGTAATGCTACATTGCAGTATATGAAATGCCGGTTGGATGGATAGGTGGAGAGCAGGTAAGGGAAGAGAAAGTGGGAACGAGGTGTTCTTTGACATTTCACAAGACAGGTAAGAAGAAACTTGAATACATAACATAACATCTACTGTAGTTGATAATAAGGACTGGAAGACATTAGGATGTCATCAGCGATGGATGGAATGTATGGTGGTATTGCCGATAAGATTACCGGAGCTTTTCTCAATGTCTGTGATATTTGAGCGCAGTTGAATGGTATCACTTAAATATTTTTAACATTACCACCTTATCTTTTTTTAATTGTTTTTCCGTTCGGTCATTTTGCGTTTGCGATACTTCCAACTTTGTCACTCTTTTTGTTGGTTTTTTTCGCCGTTTTGCAGATTTCTAAGAATTTTTAGGATAATAGTACAACATTTGTTTTAGATTTTCCGATTTATTTATTTGAAATAAAAAAAATTATTGAAGTATTCCTTTATTCGAGCCATTTGCTTGGTGCAATTAAAGGAGTATTTATTTACTTAATTAGAAAATTAGATTAGAAAAAGGCTTATGTTCATTCCTTTCACCTATTATTAAAACAATTTTGTTGAAGGAGTATTTGCCTGGAATTAACTTCACACAATCATAAGGTCAATGGAGAAGTATCTAAAAGTTTTCTTGAGCAATTCATTTCATCTCACCTCTATGCTTTACATATTTATACAGTATCAGTTCGTCAGTACTAGATATTTGAACAGAAGAATAATGGCAAGCTTACATACTGTTCGTATTGAATTTGTCCATCTTTCTTCTCCTTCATATCTTTTATCCTCTAAAAATTTGAATATTTCTTTCATTGTGTAAATCAGTTTTTTCCTTTCCTAATAAACTGTTAGAATTTTGAAATGTAAATCGGCTAACCTGTAGCAGATTTTTCTGCCCATCTTTTGTGCTCGCTATTCCTTCTTTACTCAATTGCGTCGGTTGCGTGTGCTCCTGAATATATTGTGGATAACGTAGGTTTGGCGTGATCGAAAACGTTGTCGGAAATTTGTTCCTATCAAGCTTTCACTACAAAGGAACTTCGATGCATTTCTGCGAATTTCAAAAGCTGCTAACTTAAAATCTGCTCTAGCATTTGCTTAATCGTTCTGCCTCATAATTCTCAATCTCGGTGGACTATGCATCATGAACGTGAAATTAGGCAACCAACTAGAATCACTAAGTTACGCAATCTAATGAAGAGACATATGGTAACATTTCTGCATTCCTCTGCTATTTTATCTTTCATAATCGCTTAGATGGCATGGTACTTCATACTGTTCACATGTCAAGAATTTATTTCCAAATTTCCAACCAGCCTCGATGCTTGCATGTTCTGAAGCACCCAATATTTATGGTGTGGAGACGGTGTATGGTCCCACATACAAATATAACGCTTCTCAAAATTAGCTTTCATATTTTATCCAAATTTAATCAGATTTCATTTAAGGGCACCTGCTCGGAGGAATACTACACAAATGATAATTAGTTGTAGGCCCTCTCGAACTATTTTCGCGACTGCTACAAGTTGCAGTCTCTACCATATCTATTCCAGGCCCGATCATTTGAACACTTTTCTAGTTAACATTACTAATGGTTTTATTAGCTGCAGTCGAACTTTGTTGCAGTACTTGTTTGGGTGCACCGTCAGCAACGGCAGTGCCGGATTCTTTCGTGACTGCATCCTTTGGTAAGGGATGAGAGCCGGAAGGCACTTTTTGATCTGCTTCTGGTCGTTCCGATGGTTTGTGTTGCTCACTTTTCTTTTTTATCTCAAAATGATTCATTTGGGATGAATTAGCAATTTTGCGAACTATCTATCCCACTGTTTAGTTTTATTTCCGAATCAGAAACGCTTTTCCAGTTCTTGAAAAAATGACGAAATTTAAAATTCCTTTGAGATTTAAACTACTACCAAATAGAATTTTCCCATTAATTTATAGTAACTTATCTCCATTTCCGACGAAGATGAAGTGAACTTGATTTCTCCCGTAGAACTGTCAAGTAAATCTTTCCCGTATCCCGTGGTCATGCTACTACTTGTGTCTACTACAACTAAGCGAAGAAATTTGTTGCTGTAAGATTCATAAAAGTTACTGTTTCAACGTTTCGTTCTCTTATGCACACAATCAATAAAGCAATTGTGTAGGAAATGTTGAGCAGAACATATACGAGCGATATAATTGTCAATAAAGTCATTTTTCTTCCATTAACTTTAAAAACCTGAAAATTGATTTATTTGGAATTCAGGTAGAAGAATAAAGATAATATATAGGTAGCGTTATCTTATCCTGAACAGCTGTTCCCGTCTATAAGCATTTCCTTGCAATGAAATCTAATGGCAAACCGAGTTCCTCTAAACAACCACCTTCAAATGAATACTTTATGAAAAAGGATTCCTTCGATTAGTCACAGCTATTTTAGCAAATAATCTGTTGGAAATATGCAAATGTTAACGGTATCATACTGATCATCCAGTACGGATATCATTCAATGATGCAGTTTCTGCGAAATCCATAGACTGCTGCTAAAATAGTTTCAGTCATTTAGAATTTATGCAGTTAGAAGTTTGCTCAAGTTTCCCTTAAATTTCGGAAGCATTCAATTAGTTGGAACAAATAAGATAGTTAAATTCGAGTACAGTTTTTAAGATTATTCAATTAAGCTGTAAAAAATATAAGAAGCTTGTTGAAGATCAGCGCAGCATGTGAAGAAAAATGATACTACATAGTATACTGTCGTTCAACGTATATTTCCCAAGAATTGATTAATTAGTGCTCACTCCAAATGTTCGTTTTCATTAGTTCACTTATACATAGTCCTCCACCATCTGGACCAATTTAATATTCGTAGTAAGTTGCGTTTTATTAGCGATTACCTCACGCAGTTATCTCACGCAACTTTCCGACCGACTATTCTGGGAGGCAAATTCGCAGAGTTGTGTCTATTATCAGTCAGGGTCAGAGTATAATTAAGATATGTGTCTGAAGAAATCGCTAATTAAGTTCCTTCAACAATCAACGTTTTATCATTTTAGCACTTTCTCGCTTTACAGTTTCGCCATATAGTAAGGACTATAGTGTCGAATAACTAATACAATCGATCAAATTCGAAGCTAATTATTAGGAGTTGTGAAATTCCTCAGAATTTGCTGCATTGACAACATTTACGTCTCATTATGCCAGCACTTCCTCTTCTATATATTAATACCACAATTATGGTATCAGGTCATTGATCGGATAGATATGATAAGATACGATGTAGTTTAACTTTGATTGTAACTGTATTCTACAACTGCAGATTTGAATTATCTGGGAGAAGACTTATGTGGCGTGAATGTTTCCACGTTTCTTTCACACTTCGTGCAATTTATTTAGTTTGCAGCCAAAACATATACGGTTGTATTTGTATTTTTGTAGCCGTCTATATTTCTGCATTCCTGCAGTGTTGAAATGATGTAGTCTTTTGAGTGATTAATCTATTTTAACAATGTTTATCGCTGAACCTCAAATTTCCTTGAATAGAAACTTTCTGAGCAAAACCGATTGAATAGTTTGCTGCAAAGAAACTTTTTGAAGTGAAAATTTATCAGTAGAGAATTAATAGATCACACAAGTTGTCAACGTACTGCAAACGTTCGTTTTAATATTAGTTATCGCTAGTGACAATGACAGTTTAATGATTCCAAGAATTATTACCGCAATCATAACCATTACTAGTTGCATTGATTACTGATTCCGATATCATGATCTTTTTAATTTAATTAAGGAATAGTTCTATACGAGACCCATGACCCGTGCATTCTTCGATGTCTCGATTATCAACTTCTTCTTCTGGCTGCACACCATAAATTGTGGATAAAAATCAAGTATAACAAAAACCGAAGACAGAATTTCCTCCCGACAATTTGACTTCCGATTCTCACGTCCCATCTTTCTGGATCTTCGACGGAAGCTCGATTTAGGTTAGCATTCACTACCAATATGAATTGATTAGTATTATGCTAAGAATTGATATTTGAAGCGCTCTGTGAACAATTTCACGCAGAAGCAAAAGGCCTTAAAATCAGGAACTGTTGAAGCCATTCCTCAAAAATGATAACCAATCGATCATTAACTTTAATGATAATGATCATTAATACCGCTATTGCTGTTGAACTATTGTAATAGGTGAATCTTTATTAGTGGCATCAGTTGAGATAAAAATAAGAGAAGGAAGAGCGAAGGCTTGGACGATATTTTATCAAGACACTCTCGAAACAAAGAATGCAATGCTTACTTGTGCCTCTCCCTCTCTCTCTTTGATTTAATCCTTCGAGGATTATTACTTCAAAGAGTCAGAAATATGAAGTTTTATTTTCAAACATACAATGAGCATTTATTGGCAATGAAGGAGTGGGAGAGATAGGCCGTCAAATTCCTCGAATAGGACGCGACCATTTTGCGTGTATGTGTGGGACGTGGATGTTGCCCATGCGTCGTCGCGGTACCTGGTATTCTAGGAACGATTCATTCCCACGTCATGAATGCCATTGATCGGATCGTCTAGAGGTCCCTAATCCAAAAGTCTTCTCAGATATTACTTTATTTAATCTTAATGCGAATCATGTTAGAATGAGATGTAAGGAACTATTAAAACAGAAACCGGATATCTTGAATATCGTCCAAATAATGTCCTAAATGATTCTACTACAGCTCTGCATTGATTTTGCAGAAAGTATAAACCTAGCAGACTGATCCTTATCATGAAAATGACAAGAAGCAGACAATGAAGAAGTGACGAAACGAAGATGGAAGTTGCTGATACTTGGCTTTTAGTGAGCGTGACAGTGCACAACAATTATAAGTATAAAATGAATGATTGAATTTTTGATGATGGAAATCCAGTTAACTTCTGGAGCTACTATCATAATTGTCAGAGTCACATAAAGTATCAGAATCTACCCGCAAATGGGCGGGCCATCGTCGTTACGTGTTCTACATTGCAGGTATGCAATACTATGAAAACAAGAGGTCAAAAAGCATAGAAGGCAATCAACACTTATTAGAAAATTACTACATTCAACTAATAAAAACTATAAATAAATGAGAATGTGATATGTCCAAAGAAGGACATTTCAGGTAGCTCGTTGCAGGTAGCACAATAAAATTGTCACCTTGAATAGGTAAATATAACCTCATATATATCCACGCTATTATAAAATAGTCCATGTTTGTCGTGCAATTACCCACTCGTTTGTTGTAACGGAACTAATTTTGGACATACAACGATACGGTGAATGGCAGGTGTTATTTTGAACAGATTCAAGTTGTTCGCGGCATGCTTCCAGTTCCTTCATTACCTAAAATGAAAGGTCAGAGATAAACTGAAAGTTATTTTTCAACAGAGAAATGATATGTTAGCTAACTTAATCACAGCCTGCAACTACAGCATTTCTCAGTATTATTAAATGCGGTCCATCGCATTCTTCACAACGATAAAGTCATTTCAGTGACATGAATCTAAAGCACTTCCCAATTGTATCGTTTGCCCCAAAATCTTCCAGGACTTTCAATACAGTTAATAAGGGAATTTTTTAGCAAAACCTCATTGCGAAAATGATTATATCTATCAACTGAGGAATCACAGGAGACAGATATTCGATATACGTGAGATGATACAGACACGGAACTACGACATATAACACGCGTTCAAGCATTAATTACACTTGGATAATTTTCTTGACATTATTAAGGAAAAGAGAATTATTGCATATTCTCTCCTAAACTACAACTTTCGATTGCAGTAACTTCCTTTAAACCGGACTAATGTCACTGTTGTTTTGAAAAATTTTAACTGAACAGCATGGCGAGCATATCTTATAACCTTTCATATTTCTGCAGCCAAACGGGGACATCAGATAAGGTGGCCTGAAATTTTTTCTGGAAGCTACCAGAGTTTTTATACCCTTCATCTGAAAATATTAAAGCACAAACAATTCTATGTTGCTATATTGATAGAAGCTCGGAATGATTGAAAACTGAAGTTGATAGGAGAACATACGATAGCATCGATCGTAACTATTTCTTGAATGATAAAACGTTGTTATTATCACTTGAAAACTCAGCGACTAGTCATTTATATATATTTGAAAAGTACAATAACAATGGAAACCTGGCTTCCCCTCTGAGGCCATTCCTTTCCGTGCAATATTTTAGCTTCAGGAATCTGTTTGATCATTTTCAACCGGTTTTTCCAAGATTTGTTACACGGATCAATAAATCGAGCAAGTGCATTGGTTTTCACTGTTCTGTTTGATGACCACAGCTTATTCCTCATCACTCGTCTCAAAAACCAAAACGAGAAATTCGAATTAGGAGGGAAACTTTATAATTTTGTGAAATTTGATGAGTGAAACTGGAATAATAGCACATTAATCAGTCCATCTAATCTCAATCGCCACGAAATAAGAACTCCTATTACTGTTTCATTTACTACCTATTTAAGCGTTACCAACTTTCACTCACTCATCGCTCGCATAATTAGAATTTTTGGCAGACTCAGTGGAACTTATGGTAATTCACACTTGAGAACTTCAATAACCTTAAGTGAAAAACAAGAGCAGTTTCAGGTGGTACGATCGTTACAAGCTTTCCAGGCTCTGGTTGTAATACCTGATGTACATGTGCACTGTATATGTGCTCCGGAATCATCACTACCTGAAATATTACAATAAACATGGTAAAAGTAAAAATTTCAGAAAGAAAGGTAGGTAATCACTTCTAATCGTTATTCTATCAGTAACTCATATCTGTTCAATTAAGTCAGATATAATCAAGCTAGGTAACATCATTTTTAAATGATAGGAATTACAGGTTCTGAAATGAAGACTTACTTTGCTACGAAAACCAGCCGGCCAAACATAGTTTTCCAGAGAAATATTTGCGAAACCACTGAAATCAATATCCGATGGCTTAGAAACATTAGCCCAGTGATTCTAGAAATTGCACAAGTCATTGACAGCATTATCTGAATAATAAAAGATATGATTGGAAACAATCATATTTTTTATTATTCAAATTTTGCGACAAAATTTTGTTCGTCACATTTCCGCTTCTCTCGAATTATGAGCCATATAGTTCCGGTTTCATCTCATTCCCTCTCTTCTCACAATAATTCCACGATTAATATGGCATTCAATACGAAGCGCAATTGTCTTATAAGATGGTTCATCATATTTCTGTTTTGATAGACTGTAAAAATAATATTGGCTCTATTATATTCTGTTGCTTTGTGACAGGAAAATTAATGAAGGAAAATTAATTTCCAGGAAAATTAATGAAGCAAAGAAACTGAGGTATTCCTCAAAGACATTAACCTCAAAAAGCGCAAAACTGCTACGAATTACAAATGCCGCAGATTTCTCGAATTTCTTCTGCAACTTGTCCAGTAATTTAAGTAAAGATGACTCTTTACTTGTCACCACAATTTCATCGAGATCAGAAGAAATCACATATTTTGCATGTCCGCGACTTCGTAAAAGACAATCGTTAATGGAAGTGGTCACCTGTAGAGCAGAGAAATGAGTTGGTGGCGATTTAGAACTCGACGTAATACGTGGAAGCAGTGAGGCCTCACACTTATTTTTATTTGAAAGGAACGCAGTTTCTCTTAGAACCTTAGAAGAAGCACTAATAATTGCGTTTTTGACGAGAGAAGAGGTTGTCTTATTAGCAGGGAATGGTCCTTTCCCGGGAATGAATTTTCATTTAGCGCGGCTGAATGACATTTTGGATATTTGAAAAAGTGTTTGGTAAAGTCTCTATCATATTCCACTTGATTTCTAGCCAAATTGCAAGTAATTTAACTTATACCTTCAAAAGGAAATGTAGCAACAAGTTTTCCCGTCATTCTTTTAAACAATTCAAGAATTCTGCAGTGATATCAGGAAAAATCAACCGGCAAATCCACTCATTGCTGAGAATACATTCACTATTTCTTAGTCTCTTAGCAACAAAAACACCCTAAGTAATTGATTTGTCAAATTGCCTCGTGAAATTAAAGAATGTCATACCTCAGTCCTATAAATCCGTAAATTCGGATCATTTTCATGTGAAGTAACGTCACCTGTCGGTAATGGAGCCCAATTAACTCGTTCAATTTCCACGTCTTCTGAATGCTCATAAACACGTAGCAGTGCATCAACTTCAGGGGTCATTGACTGCACATATACACAAAACTTGGTGACACCTTGTGCAATCCAAATCTGTAAACATTTTATAAGGAGAGTGGATATATTTCTGATGATGAAATCTGCTAGTCGAGAAGGCTTATGAATTCAAAACAACATCAGCTTTCAATTAGAAGAGTTTATTACTTATTACTTCACTATCTAAAAAATGTTCAGACTACCTCGAAAAACTGCACGAGTAAGGTCCAATCAGCTAATAAGAAGATTGGTTGCAAGCAGACAGCAAGGTAATGTTTCCGCGGTCGATTCGGTATCACACGTGCTTCCTGCAGTACAACTGGCACTTGTAATGAAGGCCTATCCATCCGCGATATGAAAGCTTTCGGTAACTTTTTATGGCTTATCATTAACAACTGATCCAAATCTTTCCGACGCACTGTTATCGCAAAATAGCCGACAAAATCACACCTGAATATAAACTAAATTTGTGTAATAATATCCCTCATTGACTCAATAAACTAAAGGTAATGAATGACAAGAAAAAGGAACTAACTTGGTGGCGTAGAACCATGGACACTTTAGAATTGGCTTATGAATCAGTGGAATAGTTAGGAATTTAGACTGATTTATCCTCAGATGAAAACGGAGTCTAATAATCGTCTTACACTTGCGAATTGTCGTTAATCTTATCACTGAGGAAGAAGTTATATAGGCGGCCATTACATATGTCTGCAAATGAGACGAGTACTTACTTCAAAGGTTGCAAGGAATGAGATGCAAAAGACTAATCCAACTTGTCTTGATAACTCTTTCCCTTTCCTGATTACTTCCATTTACTTCCTTGTTTTTCTCATCGAAACGAATTTTCATTTGCTGATTTCAGATCATTGCTGTAGAAATGAAATTGAATTCTCATTTTTCTCTTTGAGAGGAATTTTACTATCTTAAATTCGTTCTGATTTCTTTTAAGAATATTTCTTCAATCGTTAGATGTGGTAATTCAAGTAAATGACCATCTCCTGTAGGGAAGAATAGAAGAGTCATTGGATTCCGTCGCCAGAAAATAATTATAAGCTATACCTTATCGTCGTAGTTCGACGTAGTTGCGGTAGCAGTGGGAACTGTGGTAGTAAGAACTGTGACAGCTGAAGGCTTCAGCGTAACTTCTTCACTTCTCCATAAATTTATTGCTGTAGAACGCGTGAAGATACGTGTAAATGAGAGCACAACCATCGTTGTAAGACAGCTGAGGAAGAGCACTGCAAACAGACGCTTCAATGCCATTGCCTGAAACTAACTAATTACAGAAATCAGTTAATGATTAGCCGAATGTCGTAAGCATAAAAGATGAAAGAGGACGAACAAAGCATTTGGAACGTTGAGGACTTTAAGTTCATCAACAGCGAACGAAAGAAGTATGACGTAAAAGATGGATTGAAAATGAATCGGAAATCGAAATCATTGCTAGATCAGATTGTGGAATAGAACGAAAATATCGCAGAAACACACCGGGACTATGAGCACTTTGATAAAGCATGAACAGTAAATAATGATAATCACTTCATCACAATGCCAAACGAGCAAATGCGCCGGGATTGCTTCGCCGGAAAACGCTAATAACAATAATTTTGTTTCGTGGATGCATCTAGCAAAAAGTTTCATGAATCTAATAGAAATAGCTCAATTAATTTCTAGGAACGTTCATACATTTCACCTCATCCTTACTTTCTGTTCGCATTGTACGGAATATACCTCACACAGACACGAAGTAATACGGTCATCACAACTGACGAACAGTTGAGCTGAATAATTTAATTTAATTGATATTCAACAATGGAAAAGGAACTGAGTGTGGGATGTGCCCGTGTTCCTTTTCCCACTAATAAGTTCAATGAACTGAATTGCACACTGTTTGCTGCGTCAGAATAAGCAAAATTTTACGTTACCGCTATTACCTTTTGCTACAAATGATATTCAGTTCTATTCTGACTTGAAAAATGCACTGGCAGAGCTTCACGTAAATACGGAAGACGTGGAAGCTGAAGTCTGAGTTAAGAAAATGCTGACATTCGACATCAATGTTCCCTTTCGAAGAAGATTCTTATATAGAAAAGAGCGGTTATCGAAATGATTGAATAATGCAAATTAATTTCGAACAAAGCAAACTATTCAACAAGTAGCTCCATGCAGCAGCAAAACTTCTGAATTCAGAAGCCGTCAGGTGATGAAGGAACAATTCAGGACACTACATTCTAGCGGTACGACTTACTCTTAAGTGCAGGATAAGCAAATTTATTATAGTGTACTTCCTTACCTACCACTTCACTAAAAATCATTTCTGCTGATGGGCGCAGATGGCTAGCACGAACCGACAAATCGAGTATGATCCCTTCCGCACAGTGCTGTTGTACTTCAAGAAAGCTGAAAGCATCTTGAAGCCTTCCAAGTCCACTTCGGGAAATGGCGACATTTGAGAAATATTTAATCAAAACGAAAATTATCAGCAATAGCTCCACAAAGATCCAGATAATAGAAATGGAATAACGACGTACGAATTGATTTGGTGGAGAATTTCTTACGTAAGTGTTGAACAATTTTAAAAGAAACAAATAAAGTGAAGCTGAAAAGTTATTAAACACTTCCAAAAAGCTTCATCAAAAAATGTCACAGATGAAAACCATCTGATTCCATATGCTTCAAGTTCAGATGCCTTTTTCCCTTTCAAGAAAGCATTGAAGAACGGGTTGTCCCGAGATGCAGAAGACACCGGAAGTCAACAGGAAACAACCGGAGTATAAAGAAATCGGAAAATGGGATGAATGCAAAACGGAGGGATGCTTGCTAAATAAACTCCTGCAATAAATGCAATCATCTTTGCAATTTTTCCTGGTTTAAGCCTGAAAGTTGTAGTGTTGTTGAGAACAGAATTCAGTTTAGAAAATTATTAGCAATAAAGGAATGGAAAAAACCGATAGTAAGAAAATGTTATTTGCTTGACGGCGAAGAGAACAGTAAGCGGAACAAGTTCGAATCAGTTCAATTCAGGTCATGCTGTGTTATTCAGATCAGATCAAGTGGATTCGATTCACCGTAATTTGCTTCAACTATTGCAATATTACCATGAAAAAAGTCTTCAAAGCCAAAGTCCACATACTGCTAACATTCGGCTCACGATTTTGATTACAGAAAGAGAGCTTTTCCACTGTGGAAGCAGAGGAATGACTTAAGCAAGAAAATGCTCATACAGTATTTCATTAAATTCAAGTAACGTTTATTAAATAGGTATTTAAGATAACTGAATAGTAATTGAGACTGTAAATGGATCAATTTTTTGTTGTTCTTCTTTTCATTTTTGGTTAAAATAGATCGCAGAAAATTTTTTACAAAAGGATTTTGCTCTCATAAATTTAATTCATTATTTCTATTCGGCACATCACTTTAGTACGGAAAGCGGAAAACAACTTATGATGAAGTAACTATAATCTACCGAGGAAATTTCTCTCAAGCATTTGACGTAAGGTTATTAAAAAAGTATACAGTAATAGGTGTAAGTTGAATGAAGGGAATTCCAGGAAATAAAAAGAATAAAGGACAAGAAGTATTGAGACAAATAAATATTGAGCTTTTGTATCGGCATATCTCGGTCTTCGTGAGAGTTACTCCCCAAATGATATCTTTGAGGAGCGGATCAAGTTATATCAAAATCACGTCATTAAGGAAGATAATTCATCCGTATTTTCTTTCTTGATCACAACGTTTCTTTTACGGCAATCAACATCCTCTCTCCGTCGCTGTTTACTTCCTATTATTTCCTTATCACCCACTATAAAACTTTCATCTCTTACAGAATTCATGCTTCTCAAATTTATGCTCCGCATCACTTTTCAACTGAGGCAGTATACACCGAATACTTTGTACTCCACTCCTTTGCACTTTCCCTTCAGTATCTCAGTTACAATCACGTCATTCTTCAAATCAAATTTATGATCAAAGTATCTGATGCAGTACAGCTTCCTCACGCGCTGGAATCTCAGTAAAGTTTATCATGTTATATCCCTACATAACGTGGCTCAAAATCCTGTCGATATCCGTTTTCCTGCCTGGTCATTGGGAAATAACAATTTATTCGTACATGTTTTGTGAAATCTTGTGAAAAAAATATGGCTGTAAGTCGGTATGAACGAAGGTTGCAAAGAGAAGTTGTTAACTTTTATAGCTCAAAAATTTATTAAAACTAAAAGGAATTTCTGTCCTAAGACACGAAACTGTATGAAAGGATACTTGTAAGATGATATTCCCGAATCCACTGGTGAATCTTTCCAGTACCGCTACTAGTAGTTAGCGATTCTCCTCGAAGCATTCTATCAACGAACCATAACACAACTTTGTTCCCTTTCGATGATCTTACTTGGTGATTCCAGGAAATTTATCTCAGTCCCTTATTAATTATTCAATAAAACATAAGGAACAACAATATGTCACAGATAAATAATAGTTTTGACCTTTCACGCAGTCAGCATAGAAAGGAACAGGATAATATAAGTTGCTTACAATGATTTTCTGCAGAAAAAGTTTTGTTGTCCGGGTTTAAAAATTTAAATACTGTAATTTACAAGCAATCCCCACATCATAATAGAAACCTCCTATTACTTCACATTTGGTCTAACTTATTTCATTAGTTATTCAATCTGGATTAAACAAGATCATCCTCGTAAATTTCGTTTCGGATAAAGTACTAAAAGGGCTTAAAAATTCGATACTGCGGAGTCAAGAGAGAAAAATCGTGAAATCTATAATTTATCGATGTACGGTTTTTTATCGCAGAAAGCCTCAACGACACTACGAAGTTTTTATGATTTCATAAATCTAACATGAAATTACACATAAGACATTTCACATGGACGTAGACTAAAATGGTAATTCTATCGTTTCTAAAGATTAGGATTGACTTAGAAAACATCAAACTTGTCAAGCATCTCTCCTCAAAAAGATATGCATAGATCGCGGAGTGGCGACAGAATATGCAAATGGTTGAAACTGTAAAGTATGCAGGAATAAACGACAAATCGAGAAAATATTGAAATGGAGTAATAGAGACATGAGACTAAAAGAATTTCTCGCTTTTAGGCTTTTCTATTAGAAATACTAATTGAACAGTTCAATGTGTTGAAATAGATTTCAAGCAAATTCTCAGCAAAATATCATTGATCATCTCATATTAGGAAGCTAACGTTACAGTAGGCTTATATCAAACAACAAATTTCAAGTTTGGATTCGATTAGTTATTTTTGTTATAAAAGCCGTAAATTCGAACAGTATTACTTAAGAGGAAGTAGAAAAAGGCGGGGCAGAAGGTACAAATCAAATACCGATGTGAATTAATGTCGCTTCCCGAAAGCATCTATCGACACATGAGGGATCGCGTAGAATGCTATCATTTATCTAATTAATTATCGTTAAGCAGAGAAACAAAGAGGCTTTTCCTCTCTGTACAGTGCCATGCTCGTTATACATGGAAGGGAACCGATGATTCTCCCTGAAATCAGATAACGGTGCATTTCGCGTCTTTATCTTTCGCTCCTGACCTATTTCACCCAAAATCTTCACTCCTCAAGACCACTGGAAGGGGAAGCGTAAGTGGAAGAGTTGGAAAGCGACGTGACATGGAGTGAAAGAGGAACTGAAAGCAGTTACATTGTTACCTGAGTACGTAGAATCAAATTAATGATGAAGTAAGTATGGATGGAAAGTGCTGAAGGGAGGTCAGTCAGTAGTGTGAGGCTCCAAAGCTACCAATCAAACCAACAACACTACTCTGATCTTCCTGACCTCGACCTTTCACTGCTCTGCATCAAAAAATACTTTAGCATTGAATGTTTCCCGGGAATATCAACCCGTCCCGATGCTAACCGTCTCCCCTTGAACAGCTTACAATAGGAAGAACACCGAAATGAACACATAATTTTGGAAAAGTGCGGTCGTTTGCAACAATAACTGCTCAGCGCGCAATCTATCCAACCTCGGAAATATTTTCTTCTTGCCTTTCCTCCTCTATCCCTTCCTCTCTTTCTCCTATTTCATTACACAAACATTAAAGTGCAATTCGATTTCTACAATTTACCACCGTCCCTTTCTTTCACACCAAAAAATTTTTCTCACCCTTTTTTCCCCAATTGGAAATCCGGTTTCCGTTTCCGTAGGGAAGGAAAAACAGAAACTATTCTGATCATTTTCCGAATGAGCAAGCAAGCTAGTACCGATCATATCATCTTTACCTTTTTCCAGTGCACCCGGATAGATAAATATCATACAGGAAATTCCGTTCAGCATCTTCACCTCAAAATTTTTGTCGAATTTTAACCTTTTCTCCCCAAGATGGGTCACGAAAAGTTCATAATCCCAATTGATCTTTTTAAGATTTCAATTTGAAGGCAAATAAATAATCAACAATACAGTGAAGCTTATCAAGTTTGGGACTCGCATGTCCATTCTCACCTTTTAATTCCTTTTGTTTCTCTGATTAATCTTTTTCAAAATCAAAATTACTGTCAAAATTTAATTGTTTCCAGCAGAGGTGACAGGGCACTGGCTATTTGTTCTTGATCTTGATTGTTCAAATAGCGAAGGAGTTGAGAGGAGAGTTCAAAGTGCTTAACAGTTAGGTGTTATAGGAATCAGCCAGATTCATCAGCTATTCTTCCTTACGGCTAACTACCTTTCCAGAATAAAGTAGTGTGACCGTTGGCTATCACTTCTTTCTCTTCCTGCTCCTTCCCGACTGAACGGATTTGATGCGCGGTGAAGTTTCATTTTGCAATCTGTTTCATATTGCCCTTCCATACTGCAGGTATGGAACTGTTACACTTTTGGAAGAGGAAGGAGAAATTTGTGAATAATATGGAATAATTTTAGCCTTTGGCACTTTCAAAAAATGATTCATGAATCGGAACATGATTGATCTCTTGTATTATATTAGGAGCATTACAAAACCATCTATCAATCTTCATGGAAGCAGTGTGCATCTGAAAAACCATGTGGTTCATAATTACTGGTTAATCAATCATACGTCTCTCTCCAACAATTAACATGAAAATACTGTATCATTATAAAGAGGTTTTTAATTAACGCAACAGTTGAAATCATTGCTGAGTACGACATAAAATAGAATGACGTGACATGAAGGGTATAATCAATCAAGAATTTCGTTGACGTTCATAAATGACAATTTGATATTTCAATAAATTTATCAAGGCACCAGGTTTATGTTTCGAAGTAGAGTGATGGGAGAGAATCATGCAGAAGTCATTCATATCTCCCATATCTAAAAAAGTGCCATGTTTAGTCTTTCAACCTTATAAGTATTTGATGAAAGTTGTATGAGCTTCCATATTTACTGATTAATGATGAAACGATGGAATGTGATGAGTTCGTGTCACTCATACCTCGCCATTCGTCCGCTCCCTCCCTTATCCACATTTCTGGCGATCCTTAACAGTAAGTTATCAGCACTCCACTGTGTTGCATTCTGAAGCTCTCGGGTTAGAAACTGATCGTTTCAGTACGAAGGGATGTTTGCATCATAGAGTCAATGCATCAGATGTATCAGGACGATCCCCTCGCTGATCATATCTCTTTGCATGTCCACTGTAATGCCTCTATCGTTTAAACTTGTTTTTGTTTTGACGTGAAAGTTCTCTCTGAAAACTGATTTTGTTTAAACTAATTAACACCAACTATATTCTACAAAAACTTTCATCAGAAGTGGAAAGTGTGGTAATATTAATTGGGGAGGCCGAATTCAGATCCAGAAAAGACAACAGAATCGCAAGCAAGTGTCACCTATTTGCAGATCAGCGACTCATTCTATAGTTGGCAAATGCTCTTAAATGCCAGATTGAACTCGTTACTTACGTCAGTTGCGTTTATCGTCAGAATCACTAATGTTGGTATTTATGTAAGATATTTTTCCAAGATCGGACCTTTTTACTCACAAGATCCATATCGTCATAATTCATTCAGGTCATTTATTTATTTTAACTCGGCAGCTCGCAAGAACAGCAGCGTCACTCTTCAAAAGAAATTCTATTTGCTTGGTACCGTGTGATTGAAGCAAGACTATCAAGTCAAACTTCCCTCCAGAAACTGCTCTACAGAAACGGTCCGTTAAGTCAGGATCTACTGGAGCAGATCGCTATAGGGAATTACTAACGAAATTCACCATTTATTTCAGCAACAGATGCGGCAAGTTCGATAAAGTAACGGAGGTTAAATATAGCGAGAAGTGGAGTATCAAATATAACCTACTTGATGTTACCATTCAGTTCCCAGATTCCATGAAACACTCGAGCAAACAGGAAATAGCACGTCATTCAGGAAAAACTTATCTGACGCTTATAGCATGCCACCACGCGACAAACTGTATCATTGCGATATTCCACAAGCCCTCAAAAAATAGCTCAACATTTAAACCCATCAATATTAATGAAAGACTGGGAAACATCCTTACGTACACATCGAAACAAAGTGATGTTCCGGAAAATGGAGTGGAAGGAAAAGAGTAAAAGTATGCTTCTGAGAATGACACTTTAAATATACAATTAAGCTGGATTAGGAAAATCATTCTCCGTTTCAAATCACTACCTTTTCGACAAGTCTCTAGAATATGAAAAATTAAGAAATGCTGGATTACGGAATGAATTTACTTGAATTAATTTTAGTCCTAAAAAATTTTAAGACGTTAATAGAGATGCGACGAAAAACTATTTACGATATTGTGATAATAAATAAAATGGATAAATTTGCTAGTTTATAAAGGTAAGGAAGAGTAACGTCTCGAAGGAACCGAAATCAGCAGAGATAATGCTGGAGAAGATCCCGAGAAGGAAGTGAAAATCTTTGGTGAATTTATCACATCAATTTCAGTTTCTCGACTGATACAGAGGATAACACTTCGTCTATAGTGAAAAGGGATGGGAATGAGTTAGCTCGATAGAAAATGGAGGAAATAGAGGAAGAATCAGGAATGCCCGAGAATTTCTTGACTAACACAACCCGCTACCCCTACATCATATCAATATATCAAAAATCACCAAACAGAAGATTCAGTACTTGATCAACTAAATAACCCAGAAATATCGGGATCTGTTCCTCCTGGAATTATCTCGTCTTCATGGTCGGTAATCGTCCAGCTCGTTCACGATATTCCAAGTGGTATGAATACTCCATTACTATTTTCTCCCCACTAATGCAAATGGCAATCATGGAAATCACTCCAGCAATCAAATAAAAGAGAAAGTAGCAAAGGTAAAGTAGTTGATGAATCCGAAGTGGATATTGCCAAATAATCGCTGCAAGAGGAAATCTTAAGTACTCCAACTTGAAAAAATTCCATGGCCAACTTCCAAATGCCGTGGTATTGTCGAAGGAATGCCATGTGGATTGATGGCAGAACCGTTTTTTTATGACATAACAATAAAAAATCAAATGACCAGTTTTTGTGTTTAAATTTTCGCCAAAACTCACTGAACTGAGAAGCTCATTTCCTGTTCTTAATTTCAACAAATTTTAGTCGTAACAATGATGCATGACCATCCACGGAATGCAGAAATAACTAAACCAAAAAATCCTTTTCGAATTTATTCATTTTCCTATCGAGTTAATTATAACAATGTTATAAAGGATGCAAAAATGAAGAGACGACGAAAAAATTTGAGGCAGTTAGCAATACCTAATATATAGGAGTTCACTCGTTACTAGATTTGATTCTATATACAATTAGATGACAGTGAAGAGTGAGGAATGGAAGCATTCAATAATTAAACAAGCACAAACTGCAAATACTATAACTCTGATCGAATTCTTTCCATTTCATTGACAACAGCAATTTAGAGAACAGTAATAAACGACAAAGTCAGTGACATAACCAGCCAATCAATCGATCACAAAGGTCTCACTCATTTAACACAATATTCTGCATTCCAGAAAATAACAACCACAAATAATACATGAAATGAAGCAAAAAACAGCAAATTACTGGATTTCTTCCAGATCCGAATTCTTCCGGAAAAGGAAGGGCTACATTTTATCTATTACCCTTTCTCAAATGATAATAAATTATTTTGAATCGATAACATTCATTAGAAAGCAATATCTAGCAGAAAGTATTTAATTAAGCAGTTATAGTTTCTTAAAATTCCAAATGTTGGTAGTTGAAGCTTAAACTTAAGCTAATAGAGAAATAATGAAATTCCACCCCCACGTTACCACTCCAATTTCCCGAGATATGAGCGACGGAGAAACAATGAAAGAAAGAAAATGATGAATCACGAATTGCATATGAACAAAGTAGGAATGAAAAGAAATCAAGAAGCACCATGCATTATAATGGAAATAAGTCTTCAGATCTTCAAAAGTTGGATAAATAAGCCTTCAGATTTTCAAAAGGCTAAATATCTAGCAAAAATCTAATGCAATTAAAATATATAAAAAAATTTGGCTAAAGGTTATGATTTTGACTGTGATGCGAATATTCATTTGAAATCCATTTAAAAAGCAAGTGAATAATTAATTATTCCAATAATAACAAAGAATCATTCATATTATTATAACATTTAAGGAAACAAGCAAACGGTTTGAATAAATATCACATTTATGATTAACTCTGATTAAATAGTACACTATATTTGAATCACGTTTTGCAAATAGAATGTTCCGGGAATATGTTCGGACCTTACAATTTAGTGACTTCAAATGATATGACATAATCCCATTAAATCTGGCAAAGCGGCAAATACTAATTTAGATCTCATTCATAGCAAGGGAATGTTAATTGCAGATAGACTAGAGAACAACATACATAACAATTTGCTATGATGAAAGCATACAATTCTCTTTCGTTTTATCAGAACTGACGCATATGTTAATATTTCTATTTTCTAAGTTTTGATTCATAAAACGCATTCATTTTGCTTTCGAGTCATGGAGAATTACTAAATTTTCATATGTCTCAGGTTTATTTCATGTGGTTTCTTGCCCATTTCTTCGATATTTTCCCACTTGCACATAATACCAGAATTTTGATTTTACTTTGCGGTATATACTTTAGAACATGAAAACCACCCAAATATTATATCATTATATCTATCTTTTTAGCCCAAACTTAATCATACGAACAATGTCAAAAAACATCGTTCATTGATAAAATGCATGAAAATGTTCATGAAAATATCAGAAAAAAATCCTATGGCTATAACTTTAACATAGAATAAACTTATTGCAGCACAAGACCAATCTTTTCTGGTGCAATATCAGGACATTTCCAGTTGTATAGATAATATTGTAAATTCCCATCACCAATACCAAACTTGAGATCTTCCAATATTTCTTTGTTGTCCATGAGATCAAGTGCGTTGAATACATCAAACCCACACTATAAAATTCAGAAAATTATTTTCCAAATTCAATTTACAATTGCAGGACCAACGAAAATATCAGAAATGCTGATACTTCAATGCAATAATGTTTTGCTGCTTGCATTACTGCATACAAAATGATTATTTATTGATATTAACTTTCTTAACAAATAGTTGGTTTTTTTCTATAGAGTGAGTAAAAAAGTGAGCAATCAAATCTCAAAATTGCGTTTAGCATTTCAGATGTAACAATCGATGTCAATTGATAATTCAATAACCGTACATTTCGTGCAAGAATAAGAGCATCATTGATGAGCTGTTTGAGAGTTACTGAGGTGGCAACATTGTAGAATGAATATGCTGCACGAATTGACTTATACTGCGGATGATGCATGACCGATGAAGGCAAGGAGTAAAAGCTAATCAAATCGGTTACTTTCTTATCATCTTCATTCTGTAAATTTTTAATGCATGGAGTACCACGTTATTCTCCGCGAATTATATAGATCTCTGCAATCTATACAAATTCTGATTTGATTTAAATTTTTAATTATAAAACTTCAAAAAAAAGAGAAGAAAAGTCTACGATAAAAAATAAAATAAAAGTTCATGTCAATAAAAAGAAAAAGTTTATCACAACTTGAATAATTCCTAAATAAAATAGCAGAAATGATAGTATACAAATAAACGAACCAATGCAACGTAACTGTAGATGACATCCTCACGAGGCATAAAGAAATGCTCGAAATCAGCTCGAGTAAATTCAGGAGACAAGTCAAATTTCTTTAGATAACATTGCAGCAAGCTGTACGCACCATCAATATGACATTTCCTCATCGGCATCAAGTTTGCCGTCTTGGGTTGCTGAAACAACAATATTTGACAAAATAACAGGTTGACGTTAACAGTTTCGGGATCTTAACGTAATTTAATTAACATTGACTTTCGATCCCATAAAAATATTTTTAATTTTTATTGCTCACTCAATATTACTGAAAGCAGGAATTAATTTGCTTTCATAATCATTAATATAATTTGCATATAAGAAAGCTCATGATTATTTTAAAACATACCTCCGGAAGTTTATACAACTTCAGCGTTCTCTGCATCGTCATTTTTCGGGAAAGATGTGAAAACTTTACTTCAATAAGTTTTTTTGGATTCAGCGATCGATGCCAGTATCTTGAAATCATTAACTTTTAGACTTTGATTCAGTTTTTTGCATTTAAACTTTATTAATATATATCTTTTAAACCTTATTCACGTAGAGAATGTTCTAAAGAAAAAATTAAAATAAAGCAGACCGACAACTGCACCACCAAAAATACAATACCTGCATGTTGCAATGGGTTTCGGTAAGACGACACCAGCTGTAAATGCCGCTTGAAAAATACCTTCTCGGTTCACACGGCGAGTGATTTCACGAATCAATACTGGTGCTACCCTTTTTGAGCGAAGTTTCTTATGCACGCAAAGAAAATTAATTTCTACCATTTTAATTTTCTAAAATGATTTTTTGGATAAGGCTTAATAAAAGAAGCACGGAAGAAATGACAGTACACTGTCAATAACTAAAAAGTAAGTCTTTGCAAATATGTGAATTATAAAGATTACTTTGTTTTAAAATGTATCATGTGATATATAAATATATAGTCATTCTGCAGGTATGTCATGTAAAGGTATAGTGCACTATTTCGTAAGCTTCCTAATATTTATCGCTCATACATATTCAAATAATAATAAAGAAAGAATATTAAATTAGCTGATACCGATCACTTATTGGCAATAAAATAGAATAAAGTGAACCCACTTTATTATAAACCCGTATAACTGAAGGTATAGCAGAAATAAAAGCAATCAATTTTCCACTTGCTTTTGCTCGAACACCGCAATGCCATTTCTTCATCCACCCTGGAGCTTTCAGAGCCCTGAAATTTCCTTAAAATATAAAGTAGTTTGATTTGCTGTAAGACATGTACCATAGAATATTGCTTATGGTTAGAAAAACAAGTTATCTTTGTTGTTGCTACATATACATAAAATCCTTTAATAAACAAGTTTAAACCTCTTTTAGAGATCTCTATTATCTCATGATGAGAACGTATATCATAATGTTAGAATATTAAAGTATAATTGCTGAACATAAACATTCGTTTTATTTAGACTTATAGCTATTCAAGTCATTTTCATGGCTTATAACAAGTAATGAATGATAATGATCTTTAACTATTTTTATTGTTAGAATGCTACAGGAAAAAAGTTTGCAAACCAAAGCAAAAATTGTGGGCTATAATCAAATCGGAACATGTTATCATCATCTTCCACATAATTCTCTGTCAATAATGTGTACAATTCGGTAAGCTCCTTTACACTATTGATTTCAACATCGCACCAACAAAATGGATCTGGTAATGAGAATGGCTCTTCACGTACTTCTGAGATATCCAACGGAGGTTCGATAGCCCTATTTTCCGTCACCATTTCATCTGTAAATTAATATAAAAGCTTTTTAACCAAAATTTCAAAATCTATACAAATTTCTCACTGTTTAAACAGGTCCCATGAAACAAAATTCTTAATAAGCTTACTCATTTTTGGAACCGGTTGTGTGTCCCAAAAAAGATATTTATGACGCTGCGCTTCGGTGATGTGTTTAGCAGCCGATGTTCCACCAACCGTCAACATCTGCAAGTAATTAAAAAATAGGAGTCAATAAATAGTCAACAGTTTCTAGATAAATGAAAATAGTAAATGCAACTACAAATTTCCAGCTTGTGTTTAATGTCACCATAAAATTTTTGCTTAATTTGTTATTTTTGATTTCTGCTTTTTCAATTTCAAATCATTCTAATCAAATAAAAATTGTCACCTCAAATTTCTTCATGAGAGCAGATTCAGTGAGTTCTTTGAGATCGATCACTGCGGTCGGACTATTCCGACCCACCGTATTTTGAGTATCACCATCGCTGTTCTCCTCACCATAATGTTGCACTGTCTTCGAATCACCAGCAGCCATCACTTTATCATTTCCACCATCCAATTTCTCGTTTCCTCCCCGTAGTTCCTCCATTATCCAGAAAGAAAAAGCTTTCAGAAAAATTTACTGAATAATGACCGTACTTTCCTAAACGTGAGATCATCAACCGATTTCGCTCTTGAATTATAGCAAAAATGCAAGGAATGTGGAAACGTGTAAGCAAATGATCACAAATCATTAAGAAGAAAGGAAATTGAAGAAGTTTACCAATACACAAATACTGCTGATTTACATACTACTCTTATCTCCCTTACCTCAGCTTTGCCCTGCTTCTCAGCCATCAAAATAAATAGCACCTCAGGTCCTCTTTCATTTCTTCCACCTCTTCTTCCTCAATCCAAGAAACGTCAACATTCCGATAATATGAACGATGTAGAAATCTATTTGTTTATTTTCCCACTGCACAAAATACATTGTTAAAGAGGTGAGAGGTCACACGGAAGAATGGGAAGAACTTTCAGACTACCTCCAAACTACCTCCTCTCAATTCCTCAACATATTTTCGAATCAGGCGAACCAAGCGAGTCGCATGCAACGAATGGTGGAATCCAATGTGTAAAGGTTGTTACAATTCCGCAGAATCGGGATTTGGTTCGAGAGGAACTGTGGAAAGTAAGAAAGTGAACAGTAATCGATGATTTTGAAAGGACTGCAGCAGCCATCACTTTATCATTTCCACCATCCAAAATAATTATAGAATTGCAAGATCTGAAAATATCCTTTTGAATCCCCATCTCACCAAAATTCAAAATTTGAAAAAGCACTCATCCGGATACCCATGCTTCGTAGGAAAATGTTTTCCACGCTGAGATCTACTACATTCTTATACTATCCATATTAATTTGCAGTTATTAAATTTCTAAAATTTTATCAAGTTTCCCAGTTTGTCAACATTTCCACAATAATGTTATTCATCTGATTCCTAAATGGTTTTCTAAGATACCATCAAATATTTTCATGAAGCTGAGATTAATTACCTTGATTAATCTTTTGATAAGATTATTTCGTTATCATAGAAGAAGAGTTAAAATTTCAAGCAATACAGCGATATGAGATACCGTGGTTCAAGAGCTTATTTTGTATTAATTCGCCCATACTTTTAATTCAAATTTTAGACAGACCGAAACCAATATCTACATGCAGTAATTTAATTAATGGTGATATATATGTAAATCAATGTAACTAGAATGTTACATCAACATTATCAAACATTAAAAAATTACAAGATGGAAATTCAATTTCTGACAAATATCGATAAATTCTCCTGGCAACGATGAAAAAATTTATTATCATAAAATTCACATTCGCAAATAGCTCTCACACCATCAGTTCTACTTACCTATCAATTCTAATGATTGCCACATCACTCTCATTAATCTGAATAGGCTTGACGGACAAAAATAGGAACAAAGGACCAATTGAAAAATGCAAAAATTGTCATTTTCAAAAATGGATTCATAGAGTATAAAATAACCCAAAACTTCATTAAAATTTCTCATACGAGAATTTCCAGCGCAAGCAAAAAACGAAATTTGAAAGATTGGAAAGAAAAAACCAAAATAAAAATAACATGAACAGAAAAATTCGTAGCAATGATAGGAAAATTAGAGAAGCAAATATTCTCTTGCTCAGCTCAATAGCATGTGGCAATAAGGCCAATGCGAATTTCAGGAAATTAAAATTATTAAAAAAAGCTCAAGAGAAAAAAACAACAAACGATTTTAACATTCTATTTATTGAATAACTGTTCTAGTCATTAATAAGCGAATTAAATGGAATATTGTGACGCTTGTTAATGTAAATCTATGTCATAATGTTTATGCGCAATTTAATGATAACTTAGTATCAAATGATGTGCAGAGGTGAAAGGAAACAATACCGGGGATCTTTAAAGACATTATAAAAAAGACTATAAGACATAGATTGAATCAATTTAAAAAGCAATACATATCAAAACAAAACAGTAAACATCTGAAATATAAGAGCATTCAGGTCCAGCTACAGCATTTATTCATCTTTCTTGCTTGGGTATAAAATAATTTACTCTGATTAGAGAGGCCTTCACTAGCAGCGATTAAATCATCGAGCTTCTCACCACGCTCCAGTACTGACTGTATCGTATTATGTAGTACTACTTTCGTCTCTTCTACTTCTTCCTGAAAATGTACCTACATTTTAAGATAGTGAAAGGCAAAAAAGAATTGTTGGGGAGAAATTCTTCTGTTGCATAACGGAAATATTAAGGAACAAGAAAACTACCAGAGATAATTCCAAATATTTTAATTAGAACTTTTTTATTATAAATGCAAAATAAAAGAAATTCATTGATGACCTGAACTCGCGTCATTGCATCCGCTTCACGAGGATTTTGCCATTTTATCAATAGCTCGGACAGGCCTGTGTAGGTGCAATCTTTCTCAGTTTTTATCTGTGCCTGAAAATTATACACCATTTTTCATTGAATGAAGCATACGAAATAAGCAATTAGCATGAATTTCCGATAACTGCAGATATCATTTCTAAAATTTTAGTGGAAAGATGAGTAAATCAATATTATTATCTTTAATTTCCAAAATTTCCCGGCCATATTTTTAAGTGTCTTAAACTTTAGTTCATTCTTCTCTTAAGTGCAATTTTATCAGATGGTGTCGGCAGTTAATTAATAGAGAACCATACGAAAGTTATTGTCCAATTGAAGCCGATATGAATGAGGATCTTCTAATAGGCAATTTAAGTCTTATTAATCGACGGACAAAATTTACTAGCAAGGCAAAATTTTCCGTTTTCTCTTTCCAAAGTGTTATTAAAAATTATAATCAAAATGATTTAAAATCATCTGTTAATTCTACTATAAATAATTATTCGTTTGTCTGATTATTTATATTTTGCTGATATTTTTTGCCGTATGAAAATTAAATTGCTGCTACTAAATCGTTTTACAAATTATACTCACAAAACTTCGGTTAAATGATTACATCCGAAACTATATCTACTGACCTGTCAAAACCAAAAATTCGGATGGAAGCTAATAATAAACTTTAAATTGACTGTTTTGTTTCTTCACAAACATTTCTACATTTGTTTGATTCGAGGCCAGACACCAGAAATTACACATTCACATCGATTATCCAATATTTTTTTCAGTCCTTTTCGATTCTTACCTAAAGAATCCAGGTCCATGGATTTCTTTCTGATTTAATTAGAAAAGAACTGGAACAGAAAACAATGGGATTAAAAGAAAAAAATTAAACAAACCCATTGCACTGATGGGACTTTAGCTGCAAAATCGTCCAAGATTCGGCGTAACATGGTGAATGCGACACGCTGCTGATATTCTGCATCCGTTATACAAATGCCCGATAATCCATCTTGACGTACGAATCTGAAGATTAAAAGACTATAAGATGAAATTTTCTTCATCTGTTATAGAGAAAAGAATTATGTATAATGCGGAATTTTTGTTGCGAACAAAATCTAAGCTCTTTGTGATAATAAAATCTCTAAATACGAGATGCAGAATCCAAAGATATAGAAAATGTACATGGAAAATAGAAATGACACATATTTCTTACACATGACAAAAATATTCATTTTCTTTCACAGAACCTCGACTTGACAAGGCAGAACGTTCAACTAGCAACTTTCCCGTAAAAATCATGAATTCCTAAAATCAATTTACATTATTATATTCGAGAAAGTAAATAAACACTCTCACGTAAAAAAGTTTCTATAATCTAATTCACATCATCTCAATTGGTGAAAAATTCCATATCCTATTATTGCTTTAATTTTGCTATTATTTTCTATTTCTAGTCATGTTTTGAAAGGGCTGGGGAATGATACATCAGTGATCATATTATTCCGACAAAACAAATTAATAGTTGGTCAACCAACCTGAACGGAACTTCGCTGGAAGAAACTGAAACTGCTCAAATCATGAGCAGATTTGAGAGCTTTTGCCCTACCATCAGGGCCTTTATGAAGCACTTGGACTGAAAAAATCTTCATCGGTAGCCCAGAATCTAGACAAAAGTCTCGATAATATGCACGTGCCCACGCTCAGCCTCTCTAAATTCAGTGATTGTTCCACATTGATAAGGGCTAAAAAATCTAATTCTGCAAAGACAGGTGAAAACTATGAAAGGAAGCAGAGAGCAAAATGAAAACCTATAACGGCTGCAACCAATTAGCTGAAGAATGTGAGGATAACTCCGACTTTTTCTCAGCGTCAATGAACGGAAAACTACATAGACGGAATTTTAAATCTTTGGGAACATTACAGTAATCAAAAATTTATTTACAAAGAATTTTTTCATTAATCCAAACTTCTCACTTATTAACATCCGAAAATCACATACTTTTCGTGATTCTTACCGAGCGAAAATCATCTCCTAAAACAAAATGGAAATTTCTTTTGAGAAAATGCTGTTTCTGCCAATAAATAATACTGAATTCCAGATGGTTGGAAAATAACAGGTAACTACTTATAGAAAAAAATCAGCATGTCAATCAGATCACTTTGCCAAATCATTCGGAATTGTAACTTGTCAATTTGTATTTTCAAAAAAAAAATATATAGCAGGTTAGAAAGCACGTAAAAATTAATATACAAGAATCATAAATTAAAACATTTATGATATCACTTTCCATTACAAATTGGACATGCACGCCACAATAAATAAATTCTCACTATCATCAAAATGAAAATCTGATCAAAAGAATACAGTTTTCAAAAATAAAAAAGTAAAAAATTATAAACGTCAAATCTGTATGCTTGTACAATCTAATTCGTTGTCTTCTCACAAGTTAATTTCGATTTATAATTTCTGCTTCTAAAAAATAAACATGGATATATATATACGGAAACACAAAATTTATAACATTTACGACTATTATAGCACAAATATGATTAAAGCCTTGATTGGAAGTTGAAACAAGTAAATCTTGCGGTCTCTGTAGTGATATACATGCGCTAGATTTCAGGTGGAATAATGGGAAAATAATTTTACCACTGATATAATCCATGCAATATCTAAAACCCTCGCTACGATTCAGTGCACAAATCACAAAAGGAAACGTTCATTTGAAAATGAAAGATGTATCTAAATGAAAAAGATAATAATTACGATGTTCCATTTTTTTTTCTTTGTTTCTGAGCACTAACTGTCCTCTTCTTGACGCCACAGAAATAGGATTCCCGACACTACGATTGCACTGTAAAATTACCACAATCTTAGAAAAATCTTTGCAAACTATATAAAAAAGCTAATTCCATTACAGCCTATTCATAAAACTCATTCAAATTGAACCAACCTGATAATTTGCTATTAAAAAAAGCTGAAAAAGAAATGATAGAATAAAAAGTGAACAAAAGCGTGTACATACAGAACTGACTGACTCGTAAATAGGCTATGAAAGGATATGAAGCTATTAGAAAAAAGACAAATGCAATGTCAAGGAACATCATCTTCTGACTTCCTATCCTACCTTTTCCTAAAATTTTAGTTAATACTGTTTCGACAAACATGTTCAATCCTAACCAACATAAACAGATTCTAACCTCTGAAAAAAGCAGTGAAATGATAATAAGGCGAAATTTTCAATAAGCAATGTTTTATAGCAGTAAAAGGCGCGATAAGATTTTTGCCTGTTCAACTACAATGACAAAAGATTTAGAGCAGTGCTGATACATGGTGAAGAGAAAGAAGAAATTGAGAGAAATATAGAAAATAGAGATGTTGAATACCGTCTAGTTCGATAAAATAAAAAAAGAAACATCTAATAAAGTGAATGATGTTTTTAGTCAAAAGCAGGTAGTAATTTTTCGATTGCAGAATTCCATTCTTTCTCAAAATTTTTTTCAGCAAAACGATTAACCGAACAGCGCGCAACATCACGTATTGAATTGCGTTGCCCCGGACTCATTCGTATTACTTCCAGAGCACTATCAACAAAATCTGAAAATGGACAAAATTTAGAGACAAATTAAATTATGGATCGTACAGCACAGAAATTTCTTCCATATTCGTTTAATTTTATTTCTTATCATTTGCCTTTTAACAGATGCTTAGCAATAATATTTTATTATAAATTGTACTTTCCAGTTTTATATCAAGTCCGGTATGAAAATAGATGCATCAGAATGAAAAACTATAAACTTAGATGTAATGCTATAAGAAATTCAACTAATACAACCCACTATTTCTTTTAAAACAATTTTGCAATTTTGGAACATACTTTTCTCATTCATTTCTTCAAAAGCTTAAATAAATTTTGAAGGAAAAACTTACCGTGCACACTAGTTGCCAACAGACCAAGCAAAGTTTTGCTTCCGACAGCATCTGCATTCAATATATCCAGCTTAGGCCCACCTATAAATCCTAGCTATCTTGCATTAATCAGAATTTTTGATTCTTAGTGAAAAAGAACACGAAAGACTAAGTCACCTGAATTGTGAGCGATCATAATTTGGCCAGCAGCGACACCCTCTACAACTGATATGCCGAAATGTTCATTTTGCATTGTGTGGATACCGATCAGTGATTCCTTAATTTTAAATTGATATATAATGAATCTTGTATTCATTTATTTAAACATTAGATAAGTTCAATTACTTCAAGCAGTGCTGCTATTTTATCAAAAGATGCATTAAGTGCCCATTCTAGATCATCACTGCTAAGGCCCATATCTTCTGCATACAACTGCAAATCTTTGGCACGTTCAACATCGGCCATATTACGACATCCGCCACATATAACCAATCGAATCTATAATAATTTCATAATCAGATTTTGTTACTTACTTCCATTCTTTTTAAAATAAAAATCATCTCTGGAAAAAAATTATAGAATCAATGGAAAATTCATAAAATCATTTACTCCTTCAAGACCTATTTTTTATGTTAGCGGTGACAATTAATGAAATAAGATTAAAGTAACATGGAAAACTTGCCTTGTAGTTTACATTTTCTTTCAATAACCGTTTCTTCAATTCAGCCAAGAAACAAATCTGCAATCGATGATTTTTCTCAGGTCTTATTTGTCCAACTGATAACACCTGCACTCGTCGCTCTTCTCTTAGCAATTCTTCTGCTCTGGAATTGATCCTGGAAAAATATCATCAGTTAAGTTTTCCAAACAATGCTGTTTTTCTGATGAATATCATACAAAATTATATGATTCATGATATAATACTTTCAATCTTCCACTTCTTGGCTTTAAGAGATAGCAAGAAAAGAACCTGAGCAGACTGTCAACATTACACGGCGGATAGACGAGGTATGTACGATCATCAGCACCCCACAATGCCACAATATGATCACGAGTCCAACTGAAATTTTAAAATTGTCAGCAATAAAAATTCAAGAAAAAATCCACAATTTCAAGTGCCAGACAAATAAATATCTGATTCCGAGGCGGTAAAAGCATGATTAGTCAGTCTGAAACGCACAAATTGTTTTCTAATGTATAAGAAAATTAGTAAACAATTACAACGCAACAATTTTCTAAATCAGTAAACTAATTTGTTTAATAAGTTAGTAATATACCTATCCCTATTTGATTCACCTCTAACATTTAATTTCAGATAATTTTGGATGATACATTAATCGGTTAGTCCTTCTGTGTATTCTACGCAATAACATTTAAACTGCTTAAGTAACTAGTAAAAATAATCAACAGCCTGGAATCAAAAACTAAGTACTTACGTGCTATTCACCATAACAACTTCACTGCAAATACCACTGAAGAAGTAGAATATGGCAAATATGCGGTAATACACCAATTTAAAATAGGTAAAGAATCGATTTTTCGCTATCCATTGTGCATTGTTATAAGACGGCTCTGCTGATTCCACCAATTTTATCATTTCTAAATGAGATATTTAACACCAAAACAAAGCATATTAGAAGGCAATAAGGCAATACAAATGAAAGTAAAATTAACCACGTGAAATGACGGGGTAGTGCACATAGCAAGCAACATTGCATCCAGCCAGCCACCTGTAAGATACAGACCACATCTGCTTAGTATTTGTTCTTGCTAAAGCATTATACAATAACATTTTTTTCCAAATCAAAAGAAGAAAATACTATCAAATTAACAAAATTTGCTTGATTTAAAATAATCAAAATTTTTTTAAACAATATAACATGGCATTTTCTGTTATCCCATCCGAACATGAAACTTTTGTCTCTATAAGGTAACATATGCTAATCTTATCTCCAATGTTATCCTTCCTCTGATTTATGTTTTAAATTTTAAAATACTTTTACTCATTTTTTCCTGAACAATAAAAGGAAAAAAAATACTTATCGAACTACGATAACGGTTGGTGCCAACCTGAATAGTGGTAGAGTAAAAGGATAACCCATTGTGTCGATGAAAATATGAGGGCTATATCGGCACAATGCCTCGACACCAACGAGGAAACCGGCCAAATTTTGAAGCAGCAGTGTCAAATGTGGGTAATTGCTTGATTCTAACCAAGGTCGTGTACTATAAATGGAAAAGCAAAAATTAGACCTTTTTTCCCAAATTAAATAATAAATGTGAAATTATAAATTTCATTGTTCATTTCTTTAATTTTCCGTTTGACTTTGGAGAAGAACTATAATTAACTGGAAAACATTTGATTAAATGTGATTGAAGTACAGAGGACTTATAACACGGTGGTTAAAACTGTAATTAATCCAAAGGTTATAATAATTTCCATTAAATTTAACTCTTGCTTTATGTACTATTATTGTAAAAAGAAATACCGAAGATAAATGAACTGCAAATTAGTATCAATAACTTCTATGTCGAAGTGATCCTTCGCTTTTTGCAAGATTTTTCGAGCTGTTACATCTATGTCACCAGTATAAACTACATATCGATACTTCCCGATATACCTAGAAAATATCTAGGACATATTCTTAAAGGATGTTCAGCCACTAGGATGACGACGTAAAACAGGAGAAAATTCCCACAGATAAAATGCTGTCAAAGAGGAAATTTCACAAATTATATGGTGAACTTTTTGGAAATCTCAAAAATAATATTAGTGAACGAACTGGCGACTATAAAAACAGTCCCCATAGTAAGATATTACACTCCTCATTTGGAGAACACTGAAAAAAGCTACAAATTCCTATGTATGAAATTATACCATAAGGGAAAAAAATTTTAAGAAAAACACAAAAATTTTTCAAAACTTTATCGAAATTCCGGAATATAAAATTGAATTAATAAGAAAAAATAGATTTTAGATACTCAAAGAGAATATAATAAAGACAACACTTTATTTAAATTTGTAAGTTTAACTGAAAATTATAGAATAAATTAAAATCAACATATATCAAAAATTCCAAGATCTCTTGTAGAATTTTATACGTCAAACGGCTTACTCCAATCAGAAAGACAATTTATTTTAACTTGATACTTACTTTTTTTGCATGGCATTAATAGCGCACCACAAAACGCGTTCACCGCCACCACCAGCGTTGCAGTATGGATGAAAGAATGCTATCGCATCATGATGCTTTCGGATCCGGAACCTACAAAATGTCAACAAACAATAATATAAATAAAATAAACTTGCACAGTGACATAAAGAGTAATGTACTGACCAAGGATAAGTGTAAATAATTATATAAATATAAAAAAATATAAAAAAAACAAATATAAAAACAGAAGCTTGACCTTATGCCCTTTTAAAAACACTCTTTAACTGTAAGTATATCCATCATAGCAGGAGGATTCAGAAGGAAATGAAGATATAAAAAGGAAGACATGAAGATATGGTGAGAACAACAAGATATATACACTTTATCAGTTATATGCTATAAGACTAAAATTGAAATGTGCAATAATTCGACTGGAATTTTTGAAAAAATGATATTATAGAACAGACCGTAGAAGAAAAACATATGTATAACCATTATATATATGTTATATATGTATAATTATATAACGTAATAACGTATAACGACACATAAACATACAATCCATAAAGCCATATAATCTGGAGTATTGGATTTATATTTTACATGCTATTCAATGAACGTTGTAGTAGAAACAATGAGTCACAAGTGATGGATAAGTGTTTCGACAAGCATATAAAATGATCTGATAAACAAACTATAAAAGCAAGTTTGATTTCACATGTACAAATAAACATACCATATCATCAGCAAGAGCGCTATCAATAGTAGAATAGAGAGAAATAGGATTGTGGGATCCATAATCACCTAGAATTAAAGCATAAAAAGTTTTAAAAAAATCGAGTAAAAATTATAAGGAATGAAACGATATCATTCAATAATCACTGATAAAAGAATAACCTGCAGTGGTCAAGAAAATTAAGTTATTATGATAATTAATAACTGACTAACTAAATCGATTGAAACGTAGTCAGTTAGTCAGTTATGCAAAATTACAAATTTGATGACCAAGATTTAATCATTACTATATACTGTTGAATTGTTCGCAAAGTGAAAACAGTTGTTTAAAGACAATGCTATTCAAAAAAGCAGCGTGCAGAAGAGAAATAAAATAACACATGCAAACTGTCCGAATAAATCTATATGCGTGCATTAAGTTTCTAATTTTGCATTTTTTATGTTACTACTAATGGATGAAAATTGATCAAAAGAAAGTAAAGCAAATGAAAAACTTCCAGAAATGTTGAGTAATCGTTGACAAATAATAAAACAACTAAGGGTCATTACAGCTGTTAATACCCTGAGAAAAGCAAACCTGTAAACGAAAAGTCTTCAAAATTTTAATACTTAAGAACTAAAAATCGGACAAGCTAATATTATTCTTGAGTATCGATTTTTCTTTTCGTTTCATTAAGTGATTAGGAGGATTAGATATAATACATTTTAATTATCCAAATGGATAGCATTAAGCATCAAGATTTTAATCACTTCCAATTTTCATGAACTCCTATTACTTAAGAAAGTTCGACAATTTTCCATGTTGCAGCAAAAACAAAATTAAAACGGAAGATCTTCCAGATACTTTTTCTTACATTAAATACGCGATAAGCAAATTCTAACGACTTGAAATAACTGCAATCTGAAACTAAACCTTTTTACCTATTACCTTACGAACTTTTTGAATGTCTTATACTAGCTTCTGCTCATGATTCAAATTTAGACTCAAAATTTATAGCGTAAATGAATGCATTAAAATAAAAACGTCATACGCTTCATGAACACGGAAATGTTACTGTGATATGTCGGTATAAAGTGAAGATATTGACTTTTAACTTATTTAATATCTGTCTTCTCTCTGTGGATTATCCTATGGCATGTACTCTATGATATTATTTGCATTATCATCCAATAATGAGAAACGATCTATCGTCTCGTATCCTTAAGTGGAGTTAATGAAATAGTAGCACTTTGAATGAATATGAGGAGACGTGAGTAAGGGAGACGAAGGAAATCTGAGTAAGCAAATAATGGTCCTCACAACTGCGGAAACATGGAAAGAAAAGCAATGACAGGATGAAACACAGATAAGAAACGAAAAACGGATAACAGGAAGGAAAACAAGAATGGAACAAATTTTACAGGAATCAGCACAAAATAGTTTTCAATCTTTTCGATAAAGACTAAATTAAAAGTGTATTGTGCGACATACCTCCCATAAATCACTGCTCGAGATTAAATGCTTCCAGCTGCTGGATCAGTGGACCAGACCATATCATGTTGACCTTCACCTCACCAGCTCCACTTACCGCGACAACCATCTCTCACACGCTTACTAGAACAGTGACGCGGTCGAGGAAAACAGCGCGATATGAAAGCGTTAAATATTGCGGAAGGTGATGATTAGCTTGAAATTCTCCAGATTTTAAAAGATTTGCTACCTTACCAGGATTTTGCTGATATTGTATTGGTATTACTGATATTGTAAGGTAACAAATATTTTGGTAATTTTGTTTTGTCGAGAAGAGAGGGAAGAAATATTCTGTGGTTTTCTATCTTTTCAAAATGTAATTAAAAGTGATGCTTTCTCTGTGGACATTGAAAATATGGCGTCATTGTGAAGGTCAAAATGGGACGATTTCTCGATACACGCCAGTTATTTGACTCCGTCACTTCATCCCTAAACATTTACACCGCATCAGACTTCGGGGAACTTCCCGGAGTTATTGAACTGTAATGAGAGAAATAAATGGATAGAAATGATTAAGGAAATTAAGGAAATTAATGATGTATGGGAAGGTAAAAATGCAATTAAAAACTTCTCTTTATTTAATAATAAATAGCGCGCTGTCAAATGAATTCAGATTTTAAGCATACAAGAGCGCTGAAGCTGGGCGAAGTTGATTTTGATATTCTGTTCCTCATGTCCTGCAGATATTTGTGTTACATGCAAGCTGCAATGCGCATCATGTACAGATGAAAGCAATTGAGAGATAGCGACGAATAAAATGTATGACTTTAAACTGATATCGAAAAGCAGTAGAGGAAGGGATAATTGCAAGAAATTAAATTGAAACATAAGATTTTTTCTTCAATTTAATTATACGGTGTATTTAACGAGAGAACGAGGAAACTGATGAAAGGAAGAAATACCAGTTTGACGTCGCGGAACTGTTTTCCTACTTATCAAAAAATTTCAAAAAACTAATATTTAAACGAAAAAACGCATCAAATGTCCGTTACTGTCCGCTATTAATCCCTCCGCAGTTAACATTTAAAAGTAATACAAACCAACACGTAATCTCATTCGGCTATTTCTACCTTACTTTCTCTTACTTTTTTATTTTTTAAAATTTATTTTGAAAGCTACTTCTCCCAATTTTTTATGATCGACCAAAGAAAATCTAACACTACGATAAACCTTTAGTATGGCATATTTTTTTGTCATATTAAGAGCAGTTTATGAAATTTGATCGGAAGAGAAAAGTTACCGAATGATGAAAAGAGATGGAAAAGTGGAAAGAAAATTTTCGTCATGTATGGATGAATTCTGGACACAACTTCCGTAGCAAAAGGAACAAAAACGATTGCAGAATTATTAATGGCTTAATTAATTTTGTGACTCTTCAGATCAACAGCTCGAACTCTGGCAAATTTTCTGATGCTATTAAGATTATTAATATAGACATTCAAATATTGTATTATTAATGTTCAAATTAGTTGAAACTGAGATTTGTTCTCGTTTTTATTACTTGACAAAGTTATGATATTATTGATAACTGATATGATGTGGTTGCTATTCAGCGGAGTTATTTGTGTGATTCCTGAAATTCTTTACCAGTCTCGAGATTTCAAGCATTTTTGTCTATAAAAAAGACATTGCGCTTTTAGCAAAACATGTTCAATTATCATTTTTCGAAATTTTATTCTCAAAATCAAAATTTCCACTTATTTAACCAGTAATGACCCTTGGAAAACAGTTATCTTCCAATTTTTAGAGTGAATTCGCAGGAAGCTTAATTGGCTTTTTGAATGGGAAATTGTTTGCAACCTTTTGCAACTTATTTTTGATCAATTTCAAAATATCTCGCAATAACTTTCTCCTCGAACTATCGATTCATAAAAACTTTGATTCATTTCAATTATAAATAATTCCCCTCAAGAAATTAAACTAATAATTTCTATAATTTGTAATAAGTTTTCGGTACACGGCAAATCTATGTAAACATTCTCATAAGTTATATCTAAATATTTTGTAAACCTCATCATAAATCTTATTTAACCTTAATATTTTGTGGACATTATCTTAAATGATCTCTTTACAAATATTGCTTCCCTTTTCTAATGTATTAGTGGTTTTCAATTATAAATATCCTCATCCTAGTAAATCTACTGGTATTTCACTATAAGAGACCAGCATACCAGTTAGGGGGATCCACTTTAGATCACTTTGGACTTCGGCTTGATATTCGCTTTGAGATCCGCTACGATCCGTTTTTGATCTTTTCTTATTTCTCAACTCAACCTAACAGTTCAATTTTGTTCCAAATTATTGCTGTAATCTCCATCTTTATCAATAAAATATTACCTTGGCTTGTTCTTCAACAAACAAGGAATTGCTCCACTAACCTAAGGAATCCGTGAATCCAATCAAATCACAAACTTCCCAATTCGAATCCCCTTTTCACGACAATCCTCTACGATTCAAAGGCACTCTGAACGCTTAACAAAATTTTTACAGCTAATTTTGGACCAAAAATCAGTACTTTATCAGTATTTAAGGGAAAAATACCTTAGAATTTGTGAAATACAAACACCTCGTCCTACCATTTGATTACTGATTTTGATCACCGACAAAATCAGCGCACTGATTTTTTCTAACAGATACCACGAGTTGCAGTAATCATTCAGGATTCCGATTCACAACAAAATTCAACAGGTTGTTTTTTTCGGTAATACTGTTAAAGGGAAAAAACATTTTGGAGAAACCAATTGGTCACTGTGACAATGAACATAAATTAATCTTTTTGAAAATTTGAGAGTTACAGTTGAAGTTTTCATTAGATTTTTACGATTCTTCCTAAACGCTCAAAAATTATGTAACATAGCATGAACTGATGAAATATCAGATGAGAAATGAATTCGGATGAATAGCCATAAAACAATGTAAATAACTCGCAATCATACTACTCAGGAACGGCTAACGGAAGAATGAATTATTCAGGTAGTTTTGTCGAGGAGATAATCGGTCTCGAAAATGACCTATTTATAAGTGAACAGGAAGTTACCAATGAATTCAACATAATCATAATCACGCTACTTCAGCATTTGAAGCAAATCGGAAAATAAAAAGCTCAGCAAATGGAAAAATTACCTATCCACCACTATGACAATGAACTGTTTCCCGACATTTTGACCTCCCCTAATAGGATTTGTACATGACATTTGATGATAAACATTTCGTTGCGTGAGGAAAGAATTTCTGAAAGGAATCCTTAAGCCAAATTGTACCAAAAAAACTATTGTCAAGCTGAGGAATAGGATGACATGCATTGATTCCCGTTTATAAACTTACCAATTATTATGACGACTTGTTTAGCCCTATATTTCTATATCCTATAGGCTTCAGCCTATAAGATATAGAAAATCCGCGAGCTATCTTCATTTTACTAACTGACCGTTTGATTCAAAATCGCTTTGTAATCATTCTTTTTAGACAGTTACTATCTCCTCATACCACCTTTAATAACTTTGCTTGAAAGTTACTTTCTTGTTTTTTACCTCTTTGTAAATCTAGGCAATGAAGATCTTATCTTAATACCGATTGATTTCTATAAGGAATTTTCCAATAATTACGTATTTCTGTGGAGAAACATGAATCTTTTTTCAGCGGTCAAATTTCAAAAATTTTCAGCGGTAAATTAGAGGTACGAAAAACTGATACGAAGTGTAACGATTCTTTCACTAAATCACTTTTTTTCCCCAAGAATATTTCTTGTTAAAAAATTGATGGTATATATTGCTGCTAGTTTGTTGATTACGTCTATGACAGTCGTTAACGGGAAAGAAGACGTGAACCAGTGCAGGAAGTGATTCAACCTTCACTTCGAATCAATCTTCTCCCGATTTCATTTTCTGAAATCAATCGAGAGTATATAAAAAAACGTATCAACGATACTGTGACCTGTATTGCTCTCGCTTCAAATAGTTCGTTATTAGAAAAGTTTTCTACTCTCCTCGTCTAACAAATAAGAATAAGTACGTTGACGCGCAACAAGCAATTGTTTCTTGTTGAAAAAGTGAAAGGGAAATGATGCTGCGAAGCTTACTTTCGTTCATTATCGGATACCTTGATTGTGGTAACTTTATCACAGACCTATCTTAAGGAAAGAATTCTCGAAGATCGTAAAGCGATTAATCCTAAATGATGAAAAAAAATTTTCACTGAGCAGTCTCGCAAACTGTTGCACTTCTTTCACTTCCTATAACGCCCTATTTTTCGATCGTTTCTCAATGCGTGAAGATTCTTCGATTAGCGGTGTTTCTTACTGTTTCATCGCTTCAACTTCAACATTTTCTCACCTTCTTTTCTGACTACAGCAAAAATTTCCGCTCAACGCTTCGGTTATTACATTAATGAGGACACGAATCTCTGTGATAATCACAGCATGTTTCCCCTTTCTGAACACACCATTATAATTGCGACTGTTTGAATGATAATGCGTTACAATTCGGTATCGTATAATCTCTTCGTCATTGTTTTAAGAATCAGGTAAATAGGATAAGGTAAAAAGCCATCGAAATATATCTGAAATCTGAGGAAATGCTGCTTTTTTTCGGTAGGACAATACTGCAATATAACTTTTACTACTGACCATTATGTCAAGTAATCTTCAACTAATTAATGACGGATTAATTTCTTTAAACAATTCTCGACCAATTAGGAGAGATTCAATGTCTCCTTGACATAATTTTCGGCTGACTAATGATAGATTAGTATATTGTTAATGTGTAGTTGTTATTAATTTATATTCATTTGAGTGAGAAAAGGTTACATGCGTAAGTGGACGGCGATCAATCCTTAAAAAAATGTTAGACGATTATCAGACGCCCACTATTTTACCGCGAATGTGAATAGCTAAGACCAAGACTTGACGAAGGCCTCTTTTTTGTTCTACCGAATGTGTTGTAATAGAAGTAAGTAGAAATATATGAATAGATAATTAAGACTCTTTCAATGGGAGAATGTTTAGAATCCAGTCCTCAAAACAAACTTCATCTCTGGACACTAGCAATCTGACCAACCGACACTAAGTATTAGTCGAAGTGATTGAAAAGCTACTCGAAGAGTATGGCCAGGATGACTGACCTTGGACATGCAATGAAACTTACAGCCTCTGCCTCTTCTCCTTACTTTCAAAATGATCTTTCTGCGAAAGAAATACTCGTTTTGACATTGTGAATTATAGGAGAAGAAACAGCGTGACAAAGAAGGAGTAACGAGATAGTTAAAGGAGAGAAAGATGTGGCGAAATGAATATGTTGCAATCCGATTGGTAATAGTCAGAAGTCGAAGTGAGGTGTTTGAGTGTTTATTGTTCCTCAACTTCCTCCTTTTTATTATCTTCCGTACTTCCTCCCACTTTCTCTTCCCCTTCTTGTCATCTTTGATATTGTCTGTAAACCGAAGTAATTTCGTGATAAATTGAAATAATTAAAGTAAATTTGTATTACAGAAGTTTTGTTACAAACATTGCTTATCAGAGTTTAAATTTATTTCAAAATATTAAGCCAGTCTTTTATTTGCTTAGTTTGTCTTGTTATAATGTTTGTACATGACTGCAAAATATTAAACTGACGATTAGTCCTCTTTATGTCCAAAAGACTATAATGGTTGCAAATGTGAGTTGACTCTTCCTTCATTTAGTTCTCTTTATATCAGAAGGATTTAAAATAGTGTGTCTCGATTCCGTTCAGTTCATATCATTGATTCAGTTATGATTGATTTAGTTTTAGCAATATCACAGTAATACGGACAAGGATTCACAGCAATATTACAGAAATAATATAAATTGCTGTCGACATATAAAATTCTCTCCTATTATCTTACGATTTCGAAGAATAAACTCTCCGTGAACAAATAAAATCCCTGTCTTAACCATGTTTGTCTGTGTTAGTTCGTCTCCAAATTTGTCTCTGCTAGTTCGTCTCCAAAGTAACAAAGTTCCCGGATGAATAGTGTCTTTTTCTATCCATCTTTTCGTTATCAGTCACCAACTTCCTTTCTATTTTATCAGTCAGTCATAAGTCATCATAACTCCCATAAATTTGTTCCAAATTTTTGTGAAACATTTGTTTCAAACCACAATACTATCATTGCTCTTGTTTACATTTGATCAGGTTTTAATTGCAAGAAAGCACGATCTTGACAGATTGGTGAAATTGAATTTTCACCAATGTGATTAATGTAGACAAGTTCAAAATTTTGTCCGGAAGTTAAACTTCAGACAAATTGCATAATCGTAAGAAGCAAGGGCAAAGAACAAAGAGTAATCAATCCAGGAAAATCCTAGTAACACTTATGCAGGATTCCATTCTCAGTGTGGCACGACGACGTTCACGTAGGCTGGCATCGCAGAAATCGGCGGATTTCAATGCATATTCATCAACAAATGTTGGAAGAGTCAGCGATGATGAGCACGGTATATGTGATGTTTTAATCAGCTAAAATTGGTCTTAATATTAGAAAAGTTTGTTGAAATAAGCGTGATTTCAGTAGCTCTCGGATTAAAATCAGATGGTGAAAGTGAACAAAAAGAAGGAATGAGGATCGGAACATTATTGACAGTAAGTTTTTTTCTTTTTGTTAAAGATAAGTTTATAATGCATCTTTCTTAGTGAATTATTGATGAGTATCCGTCGTTAAGTCTCCACAGATTTTGATCCAGAAATTGAAATCGCAGATAAATCTAATATTATCATTCTTTTTTTACTTGTTGGTCTGAACTTTTTAAATTCATTCGGTAACCGAATAATCAGAATTTTGCTTAGTTTAAAGGACGAACATGTTCGCAAAGAACTTAATCAATTTAGGAGTATATTAGTAGCAGGCAGATTTGATTTTATTTTCAGTTCTTGGTATATTTATAGTAATGAATTATAACACTCACTGTAGCATTTTTTAGCATTTTCAGAAAGACTCAAATTCTCAAAGTTCGCCGGTTGCTTTACGAACGCGGTCACGATCGCGTTGCTCTAGCGTGGAATCGAATGATGCAGGTATTACTTTCTCTGTACTTCAGTTTTGTGTACACATATATATTTTATTTAATTTCATAAAATTTTAATAAAATTCATACATATTTTATGTCATGCATATTATTTCCGTATTTTTCATTTTCGCCATGAATTTTCCAGGAGTTGTTAGAGATACTCAGAAAACAGTCAGTATTATTTCAACCCCAAACAAAGTGAGGATTTGCTTCATTAAATTTCTCAGTTTTATTGGTCAGCTGTTGTGTTTATTTTTCCCCACTTTCAGATGACTGTAGCGAAACTCTGCCAAAAAAGGACTTCGCTGGTGCCTCAATTGGAGGAAATCATTGAGGAGCAAAAGAAATGCGAGGACGAAGATATTAATGAAGATCGGCTAATGGATAACAAAGTTAAAATTAAAAAAATATCGAAAAAGAAAGAAAAACTATCGGAAAATGAAAGAGCGCAAGTTGAAGTGTGTGCTAAAGAAAGCCATACAGGGGAATCTAATAAAAAGATCTCTTCTACGGAAGATATAGTTAGTGAAAAGAAGTTAGCAAAATCGGAGCAAAAAATTACGGTGAAGTCATGGAATAAATCAAGTCCGAGAAAACCATCTGCAAAAGCTTCGGAGAAGTCACTGACAGGGAATCTAAAAAAGTCGCATATGAAGAATTCAGATGTTTTTCTGCAAGATTGTGTTAAAATTTCTCCTGCAAAAAATTCAGATAGTTTGCTGACAAATTCTTTGGGTGAATCGCCGATAGTGTTTTTAAAAAAAATCTCAGAAGAGAATCGAGAAGAGATGCTGACAAATAGTTCATCATTAATCACTGATGATCTAGAACCAGAAGCCAGACTCATCACTGAGACTAATGTAGGGGAGAATAGCTTGGAAATATGGCCCAAGTTAGATAACCTATCATCACTCTGCCTGAGGTAATTTTTTTTCTAATTTTTTCTGTAGCGTAATTAGAATTTTAAATCATTAGTCTTTCTCTCTATGTTTTTTTCTCTTTTCAAAAGAAATGTTCTAGATGTGATGAACAGAGCATACTTGTTAATGATATTGAAAGAGCATATGCATTTGCCAACAAAGTAGACGTAGAAGTGCCAACGATATCGGAGGAACTGATCACAAGTAACAGCGAGACTATTTGGCAACAAATTGTCTATGGAAACAAAAAATTTCATCGATATTTTACGAAAACAAAGGTCTTTCACTTTCTTTTTGATTTATTTTAAAGCTTTGAATCTATTATAAGTTTTCTCGAAAATTTTTACTTTTTTCAGCATCTCTTGGACATTGAAGCAGACAAGGAATTCACTGAGAAACGAGTCGATTCATTTTCTTCACTCACTGCACCTAAATTTCAAGACGAAAATTTTAATAACATCGAGGAGGATAGCAATGATTTATTCAAGCTTACGGAGGATGAAGTCAAGGTAGGTATATTTTTTAAGAAAAAATATTCTATTATTGTTTCTTATGATTCTGATAGGTTTGGTTTTGAGTGAAGTTAGTTTTTATAAGCGTAACCACATTTTCAGAGATTTGATAAGAGCATCAGTGGCAATACAGTGGTTAAAAATGATGATAACTATAGTAAAGAGTGGAATAGAGACGGTGTCAGCTTTTCCAGAGCTTCTGACAACATATCTAAAAAGCGTTGGAAGAGCGAAGTTGATGATCATTTCTTCTCGTTAGCGGAAATGGAGGAATATTTAGACAAACAGGAAAAAGGCCAGGCATATTTAAATGAAAATTTTTTCGAGCAGTTTGATAAGGTAAATCTTTTTTACTACCGAAAATGGTGTAATTTAGAATAAATCAAATTTCAACTATTGAATCCTTTTTTTCGAAAATTTTCAGGATGGTGATGATTTGCAAAATGCTCAAATTGATTACCATTATGCTGATTTTTATGAAAACACTAATAATATTGGAGAAGAGAGTGATCCAGAAGCTGCTTTAAATAAGTTAAACAAAAAGGTTTGTCTTTGACTTTTGAATGCATTTGTAAATTACGAAATAAATTTTCAGATGTATTTCGTCATCTTTAATTTCTGGAAGAAATATTTTTTAGGTTCCACAATCTGGCGAAATGGACAGTCTTATGAGAAAACGAGTTACATTTGCTGATGAGATCATTGGTGAATTGGATTACAAGAGTGACCAAGACGATAGCAGCGAGAATGACCAAGGTGTTGAAATTGATTTAATGCATCTTTTTTTTTATTCTGTTCATTTTTAATTTGTAATTTAATTTTGTTATTTTAGAAGCAACGGTCCTTCTTGGTCAAGTAGACGAAGAAGAAGATGAAGAAACTGAATTTCGGCGTCGACAGAAGAAAGTAAGACCAAAATTTGTCGATAGATGAACTCTGGATTATACTTTTATTTACGTTTGTGAAGCTTCATTGTTTCAGCTGCAAGAACGGATTTTTTCAATTGAACAAGCTAATTTAGCTCCAAGGAGTTGGGATTTGAGTGGTGAAGTGACAGCTATTGAAAGAGAGGAAAACACGATGTTGGAGAAACATCTTGATTTCGATCAGTCGGCACCATGCGGTTTATTAAACATGACCTATTATTTATTTTAATCAAGAAATTTTCATGAATGAATGTTATGCTTACAATTTTGTTGTTAACTATAACTCTATAATTTCTCCTGTATGAGCAGTTAACGTTTTCAGCACCAGTTATTACGGTTGATACAACTACTCAGTTAGAAACAAAGATAATTCAACGAATCAAAGATAGAGTAAGTGATGATTTTTCTAATCTGGTTATGAATATTTAAATTCTATCAGAAGGAAATTTCAGGCATTTGATGATGTGCTGAGGATAGAACGTAAAACGAAAGCAAATGCAGCATACCGAGCACCAGTCGTTGAATCGGAAATTGTGAAAAAGTCTCTTGTGGAAGTTTATGAAGAACAGTATCAGAAAACTCAAGATGGAGTCCTGTTTCAAAATGAAGAGAAGACGAATGAAAAACATGAAGAAATCAAAAAGCTGATATTATCTCTGTTCCAGAAATTAAATGCTCTGAGCCATTATCGTTACATTCCGTCTGAAGTAAGTTCGTTTCACGGGAGTAATAAATTGTATTTTTATCCAGCATGATAGAAAAACAGACTAAATTCCATTGCTTTTAAGTTTAGTTTCGATTAATTCATTACTTCCTTTTATTTATGATAATTTTAGTGAATCGCATCTAAAGTTTGAATTTTAAATATCCTATCTTTCACTATCGTATTTTTTTCAGGTCCGTGGGGAAGTACGTATCTTAAATAACATGCCTTCGCTTAAAAAGGAAGAAGTGGGACCTGTAGCGTGCACTGACGCTGTACTTTTAGCTCCGGAGGAAATACACAAACATGTTAATGCACCAATCAAAGCGGATGATGAGAAAACAAAAACAGATCGGTCCCGTTTGCGTCGCAAAAAAAAGGTTTATTTCTCCTCTTCGCCTATAGAAGATCATAGAAGTAGTCATGAACTAAGATTTATGTTAAAATGGTGAAAAGCAGCTGAATAATATTGAAACAGTTTTAAAAAATCTATTGAGAGGTTTTTTCACATAGTTTTAGAAGGTTTGTTGCACGATGTCAAAAGATGTCAAACTAGTTTTTTAACTTTTTTTCTGTTTAAATGATTGCTAACTTCACAGGAAGTTCTCACAGAAACTGTTTCTTTTTACGAACTATGTTATATCATTCCGGGTAAGATGAATTTTCAGAAATGGCAACACATGACGCAGTTTAAAAAACAAGAAGCTGAGTTTTCGACCATGAAAAATGAAATGCCTGCCAAAAAGTCAAAATTAGTTTCTCAGTATGATAGCAAAAAGAGTAATACGAAATTGACATCTGCTTCGTTTTTCCAACGCCTTCAAGCTAAAACTACAGAGGAGGTAAAAGTCAAGCTAAAACTACCGATTTTAAGTTTGAAAAAATTAACGAAGCATTCTTCAGAAGGGGATTTAATGCTCTGGGCACTTTGTTGTAATTTCTTGAGTATTTCGTTTTTTAAATTATATATTTTCTAACTAGACACCAATTCATATATTGTTAACCTCAGGTAATGGCTTAAATAAATTATTGTTTTCAGATGAAAAGCAGAAAATATATGGTTACAAAAGTAGGTGCAACGAAGAAAAAATTAAGTACAAATTATAAACTGTGATCAAAGGTGTCTTTTTGTTTTTTTTACTGGTTTAAATTTATAAAATAAATAAATTTTTTCAACTGAATATTTTGTTCACGTAGTAGCTGCCAAAATTTTCACCAGCAATAGCTATTCGATGAGAAGATAAAATTCGAAAAACATTTTGCTAGTGAGAAGCGAAGATACCATGCTTATTTCTCCTTAAAATTTTCTAATCTTTAAAATTTCTGAGACTGCAATCACTTATTAATCGCTACAAATAGTTATGTTTGCACATCACAGATGAAATAACTCTGGTCTACATTGTGTTTCAGCTGGCAGAAAGAAATTTTTTTAATACCTTAGAAGATGTTTACATCGATTGATTGGTGAGATAACTAAAATTGTAGTTGGCCTAGGAATAATATAACACAGCTTCTTCAGATTTCGCTCATACTAAACTTCACTCATTTATCATTATATATCGGTACTGTTAAACAGTACCGATATTATTCTGGTTCATAACTTTCTGCAGTCGTTAGTAAAATAAAGCTTTTCCATCTTTTTTTGCTTTAACTTACTAAATCCGGAAAGTTTTTATGATTAGTAGTAAATGGAGATAAATCTGAAATGAAAAACTAATCTTTAAATGCCATGATAGAACGTCATGACGGGAGTATGATCTTCAAAGTTTGGTGTTACCACTTTGGATGCCACTGATGTGTGATTACTTCAGAATTGTTCTACCGAACACTACCACGCTGGAATGCTAAACATATTGTGTTTATAATTGCTGTCCCTTCAGACAGAAGCATCCTAAACTAATTTAGAAATTCTTAAAGCTCATTCATTCTCTTTTCATAGCTTAATCTATTCTATTGAATTTCAATGGAGAAGACTTTAGGAAGTTCTCATGTATCACGGAACTCCGTTTCCTCTTCTTTTATTCGTTAAAATCATCATTTTTGCTATGAAAAAAACACGGGATGAAAACACATTTCCGCATTCCTTCTTTCATTAACAATTCACATTCTACCATTATGCTCCCTTCATATGTCATTATTAAGTTAAGTTCAATTTTATTTTCAGAAAGCAAAATTTAAAACTAATGGAACTCGTCCGAAGTGAAAAATATTCCTCCAATATTTTATGGACTGTGATAATCGTTTTAATGGAAAAAAGCGAAGTCAAAAATTGCTGGCTGTTTAAGCTTTTTGCATTTGTCTGCTTCCTATTTCAATCACAGTTTAAAAACTTGAAATGAATAAAAATTCACTAATCAGATAATAAATATCTCATAAAAAGCCTTTTCATTTGTCCAAAGACCTTGCTTGCACTGTACATTTTGCTTGGAATTATGTTTTTTCTTTAAACGAAACATTGTTGTGGATTCTGGAACATCTCAGATATCGGTCGGGATGCTCGAACTAGGAAGGAAGTGGACAGAAACTGACCCCAAGAACGTGTCCTTTATGACAGAACAGTGTATGATTGTAAATTTTTCACTAAAACAAAGGAAAGACGATTGCTTTATCACTCCCTTCTATTCATTGCTTTCACGTACCTTTTATCCATCATAACACGTTTCTGTGCAAAGCATACGAGATTTCGAAATGCGCCCAACAATTGAAAAATTCCCTTTTTACTTGAAGTGGTTTTTTCGCAGACTTTAAAAAATTAATTGCTAAATGAGAATTTACCCTTTTTCTTCCCTTCTATTTCACTCATCTCTATCCTCGCATCTCTTAGCTTAATGAACTCGCTGGAATTCTCCTTCATTTTCAATATAATTAAGTTGAAGTTTCTTTAGTAGATTACGAATGTCTCGATAATTCCAGTTACCAATAATTAATTTCTACTTGAAATCCAATCAGCAATTCAATTTAAATGAAAAGTTTCTTAATGGAAGTCTGGAGTGAAATTAAAAATTGCTTGCAAACTTTGAAGCTTACTTAGTTTGACGATTCGATGATTCAGGAAGTCGGCTGAAGACGAAATGATCTCATCGATAAGCATAGTAGGAGAGATGAGATAGGGACTTGGAGGTTCACTTTCGTCTCCACCCAAATCCTAAATTCGAGCACCCATCGAATCACATTTACAGCAGCTCAACCTCATGAAATCTCCTTGCTCTCCTCGCAGATTATCCCATTACATCGATTTATTATTAACCAATAAAAGCGATGAATAGACGATATCTATTATCATAAATGCAATCATGCAAATCATTTAAACTAAATTTTCAATTCGTATTTTCAACTATATTCATTAGATTTTAAATCAATTAGTGTAGTGCTTCCCCTTTAGTTTAGCGCAATTTCATTCATTCCCACTGTAAGATACTAGTCAGCACAGTAACAAAACTGTAAATCTTTACAAAACTAATACTGATTTCAGGTCTTTGCAATCAATATTCTATTCGATTATCATCTATACCTGAACTATTATACGTGTTGATTTCATTGAATAGATGTGGAACACTCATTCAAGGTAGCAATAATTACTAAGGATGGTCTTGATAAGAAGACTGATTAGATAGCTTGGCATCCAAATACAGAGAGAGCTTAATTGTTAGTCCATGCGAAAGCTTAAGTAAATCATTGTCATATCGCAACTATCGGCCAATTTTCTATCTTTCAATCGTAGAAATTTCAATTTTCTGCTTCCGTAGTTAACTATATATTTCATCTTCTTTTTTGATAAATTAGCACTGATGTCTTAGAGTAATTTCAAATATTTATCAAAAATTAAAGAAATCAATATCATTTTGCTTTCTGATTGAGGAACTAAACCTTGTCCGATAAAATTATTTTTCAAGAATTAACATGTTGTGAACCGGAACGTCGTTCATCATCAGGTTTCTTTTGGCATTTCCAGAAGACAGGAGATGGCGAAATTTCTACGGAACCGAATTGATACTATCAGTTGCGTGATACGTGCATACACTCGTCCTCATCCTTCTCATACCTATAGCTTGTGAGGGAAGAAAGAACCTTCTCTGGAGAAGAACTTCATTGCAATTTCATTCCTGCATTTCTCTACCTTCTCATTTATCAGTCACTATTTAAGTTACCTGAAGTCAGAAATGTATTCTATCACCAACAAGTCCTCTGACTTTATCATCATAAAATCCGAGAGATCATTGTGTACTTCTATACTTCAGATTCACATTTGAAGCGGTGTGCTAAGGAAATCATTTCAGAAAGTAAATGGAAATTGGTCCAAAGAATAAAAAATCACAAGTTATGTATTGCGCTACCAATGTTTTGTATCATTTCTATTTTGACTTATGGCCTAAGAGTTTGCAAAAGAGCCTAATGAGAGAACAGGCTGATGTTTCTTCTTTCTGTGTCTACCTGAATCGATTTTTGTCATCCTAAAATACATCTCTCATAAAGCATGAATAATTCATAGAGATATTAGCGACAGAACCATTGTTAGACAGGCATTAGTCTGGAGGAGGTGAAGGAATTGTTGAGTGACGCCAAAGGCCTCGTAGCGTTTATCACCAAGACTGGCTAGGCTCTGAACTGTTCACGGATATTTTTTTCTATGATCAATTCATTAAAAATGAAGATTTTTCAGTTTCTTCTGGTGACCTCACATCCAACTTGATAATTAAGTCTTTCTCCTCTTCTATCTCATTCATTCTTTGTCCCTTTATGCTAACTTTACTTAAAACGGATTAAATAATTGGAGTTATCTCCGAAGATGTACGTACATCTGGAAGATCTCTTCCATCCTCTCAGTCATCAAGGGATGAAGAATAACAGTGACATCCCGGCCTTCCTCTTCCCATCATTTATCTGATGTATCCGAAAACCTCTCATTGATATGCCTCATAGATATTCATACCAATCCCTCGGGCAAACAAACACTTCACTCCGCTTTGTTCGGTAAATGCTAAACAGATGCATATCCCGAGATTGTTACTCTCTCTCCCTGCTTTAGCAATATGCCGTAACTCGGGAAGGTCACCTGGCATGTCCACTCCTCTCATGCTGTAAATTTAAATTTATTGATTACCAGTTATTCTTGTAATAAAATTGTTGCGAAAATAGTCTCTAATTGAGTTCACTTAACCTTCTCATCCTCTTTCACATTGAACTGAACCGTCTCACGTGAAATTTGCCATTCACATTACCGCTAGAGTGAGATAGAAAAGTAATGAGGAATACCCCTCCGGGTAATTGAGAGCGGAAAGGAATTCGATCGCAGAAATTAACTTAGCTTCCATTTAGAGGGGAAATTGGAGAGAGTGGAAAAAGCACTGAGGGAAGAAATAAAAAGCAGTAAATGCGAGAGAGAGAGAGGGAGGGAGGGAGAGCTCCTTGATATACGCATTATGCAATCCTTACTTTTGACTGATACATTTCATTTGAACGTAATTCTCCACTTGAAGAATTTCTTCTCAGCAAGTTGAATTTGCATGAGAAGACAAAGAGTGCCGAATCGTCTTCAAGGTTTGTTAGCAGCTTCTATAATTATGATAATGAGATGTCATCGATCGTCGAGTATCTTTGCAATCATTTCAAGTGTGAGGAGAATTCTGCTTCCATTAGATTTCATTAGATATGAATACATTGCATCTATTGCATCACCTCTTATGCTTTTCTAGCATTCAACTGAAAGTGGTTGGCAGAGAGTCATTTAATTGTGAAATGGAATTCAGTTTAATTATCTGTAGAATTATTGAGAACAGAATTATTTTTCCAGTTTTTGTAGATATAATTTCCCGAGATTTGAGAGAAACCGGGATGGGATTGTATGAGGAAGAGTTTCATGAAGGATCAGATGGATCAGACGCAAATTATCTTTTCACTGACCAAACAACTCAATAGGCCCAATTATTATGGCATCAGTGATAATCCGGAAATAGTTGAACCACCTGTAAGAAATGACTTTATTAGTTGTCGTCTATTATAAAGGATTATGCCCGAATATTAACTCTTTCAACACTTACCACATCATTCATTACCTTCCCGCAGAGGACAGTTAGCCAGAAATTGCTTTTTCTCTCATCCTGTTCAGTTAAGAGAGATAAATTCCTGAATTGAGTGTGAATTCACGGAACTAAAGATGATATGATATGTCGTGCATGACGTGAATGCTGTAATCAAGCTGTTTTCTGTTGATGTCTTGCAAAATATATCTAAAGATCTGTTGAAAATTCAATTACATTTCCTAGTCAGGAATGATAAGCAAAATTATTTTATAAATACATCACCTCTTCAATCTTCTTATCACATCCCCATTAATCATATGCATCTCTCTAGTATGGTCCAATTTTCCAAAAATCACAAGTCGGTTGACGATTAGAAATAATCAGTAATCAATACCCAAATTTTATTCCACGGTTTTCATTTTTGTTGTGTCGTTACTATGAGCTCTCACTTAATCAATTTCAGATTATCGATTTTAATCATTACATGAATTATTTGAAGCAAGCAGAGCTACCATCAGTCAATCTAAAATCCTTTTAATAGATTATTCAGAGTCTCCTACATTCCCAATGGATCGATATGGCTTCAACAAGCCAAATACACGTCATGGTCGTGTTTGTTTGAAAATGTTGGTTTATGGTGTCCAGGCGTGAATCGTTCTAATCCGTGACCTCAGCTCTTGCTCTTACATGTTGCCCTTATCTATTGAGCAAAACATTGCAGTGGAAATTCTATTCAAAATACTTCGTGCACCTGCCTGTCCCATCTATCCTTCAGGTTAACAGCATGCCATCTCTCCTTTGACCCAATGCTCTAATTCCTTTGTCCTTCTCATTGGTCGCTCTAAAATTAATCACAACGATTTTTCAAGACAACTTTAATTGGACAAGCCCTTACCTACTCATTCGTTAGCTGAAAAAGTTTCAAGAATCAGTGGGAGTTTTAAAAGAAAAATTCTGAGAGCATTACTATTTGTTTCATGAGTTCACGTACCATAGATTTCCTCATTCATTTTCTCGACGCTTGACCTCTACTTGTGACATTTTGTGCAGCAGCATATCACAAGCATACCTCATTAACCTTGGAATAATAGTTAACCGTTGACTCTACCATAGATCCCAAGAGACCTCTTGAACAACTTAGAGGAGATCTGAGAAATCCAAAAGGTTTATTTATGTTGTGTGATGGTGAGGATTCATTCGCAATGCGTGACACGGATGATAACGAAAATGCGGGAGGTGGGAGCACAAAGATTATGGACAGAAAATATTCCTGGACTATAAGGTCAGAAGAATGAAGTTTCCTGTCTGCACTTTGACGCAAAACTTTTTAATCATAAGACTCACTTCCTAAGTCACGGTTTCATAGTAGCATTCGTAAGTGTTATCGACGTTTGCTTACGCTTGGTTATTAGTGAATTCAACCATTCTTTATGATAAGGGCCACTTTGTAATCCCTTTGGGTACCATCCACACCAAAGAGCCATCAATCAACATGAGCGTGACACACACACGCACACGCACACGCACACATACACGCACCCGCAGACACAGACACAGACAGCTATCCACAGAGAGGACAGGAAGAACAGGATGGTGTGGTGGTTCAGGAAGTGCTCAGGTGGTGCGGTAATCGATGATTGCTGATTTAAATTTCACTTTTCATTCAATAAGTTCTGATCTTTTATAAGAGAATTCCGGATCAAACGATGGACGTCTCAAATATAGGCGCCTCAGTATAAGTTTAGAGTCCAACATTTCCCATTTTCACGTGTCAGAAGTCTTAGCAAGCTTCTCAATGCATTCTTCACCGATCGAACGAGCTTCTCTATGAACTTTTTCTGAGTCACTCAACCATCATCTATTCGTCATTTATTACCATCTGCTCACAGATTCACCGATTCCATGGATTTCTGGGATCTTCGAAGAATGAAACGAATTTGAAGCTTTGCACTCATTCCATAAGAATATGTTTTCTCGTTTGTTTGCATTGACAACTGATGACATGGAATTAAATGCTAAAGTCAGGTCAGAGTAACTTTTTATCTTCTGCTATATCTGAAACTCTGTGGAGGGGAATCGAGACAGCTCATCTCTCTCTCTTCTCTCTCCACTTCTATTCTTCAGTTATACGCCAAGGTCACAAATACACCCCCAAAAAAAGAATTTCACATTTTCTCTTTTTAATGATCTGTTGATCGAACACTCCCATCTTTCTCCCCGACGTTTCGCCTTCTCCTGGAAATTCCCACAAAAATTTTTTTCAATCTTCAGTGACCCAATTGTTATCACGTACTGTTACAATGATGACAGGAGACAAAGAGTTAGCAGAGTCATGCATTACTGCTTCCTCTTCTGCTTCACCTCAATATCCCGGGATACTGTAACACCCGGTATTGCTACACTCCGAAACTATGCTTCTCTTCATACCAATCTTGACAGTTGCAATGGAAGATTTATTACATCACTATTTCATGACACTGATCGATCTCCCACACGGCAGGATTTTACCGTAGTAATTGAAGGATGCAAAATCGGTGAATATCCGATCGCACGAGTTGGATAGTTTCCGGAAAGATTTTTTTTGTCTTGTTATTTTTTATGTAGATTTCCTAGCCTTTCAAAAAAGTGCGATATAGGGAAAGAGAAATAAAGCTATCTCTGAACATGGAGATTACTATTATCAATTCTACTACCGGAGAAACGGGCACAAACATCAGGAAAGATCTTTCGTGAAATCGTCATGTCATTATCCTTCGTGATTAATTACCATGCATTCCTTGGCGTTTGTGTCAATTGCATTACAGTGTTTTCCGAATTGATAAATTAAGCAAAGAATTATGAATCATGTTTGTTTTATGATTACCTATGCACCACTCAATCTCCGTCACATGCATATTATATGATAGGGAAAGCATGCGCTTTATGTACTTATAACTTGCAAGAATCTTTGGCAAATGTTTGCCTGCAAATATCTACTAAGTTTAAATAAGTTTGGAATCCTTAACTAATACTTCTATTTATAGTTGCTTAATTCTGCACTGTTTGATTACTAGCGGATAGATTGAAAGAAACAGCTAAGAAATGTCATTTCAGACTGAAAAGATGAGAAATTCGAAAATTCATCGAATATCGCAAGATCCCGTCCGGTTTCTGAATCTATTTTCAGTGTTTGGCATTTTGAAACGGATCGTAATCTCTCACAGCGTAATAATTATTCAAGAGTCCCGCATTATTCGAGATTCATTAAGCTGTTTGGAAGCTACCCTACTTGTTGAGCTTTACAAAGGATAGCTAATTAATCATCGTCTCTCTGGCGACACGGTCTTGCGTATCACGGTCCTTCTCCTCAACGGCAACAACTGTTGTTCCTTGGCTACTGAAGAAGTTCGTTTTCATAATGGCAGTCGCCGATTACTCATTATCATTATTATTATCATCATCATCATCATTCTATTTCTGCCGAAACCTCTCGACAATACGTCTTTCCTTCCTCCTTCCTCTTTCTTCTCTTATTCCTTCATCTCATAAATAGCGTACGTAAATACCGTAATAATGACAATAACAGAGTAACTAACAATCACCTCGATTCCTTTACTTTTATCCAATCGAAGTTCAACCAGAACTTTAGACTTTTCCCTGTTTTTCATTGTAATCTCTCAGGTTTCTTATTTCTGTTTCAATTTAATCAAATTTCTTCAAAACAGCTGCTCGATTTCTAAAGAGGCAGGCTAATCAAATTACAGTTCCATTTATTCAGCTCATACCTTTCACCCAGGTAACTCGAATGTGATGAAGATTCGTTTCTTCTCTATTCTTGGAATATTGAAATTGAAGTTCATTTGGTGCTTCAGAAATAGATTGATTGTAGGGAGCAAATAAATAGACTTTCAACAGCCAAACAATTACATTTAGATTTGGTTCCATTTCATCATTAAATCGTATGCTAATCAGTAATGGATAGATTGTAAACTTACTCCGGAAGTCCATCATTCTTCTTAATTCTCCTTCCTTTTTTCCGGAAATTGTTACAGAATAATGTTCCTACCATTGAAATATCACGACAATCCACTGCTCTTCCGTTCTGAACTCCAATGAAAACGTGATGTGTTGAATTTTTGGTTCAAATGAATGCACTGAATGGTGCACTTTCAGCACTTCTGCCTTCGACGATGTTTAAAATGATCATTAGAGAAGAATGAGCTAACATTGAGTATATGGCAATACAGTCTTCCTCTGATTTTTCGGCTGACAACAATCTACAAATTAACTCTTTGAAATATCTTTTTGTCAACTTTGGAAATCTAAAATTGATGAATGGAAAAGCTTAGTTGCTTTTCTCCTATTCAGAGAGGTACGACGGGTTAATCCATTGCTTCGTTCTGCCGCTAATTTTCATTCTTCGCTGACCTTCAGAAAATCACATATGAAAAGTCATTCGTTATCGAAGTGATGGAGCAAATGATTGATGAGTGATTCCGTTTATCTCGAATGTTCTAAAATCCTTGCTTGATATCGTCTTCAAATCAATTTATAGGTGCAGAGAAGGAGAGAGAGAGAAAAACGGAAAATATTTCATGATAAATACAAACTCGTGCAGATAGATACAGCAGCAATACTCTTCTATTATTTATATTTTGATGTGCACTTCTCATTGTTCGTTCTTTCAATCCTTCCGGATAGAGTACACGGCCTAAACGTGAAGTCGCTGGATTCACTTGCGATTTGTTTCGGGAATAGCATTTCCCTCGACAGGTGGCGAAGTGAAAGTAATGGAAACAGTCATTTACGGTAATTCTCGTTCTCCCCACTCGTACGTGATGAGTTGGAGGAGCAGGGAGCAATGCGGTCATCTCCCTATTACCATTGTCGTTATCGTCCATCCATCATCCCAACATATGTCCCCAAGCTCATTTTCACAAACGTTGTAAATTGTATGCGTGAGGAAGATAATCATCAGTATATCTTTGGCAGCTGTCTCGTTCTCTTCATTGGCCATTTATTCATCTTCTCTCTCTCTCTCAATCTTTACGTAATAATTAGTGTTTGAGGGCAAGCGCGTCCACGTCTTTCTTGGATCTTCATCGATCGTCCGGTTTTCTCACATAACTTTCCTATAACTAACAGCATATCAGTAAGTTTCGTCCAGTTCATATATCAACCTAAATTACTGTAAGTATCGGTGAATCGGTTAAAAGTGTGGAAGATATTTATCGATCCATCACATTTCCTCAATCGTTTCAGTGATTCTGATGAAAACAAAAGGTGCCCCACGTAGCGATTTTGTCGTTCCATTAATATAAAGGAATAACCGCAGTGAGGTTACCTGATGTCTCTACTTTGTTTGATAATCATAAGAGTGGAAGAGGACAATTAACCTCATTAGTTCCAATTATCAGGTTGAAGATCAACGACCACTTCCCATTGAGATTCATCTTCTCTTAGATTCTATATCTTGTTAAATCCATGAGAAATTACTGCGAAAATGAATTGTCTGGCACTTTAACGCGAATGAAATTACGTGAGTCACGCTCACGCTTCCTCCAAGTCATTCACACTAACTTCGTCTTCATTATCCACAGCTACTAATCTTTTTTCCTTTATGCTAACTCTCATTTATACCGTATACAGTGATCGGAACGTGTGTAAAGTACTCGTTTTTTTCTGTATCGTTTGTCAGGCATTTTCCTTCCGGTATCAGCCAACGACTATCCTGTACAGTTAAATTTTCACCACAAACATTGGTAAACCAATCATAACAGTACTCTGATAAAACCAACTTTGGAGAACCCCAAGCTGATATATATTATCAGGACTGATTCAGAATTAGAGGACATTGATAACTGATGGAGTGAAGCAATTGAAGATCGTTGAAAAATTAGTTCGTATTTCAAAAAGAATCGTCTCAGGAATTAGAACTATATTCTAATGAACTGCGAATATCACTTGAGAAAAGGAATCTACTCAGTAATGCCACCACTCCATCAATACATTTCCCGAGACACATACATTATCATCAAAAATACCAATTATAAAAACGTCCAACACCTGTCCCGCAGACCGGTAGTTCTCTTTCCTTCTTCTCATCAGATTTCAAAAGCTATAACAGTTAATATAACTGTTAATAATCATTTCCAACGAGAAGTGAAGTTCGAAAGAAAAATAAATCTGAAGAAGGCAATTTTATTTGATTCCCTATTATTACCTTCGTGACTTTGAAGTTCAACATGAAGGGATCTTTGCCTCGCAGTTTAGAATTTCTGTTACTTTTTGAAAGGCTTTTGCAATTTCGGTGCTTCAGAAGAAGACATAAGACCTTTGGTGAACGAATTGATGTATGATTCCGTCTAGAAGTTTAATCGCCGTTTGCATGAATACAAAAGAAAGCAGTTTAGATGAGCTTCTCTCCAGGCCAAATGTGAAATAAATAGAGGCAATTGGCTTCCAAGTGACCGCGTTGAAGGTTGCAGAAAACAATATAACTGCCTCCGAAGATTGATTGATGCCAGGATCGGGTCATTATTACCATGAATTTCAAATCACCCGACGGCTTTTTTCCGGTTGACCTTTAAAGATTATGCATCATTCATAGTGAGAGGGATATAAATGAGGAAGAAAGGATTGATGGAAGTGTAAAGAGAAGGAAAAAAAAAGAAAGTGAGAAGAGTCGTCTGAGGAAAAAATTCAATTTAGCGTTGACATTTCTGTTATCACGAAATCCAACCTTATTCTTTGTCACAACAACTGTTTCTATGACGCACACGTGGAGGAAGGGAGGATTACGTTGAAGGCAGATGGTCCGATTTGTAGGGTGCAAATTGTGGTTTATTGGATGACATTCGACCTAACCTCATCCTGTCCTCTTCTATCCCCAAATCCCAATGAAGCAATCTCCCCGAACTTTCCTTCACTTTCAGTAAAATCTCTACATTTTATCTCTTTATGCTTTAGTCATCCCTCAGAAACAATATCTTCTAAGAAAAGAAGGTAAAGTAAAAGTTAATCGCTCTAACTGTATTGAATCGTTTAACACATATATCTCTGACTTTCCGTGAAGATGGGATATAATAGTAAAGGTGTGGAATATTTTTTTATTAATCACTTCAAATTTATTGAATATGACCCAGTGATGGCACCGTTATTCTTAATATCGTTTTACGCTGATGATCTCTGGCTGATAAAAATCAGCAGACGATGCCGACTTGATCCATAAAAAGATTGTTTATGATGTATATGACAACAATGAGAGAAGCGAAGTTGGAATTTGTCTTAGGATTCTAAGATAGATGTTCGAGCTGGGAAAATGATTAGTTCGTAATATTTGTAGAACAGAAGTCAATGTTCTTTTTACCATCAATCCAGCAAGTCAAGGACAATTTCGCATCTTGTGGGATTCTAACCTTTCTAGCCTCCAGATCAGAATGATCTGATCTCAATACTCAATGCTTTAAACACAGACATCAATCTTCTAATTTTCCTATCGAATAATATTAACATATCATTCCTTGTTTGCAATTCACTGGTCTACCTCAGTCCTTTTCTTTCCTTATTATCGTGATCGTTTTGCATTAGCATATCCATCATTCGTTTTTGTGGTAGGCAGCGCCGAAGTCAGTCTCAGAAAGCAAAATGACGATGTCGATGACATCTCGATAAGCAATCTCCCCGCTCTAATGATATTCTGCTCTTCAGCAGATTCCGAAATGGATGCTGAAGGCGGGCAGTTTCAATCGTTTCATGCCATACTCACTCCACAATTATCTTTTCTTATCTGGACAACGTCTTCTAGGGATTCCAATCCAATAGAATGTTCGATCGATATGATGTGATCAAGCTTTTCATCCCGCCTATTCTGTTTATTGGTGAATATCATTTCACAATGGCAATTACTTCCTACGTCTTTTCCTCGAGGGGTTTTGACACTTTGCTGAAATTTCTCGCAGGAGTAAGTAATTGCTTGAATAAGTAATTGAACAATATCATTGATATTGTATCCTTCTCTTTTGAGAAAACAGGAACTGAAAAAATGAAATTCGTTATAGTCGAACAGGTCTGGTGTGCAGTCTGATGTTTCCAATTAATCACCAATTGATATTATCACAGTTTTTCAATGTTAGATATACCGTAAACCGCCTTACTCTATTACACGGACGCTTTGCTATTACGGAAACTTGGAATGAAATGAAAAAAGCACAAGGAAGAGGCGGAATGAATCTTTCCTTGAATGTTACGGAATCAGTCGAAATGTGAAATGGAAGAGAGTTCGCAGCGACAACAATTGATGGAACTTTCGATCCAAGATGCAATCAAATTAAACATTTCAGAAGATCTGTCTCGTTCAACTTATTTTACCTTCTTCAAATCACGATGACCGTTAATAAAGAGATTATTCGGAAGAATTTGCCTTCTGCTTATGAAGTTTCCTGTGATTTATCAATCTATTATGTCTAGCAAATATTTAAAATCTTTTTGATACTTCTTAAGGCCTCTCTCACTATTGCACCCTCCAAAAATTCATTTACCAACTTTTAACTAAGTAATAATTAATCCACAAATATATCACAATTGTACTTCTCGGAAGTTTCGCTGTTTTTAACTTTCAAAACCTTTGCTTCCATCAAACTTTCTGCTCTCAATGGATTCGTTGAAATCGTTCTGTGAAGTCAGTGAAATGTTGATTTGTTTCAGGAGGAAATTAATGATTTCGATCATTCTGATTTTTATTCTCTCTTCATTTCATTAATCTCTACAAGAACATATGCCTCACTACATGTTTCATTTGAAAGGGAAAACTTTGTATGCTCTTAAATGGTTACTTCCGAAGTTTTCATTACAACTTAATCCATTCCCATTCTTCTAAGTTTTTAAGCACCTGGATGGGATCTGCTCCTTACTTCACTTCCCGAATATTCTTTAATCAAAAGAGATTCGAATTGATTTTTCCTTCTAACTGCCATTTGCTATCATATTGAGAAATTTCTTCTGTTGCTTTGTTTTTCCCGGCTAAAGTTGCACTTCGATATAAATAATTTCGAAATAACTGGTTCCAAACTTTTGAAACACTTCTAGCGGAAAAAACTGTCTTTGATATCAAAGAGAGCAAGAGAGGGAGAGAAAGAGATAGGAAATGGATGAATTATCATGAAATGATTGTCGACGTTTTGCTGTTTTAAACAAACTGTTACATTCTTCTCCTTCAGCAGTTCATTTTTTCGTTCAAAAATGATTTTTTTCTCTCTCAATCTTTGCTTTCATTTTACTTATTTAATGCCTTTTTTGAAATAGGATCATTGAATGATGATATGAAGTGTTAAGAGTTTCTTCTGTTTAACAATATTAACTAGCTGAGATAAATATGCTTGAGGTGAGGAGTTGGAGTTAGTCTGATAAAATTGAAGCAACAGACAAATGGTTGTGTGACAAGCTCTTGTTGGCTTAAATTATGCGTTTCAAAACGACTGAAAGTGACACTTCTCTTTGAGAGTTAAAAAAGTTAAGATGAAAGGAGACGAAAGACAGCGAAGATCGAATATAATCGAAATGTTACCAAAAATTCCGTTTCCACTACTCATCTATGCATCTGCAATGGGAGTACTTACTTTTCCACTATTGCTGTTGTCGATCGATCGAAGTTACTGATCTTTTCTGATAACAGTAACTTTAATTTTTACTTCTTATTTCAATAGCGCTTGTACGTCTTCCATTACTTTGCTTCGAGAATCTTTTCATTTCAGCTTTTCTGAACAAAGCTCTTCACCTGGGAAATACTTCATCGAAGGAGAGATTCACTCCCCGATGGTAACTTGTAATGTCCGAATTCCGAACTGATATATAGACTATTAGATAATGGTAACACATCGTCGGGAAATATCAATCTTCTGCATCATCATTATCAAGTTGCCTCAGTTGGTGCTGACAATGTGTCCACAAGAATGCATATGTATATCTGAGGAGCAAAGAGTGACACATTGTGATAACGCAGCGCTAAGCGATATTCCAGCCTTGCTGGATCCACGGATCACGTCAATAAGTATGATTAATTGTACGCTGAAAAGACTGGACCCGGACGTTCTCGAATTATATCCTGGTAAGGTTTCCAACTCTTCAACTTCAATGAAATAATCGGACAGGAGTTTTCTGGCAATACATAATACCAATAAACTCCAGATCTGGAATATCTCGATTTATCTTTCAACCAGATCGATATGCTTAGTATGAAAATTTTCAAATATCAAACAAAGCTTCGAGTATTACGGCTCAAAGGAAATCGACTCTCGTCAGTACAACTCGACAGTTTCATTGGCTTAAGTCAATTACAGGTGACGAAATTTTAGTTATCCAGCGAAATTATAAGATAACGCAGAGAGCGGCGGGAAATAAATCTCATTAAAGGATTAATTCTAAACTACTCCAAGGCCTAAAGCATTGTTACCTGTCTGACGGTAGAGTAAACGTTGGTAAATATGGGATTTTTCAGATCGAATTGACTATCGCTTAGAATAGTCAGTTGTTCGCTGATATTTGTAGTCAGTGATAAAGGGTAGCAATTATTGAGTTCTCATCAAGCTTTATTTGTACCAATATCCTATCGATTATTTTGAAAATGAAGAAAATTAATAGAATTTTTTGATGAGTTAGGGATTTGAAGGGAAAGGTAAGTGGCTGAAGAGAGGAAATAATTGCTGGGAGTCATTAATAGAGAGAGAAACTGCTTATTCCATCTCGGATTTCATCATGTTTTGATAAAGACGCCTTTGGAAAGATCAATTTGCAAAGTAATTATGAGAAATATGATGAAGAAGGAGAAAAAGGCCTTTCATTTCTGCCCATTTTCACTCAGTAAAGCTAACAACCCAGACAGAATGCTTACAATACTTCCAGTATCTGAAATCGAGCTCGGAATCCCTACTGAACGCAATAAATCCAAATAGCGATTTGATGACGTTTATTGATTGAGAGATATTTTTCGAATTTGTCAAAAGTTAGTGGGAGAGAAATATATATTTTTTTAGATTTATGAAATATAAGAAAAATGCTATCAGAATTTTTGAAAATCTCATCAAATATGCGAATGAAACTCTATTGTAAATTCTAATCAAGCAATTCGTGGTTGGAAGTGAGAGTAAAATAAATAAAAAATAAACATTGCTTATCATGCGCGGCAAAAATCCAATTAATCAATTAGGAGAGTGATAAGTTAGTGACTTTATGAATTATAGAAGGTTATTACCTTTTGTATTACTTTATTGGTTCTATCGCTCTGATGCAAATTATGAAAGTATATTGAATCTGATGCTACAGAAACAATGTTAGTTTCGTGTCAGACAGGGAAGATTAAATATTGAGGAATGGATTCATTGCAGACGCTTGATCTCTCCGCGAATCAGCTGAGTCAACTGGAATCACTTTCATTTCCGGAACTAAGTCATCTTCAAGAGTTAATTCTATCAGATAATTTGCTCACAATATTACCATCGGATACTTTCGTTGGTTTACGAAACTTGCAATGGCTGGATTTATCCAACAATCGGTTGCATGGAATCACTCAACATCTCTTCGATGATGTGCCAAATTTACAGTCGCTTGATCTCAGCCATAATAACCTTTCAGCAGTAAGCTTTTTAACTAATCCTGACTTTCGACTGTTCAGGAAAAAACAAATAAATAATGAATGCATGACAAAAAACTTGTTAGACATAACTGTAAACTTAGAAGTCTATTGTAGGAATAACCATAGTCTTCCAAAGAAAAGGTTATACCTTGTTTTGCTTATTTGTCAATTATCTTCAGAGATAATCCTATACCCATTCACTGTGATTTATGTTCAACATAGCTTTTTCAGGTAGTTAGGTTGTTATAAGTTCTTGTTGCAGATAGAAGCAGACATATTCGCTAGCTTAACCTCTCTAAGGCGTCTTGATCTTAGTTCGAATTCGCTTGTTGACCTATCATTCAGTGGCCTCAGCAGTTTGCAATATCTCAACATCAGTTATAATTTGGTACGTTCCAATGATCGCATGAAGCTGTGGGTGGTAATACTTGTTACTTTCATCTTCGAATTCCTTCTTCGGCGGTCTTCAAGCATTGAAATAAAACTAAGCCAATCACTGATGCTTTTTTCTGAATTCACGTCTTAATTTACATGGATTAATGCAAAATAGCATTTTCCCACTCTTTTTTCTGTTATAGCTTCATTTTAGATGCAACGGACGATAACAACGAATTATCGATCATTAAGTTTGCTACGTGAACTTGACCTGTCCTCCAATCAAATGATGGAATTAGCGACATCATCATTCGATGGTCTAAACTCACTTGAGGTACTTCAGATGACAAATGAACCGTACTTACACTCCATAAAGGTTAGCAATTCTCAGTCAAAAAACTGTTTACAAACGATGAGACGACAAATTTATCTTCGGTATTGATTGAAGTCTTCTTGACCTTCCTGACCGGAGAGCGAAATAGTGAATATTATCCGTTTGTTCACTATCAAATATCATTTAAGCAACAACGATCGCTTTCCTACACTTTATTAAATTTTTTTTTTGCAATTATTGCCTCATCTCAATCAATATTACTGGCATCGGCATTTTTGTCAATTTTAAAAGATGATTCCAATGGATTTTAAATATCAGTGAATCGCATATTTTTTTAGCTAAACGCATTTTCTGGTTTAATAAGTTTACGCAAACTTAACTTATCCTCATGCCACGCTCTGGAAAAAATAGACGAGAATGCATTTGAATATGGCGATCGGCTGGAGGTACTCGACCTGAGCAACTGTCGATTGGAACGTTTGCCGCAGAAACTTGCTAAATGGACTAAGTGCGTTGAACATTTCGTTCTGCAATTATTGCCACTTTTATCAGTTTCTTCATTCATGTTGGGCTTACTAGCGCTTAGCAAACTTCATGCCAATTTCAGCTTGAAGTCATTACACATATCCGGTAATCCGTTGCACTGTGATTGCGAGATGTTAGCATTCCTTCCAGAAGTGCTCCAAAAGTTTTCCATCAACGCCACCTGCTTCACGCCGCCCTGGTTATTCGACAGAAATATTATGCAGTTGGTATGCTATTGCCATCTCCGCCTAAAGTATCTCATCTGTCTCCCTCATCGGCTGAACAACATTTTCTATAGGGAAACTTCCACGAAACTAATCTCGCGAATACCTTTTAAGCGCTTCCCGCACAATAACAGCAGGAAGAAATTCTACGGGAGAAGAATAATTTGTTTGTAATAATATTCAGTTGCTCCGGAGACTTTCATTTCATGCAAGGGTCGAAGGTTACTTAAGGGAAAGAAACATTCATAGATGATATAAGCATCTTTCCAGCTGTAAAATCCAATTTTTCTAATTCTCTTTCCCATTTAAATGTAGCATTTAACTGATTGCAGTCTGAAAATTGCACAACGTTGAACGAATCACAGCTAAGTTTCGCTCTCCTCGGTGCGTCACTTCTGATTCTAACTCTTCTGCTACTTCTTGGCACGTGTATCCGTCGACACCTTCCCTTATGCAACAGCAAATTTTCTTCTGCCAAATACCACACTCACAACAAGTACCGCTCATATCTACGCAGTAAACCTTTCCTTATCACTTCACCGATCAATGACAAATCTGATTTACTGTCCGAGCAGACTTGTTATACAACAACAAACTGCAGTACTTCAAACGGTATGTTCAAAAATATTGGACGAAGGTTCGACTGCAGTGGGAACTTGTGATGGTGCCTGATTCTGAGAATAATGAGTGAGACTTAGATAGTTTCGTGTATTCTTAGAAGCAAAAGATTTCAGATGCGGGTAGATTCAGAATGGATTCATCGATAAATGCTGAGCGTTCCCTTAAACCAGCAGAAGATTTTCGTTCGACAAACTAAAAAATTATTTTATAATATCATATTCTATACGCTTCCGATTTCTCACTAATTTTTAAATTTCAGGTTTTTCCCGTCCTGGCGGCCTGTACGATGATGAAGGTTATTACAGCAGCGTAATGTTTCCTGCCGAATACAACGCTTATGAACGTGCACGGCCCGTTTATCCGACACCTCCACCTGCAACTACAATACCTCAAACATTGCCAAAAAGCTATAGGGATGACAATTTTAGGATTATTTCTGAATATCCTGTACCTATTACAGAATTATGACTATAGCCCGTTGTAGTAGCAGCTTAGTAGCTGAGCTAGTATTTCGAGAGTTCCAGGAAAAATACTTTCTCCTGTGTTTGATGCAGATTTTCCAGGCTCGACAATCGGTCATTGCTGAATCAAATTGATCGAAAGGTGCTATAAGAACGGGTGTGTATAGAAGAGTATCCTACAAATGCTTGTATATACTAATTATTTTCCAATGAATCAAATTAAAAGATACATATTGCCATTAGAATGCAAAAGAAAAGAGATAAAGTATTGCTATCGGACGGTTGAATATGCTAATCTTTTGGGATAAATGGAAATACGAAATTCTGACTGGAAAAATATCTTTGAAGCAATTAGTAGTGGACCGTTCAATGCTTCAATTCTTGCATTTCTTTATTGCTTCATACGTTTGTTAACAGATATTGTTTTCTTCATATCATTAATTTAAAAATAAAACGGAATAAGAATACTCAAATTGCACTATCAGTCACTGCTAGAAAAGAGGATTTGACCAGGCGAGGAAATCATCAATATTGATATTCTTCTACACAACAGTATAAAATTATACTTCACCCACTTTTCAAATATTCCGACAGATATTAGCAATTTTTGAAAAATAGTTTAACATCTACAGAAATTCCGAAAGATTTTGAATTTGTTTGCAAATCTCTTTTAGGTTGAAATGAATAATCGAAAATAGAAGGATTGCTAAAAATACTCGAGATTCTAAAAACATCAGAGGTAGGGAATTTCAGAGTTTCAGAGGCAAACCCACGGTTGGCAAACTTTCACGACAGAATATTGCATAGTGATAGTCTTGTAATCATTCCAATGAATTGATTGATTCAACTGAATTCCTGCTTACTGAGTTTTCTGAAATCTCTCCAATCTTTCATCTTCTATCAATCCTCCTATTTCTTGAAAAGGTTTCTTTTCCGAAATTTGACGAAGCAAAGATAGTCAAGACAGATGTGATTATTTGCTGCAAAATCATCATCTAGTGTAAGTGAGATCATCCTAGCGTAATGGGATTTGCACATTCAACGTTGCCTTCTCGGCTCCTATATATTCTTCTGTTTCTTCTGTTGATATCTAATTTTGATTCTAAACGTCCGTGACTGTCCATTGCATCTTGATCCCTCATTTTCAGTATAAGGATCATTTTTTCTCAGATACACAACAAATATCAGTTTCATTCCTTTGTAATTAGGGGTTCATTTCTTAGGTGCTTCCAGTACCTGAATTTCCTAGGCAAGAGGATGAAGTATTATTCACAAGCGTTGTAAACAAAAGGAGAGCTAATCTCACAGTTAAAAAACTTCTTTATAAATGTCATCAAAAAGGAGAAGTTAAGCTTCACCTTTGTCACTCCTCTTGTCATCGCCGCATCAAAATGATATGAAAAGAAGGCGAAAGAAAAGTAAACTCGAGGCACCTTCCTCTCTCTTCCGAAAGTGCATTTGCTGCTAATTTCTAAACGTCGGAGAAGAAAATGCAAGGAAAGAAATGCTGGTTGCTAGGCTTGAAGTCATTCGGACGTGGAAAATTGACATTTGTATTTTGTCAGCGTCAATAACTTGTACCGTTTCTATCTCCTCCCTAAAGTTTCCCAAGCTGCGATATCCCAAGAAAGTCATTATCCTTTTCTTCGCTCTTTTTTCTCCATTAAATTACTTCGTAGGAGTCATATGAATGTACTTATCATCTCTTTTAATGAGAAAAGGGAGAGGGAAATCTCAGGTAGATTGAGTGTTTTTCATAAATCTCTGAAAATATCGGAGAGATGGATGCTTATTGCTTGGGAGTGTTTTTGATTGATAATAAAATAGCGGTGATGGAAAATGTTTTGCAGCTTTCAGAATTTCAGGCGAGTAATCAAAAAGCCTGCAAGGGTAGAAGGAAAGACATTATGAATTTATTTCAACTTAGCTAAATGGGACACTTCAAAAGCACTTTACCTTGCTCGTCCCTCCTGCGGTTTCAAATTGCATTTCTTCGCTTAAGCCTTCTTCAATCGGTTTCTTACCGGAAGCCTTCCGAATCTATAGCTACTGTTCCTTTACTAATCTTTCTGAAATTCAAACCATAGGTTTCAATTTTATAAATACTACTCTTTTCGTCTTCCATTTAGTTACCTTTTCAAAAAATATGGATACGTCGTTTATTTCATCTATATGCGATTTGTTGTAGACACATGTGTACAGGTAAACCTCGTTTTGTAAACAGACGAACGACGCCTTCAGAATAGGAAACTGAAAAGATAAAAGTACAAATTTATTTCACATGCATTAATGAAATAGATTATTGCGATCTCCGAAAATTTATCCTTGAGATCGGTTTTGATACCTTCAGTTTCCGGTAATTTGATTGGAAGATATATTTCTTTTCAGTGCTGATAAGCAGTCCCTACGAAAGGAAATCAACACATTCTCAACATGTACTTGACTAATTTAATTCGAATTTCACTTTTAACAAGCATTGCTTACACCAACTTTCTACATCGGTTCAAGAGAGCATAATCTCATAAAAGGTAAATGAAATATAGAAAGAGTGAAATGCACTCATTCATTCGAAATGCAGGTGGGTGGACAGATCCCTCAGCTCCAAGACTTCTTCACATTTCTTCCTTTTCTCATTCGTCGAATCTCAGCCGAAGAAACTTTCTTCAATCACCATAGATGCTAACTTATTTCTTCTCTTTCTTCCCACCTTACTCTGAGTTTAATTCGATCTCTCTCTTTACATTACATACGCATATAGTTAATGTTTTCTTAACTTTAACTTGAAGCAAGGGTCGTTGGTCATGCAGGTGCACCTGTACTTGATTGTACCCTGCAGCATTTGCATTTCCATGCAAAACACTTCCTTCTGCGATCGTGCCACGGATATAGCTGAGAAATTTCAGTAGAAGATTAGTGCAAATGGCACTGATACGGATAACAAGAATTATCCACCAGAGAAGGACCTTTAGAGTGGTGAATCGTAAAGGAAGAGGATGGCAGATATTAGAGGACCTTCTGTGGGTGTCGTCAGAGCCTCATAAAATTTTTTTCATTAGTAATAAATTTTTTAGTTAATATAATTAATTGCTTTTAATGCATACTTTATGCTTCATGCAAGGTCAATTAGTTTGAAAATAAAAGCGACTAATTTCCTGAAAATTTTATGAAAATCAGATTCGAAATTATATTTCTTGTCTGTCATGATGATCGAACTTGAAATTGGACGGAAGTTGAACTTTGATAACCTAAAAGAGAAATGAATAGTGCGTGAATTCTCGTTGTAACCAAAGAATTGTTCAAATTCATTATCGTTTGGTTTTTCATCTTGCATCATAAGTGTGTGTTACTTCTTTCAATATTAACCTGATTTTAGATCATAGAAATGAAGTGATAAAAGAAAAGCGACTATCTGAATAAGAGATACAGGAATAAATGAATCTGAAGGAATGGGAGCTTATCACAGAAATATTAGGAGGTGAAGCAAGAACTGTTATGATCAAGAACTTAAATCGATTAAAACTTTAGGTGTTATGCTTCAACTGACATTTCATTTTCCGTCGCTCATTCCTTGCGTACCTTAGCATAAACTGCACTAAAATATCTAATTCCATTTAATTTGCATATTTAATGCACTCAGTTTGTTGTTTTCTCTCACTTACAGACCACTTTTCTTTCTTCGAGAATTTCGCCCTTAGCCACTTGACTAATCATTTTATCGTTGACGTCTTTCCGTTTCTCCACCTTTCCTATATTATTTTACTTCCCTATAGAAGTAGCAGTAGCAGGCAGTTCCATTAATAATTCAACGTAATCGTTTGTGACATTCCGCCTTTTCCATCACTTTAATCCAACAGTAGCAGTGGCGGTGATGTAAATGACTTTCTACGATTCTCTCTCTCCTTCTCTCTTTTCCTGATGAGCTTTTCTCGGATTCCTCCCCTCCTCTTCCAAACCTTGTTTTTATTAAGTTTCCATTATCTCAGTAATAAAATGAAACATCCCATCTCGTCTTGAAAACAGATTGCTCAACTGCAAGGAGGTTTCTCCCAACTCACTCCCGATCGAACTCAGTGCGTACTTCAGCCATGATAAGCAATGTACGATTATGCCGCTTATTTTTTACGTGCTGAAAAAATATGTCTTTTACATTTGTTCTACAAAATACATTTTTAACTTTAAATTTCAGCAAACCTTCACTTTTCATATTATTGCTTGAAGAAACAGATTCGAATCAGTCTGAAATGATCATCAAGTAGAGATAGTATTTTTGATCTTTTCATTCAGAAGGAGAGAATGGAATAAGCTTTTACATCGCTTCTCTCCAACTTTTCACCATTCAAATTACTTCTCTTCCAACTACTCAAAATGGATTCAGTCCTAAATAAAATACAGTTAGCAGTGTATCCTCTCATTTGCACCCTTTCTTATTTTCCTTTTTATTTATATATATTTAATTTCAGAATTTGCAAATGAGGCCGCCCAGTCTTGTATTCCGATCCGAAAAAGCAAATATTTTCTGATCCAAATAGAAAGAGTGAAAGAGTAATTTCTTCTAATAATCGCTGCTTCCTAATTAACAATTTTTGCGGAAAACTTCGATAGATGGAAGTGACGTACAAATGACTTACAAGCAGTATTTCATTACATTTTGATATCCTATTGATTCTCGACAATCCTCATTCCAATCATTAATTGGGACTTTCAAACTTCGAAACAAAGAACAATTTGATAAATCCTACTGTAATTTTATCCGATGAAAATATTTTTTACTAGGAAATCTGACAGAAGCAATAAAAGGAGAGAAATATGAAAATGGGCTTCCATTACTATTAACTGGACACTTTTACGACTTCACTGATTATCTTCTTCAATTTAGACATTCATTTCCAGAGAAGCAAAATGATGCAGTAGTTAGCTGCTAACATTCCAGCACTTGGGAGATCAACCTGGAATCTTTATCCCTCATTTTTTTCACCTTTTCTCTAAGCTGAATTTGAAGGATGCTTACGTCTAGCTTACTGTTACTTCTATATCCATATTGCTCGATCCGGAGGACAATTAACACACAAAATAAAACCTCTGATCACGTCATTCCTTCAGTGAAATTTTACACTGCGGAAAAGTCGCACGCTTTTTCTATTAGCCCAAATGATTGTGTTGACAGCGAATCACATTCTATGATTTATGATTAACATGTTTTTCTTCTCATCTTGTGATGCTCAACAGTGACTTATTAATAGATTTCGGGAAGTAGAGGAAGTTTGATTTAATGGATAAGAATCAAGAAGAAGTGGAGCGGATTCGCCGAAACATCTTCTTTCTCTACAAATGAACAGATTGTAATAGAAAATTTACAAAATTCCTAGGCAATTTCACAGTAGGTTCCCGGCAATTCAGTTCCAACTCAAAATTCTTTTCAAAAATAATAATCTCACCTTGGATTGCTGATAGATGGGAAAAAGTTATGTGTCTTATTAAATATTATCGTATTTATGACAGTCTGATCTTGCAAGTGTGAGTGCAAGTAACTCTAAATAAAATGATATCAAAAGATCGGTAGGAAAAATTGAATAAGTCAGAAATGGGAAATAAGTTATTTTAGTAATTTTAATTTAATAAGCCAGCTTCTAAAGGCTAATGGCTTGAGAAACAATTTCAATGGAAAAACTAGGAGAGAATTTCAGTTTCTGTTCACTTAATCAGTAATGTTTAATTAATTATCATAACACCTTACTTTATTTCTATTATCATCACACAATGCTTAATTTCCTACTTCATGTTTTTCGACTGCTTCTGTTCATGAATGTATGTGGAGATTGAGAAGAAATTTTCAATTTATTAAAAAATAAGGAGGAGATTTTCGCTTCAGCAGAATGTCAGCGCTTCATCCGATACGAATGTTCAGTGATGCGTATCAGAGAAAACAGATTTGATGTGATATGAAGCATTGCTCTTCCTGTCTTGAAATAATAATAAGAAATGAGACAAGTACGGCTTCATTAGTACTTGTTACTTCAAATTGACTAATCTGCAAAGGTCACAAGTAAAGTAATAAGTTATTCGAATGTTCCTGCTGAAGCTATCACAACAGCAACTTCCATTCCTATTCATATTTCATCTCTTTTTCGATAAAAATTTCATTTGCGGCAATTCGAGAAAGAACGTTCGCTCGGGAAATCAGCATTCCGGAATGTTCTCTTACTCTTCGGCGGATAATGGTGGAGCTTCTAACGAGAAATGGAATAAGTTATTAGATGGAAATGAAGAGGAGTTAGTCATTGGTCACAATGATGAGGCATTCAGCACTAATTCACCAACCAACGATTCTCGAAACCATTTAATTTTGCAGAAGAAAATTGTGAAAAATTAAATTCATTTCTATTCTTTCAAAATGAGTTAATGAAAGCGATTTTGAGCGTACGTATTGGTTTGCAGAAAGCAATACTTTCCAAATATGTCCATTTAAAACAGCCTGAAGTAGATTGAATTTTAGCGTTAATGAATTCCATCGGTCTCATCGGTCGGTTTTCTCTCATAAACTTCTCACCTTAAAAACGATTCTCAGTTGTTGGTTTAAAGAATGATCAAAAATAGGTGCATTTGTCAGAATGCAATGATAGGAAATTCATTGAAATAATCCCAATAATAGCTGAACTTGCCAGCTAAGTATTCATTATAATTATTACTTAACTGTTGGACTTAATCTCGCCTCATCTCTGATTCCTGAACTTGTTCCTTCCGATTATAACCAATTAGTTTTTTTTCCCTAAAAGGAGAAAAATACTGAGAAAGACCTGAGCCAGTGGTTAATGGTTAAGAATGCATACTGTTATAGTCAGAGAACTATTATGTGAAGAGAAGCATCTCGGTGGAAATGTACGGTGGAAAAAACTGAAATTAACAGTTTGCAGTGTTATCGATTGCGCATTAATTCTCATAGTTTCTGGAGACCGATATTACCTCTTTTCAGGTTATAATCGGCAAAGAAATCATGAATCGAAGACAGTTTCAAGACGGCGATGAAATGGGATTCGAATTAAATGAAGCGTCGACTGGCAAACATTCGAACAGTGCAATGGCTGCTGTTTCAAATAAATTACTCAAAGTAATGTTTATATTTATATAATAACCACCTGATCTCATTTTACTTGAATAGACACCGTTTTTTCAATCTTCAAGTTAATTAATGGAAGAACGGGTCAGATTTGAGGATGTCAAAAACGGTCAGAGCGGAAAATTCCAGCCATTAAAGACGGAACTCTCGCAGATACCTTGACGGTAGCATTGGGCGGAAAAAAATTGAAAATTTCTGTTAAAATTCGTCCAACACTAAGGCATTTATTGGAGCAGAAAATAATTCTTAAGCGATAAGGATTGCATTCCGTCCGGAATATATCATTTCTTCCAGGCTGTTGATCAGTGTTCATATTGCAACTGTGCGAAACGTTGGCAGCTTGCAATCCTGGCTAATCTCGGATTTCTGATTGTTTTTGGCATACGTTGTAATTTTGGTGCTGCAAAAAATCATATGGCTCGTGACTACACAGACCCGTGGGGAAAGCATCATGTCCGTACTGAGCGATTTTTTCTTTTTTGGCGAATTGTTTCAACTTCGGTCTCCAAATGAGAAATTTTCACTGAAATTCCAAATAGAAAAAAAATGGAGTCAAGTTAAGCTATCCAATATACTATCAAGATTGATGCCCCGTTGTTGGTCCCACCAAAATTCCCGTTATCTCTCGAGACTGCGAATTCCTTTCTTCGCCCACATCTTTCAAACAATGTTTGGTCATTTGAATATGCAACAACAGTTACCTAGCGTTAATTGGATTTTCATTACGTACCTTACGTATATATTCTGCTCTTTTTTCCATCATTTTTCTGGCATAGATCCGCCTTACTTTTCTTCCATTCAGTCTCGGTTACTCTCAATACATGGAAAATCAATACGCGATCAATCAATTCTTCAACTTGTCATTTCTCATCCTTCTCATTCTTCGTCGAAAGCAAGAATTTCATTTCATTTTCTTTTCACTCCCTTACCTCAGCTATCTAAAAGCTTATTTTTCGGAATGAGAAGCGGAGGTATTCTATGAAAGAAATGAGGGAGTAAATGATAACTTATTTAAATAAATAATTCAAAGCGAAACGGTTTCTGATGATGTGATTCTGCAGAATCTAACATCAATCACTCTATATAACTTCTGACTTCTTACCTGAAATGATGCGGAATGCAAATTACGGCTGCATTTGCCGTCTATTCTTCAGGAAACTCAATTCTCGCAAAGGTCTATTAAAAGAGTTAATACTTCATTGAGACGAATTTCCAACTCAGAGAGTTCCTATCTCTTGAAGAAGAAGAGATGGATATGGAAGTTCGGATAGATTGACATTTGCTCAATGAATTCATATCATTCTTCTAACTTTCCAAACTTCTACCGTCTTTCTTCATCTTTTTAAAGTTTGCATCTGAAAAAGTTACCAAAAAGCTCATTTGTTTGGTGAAAAATATAATTCTTCACATTTCCTCTACTATTTCGGTTTCCTCTCGGCCCAATACCTATTTCCACATTTATGGGCAACGGTAAGAACGCATTACTCTTTATAGTTTAACACTTTTTAATTTGCAATTTCCATGAAATCAGCTTGATATTTGAACCGCTTTAGCTGAAATATCGAGACTTCCTCAGCAAACTTCTTATTTACTGATGGATTTTCATTAAATTCCTTCATTTCTCCAAGTAGTTTTACCTGATATTTTATTTAAACAATGCGTACATCTAATCTCTGTTACTTATCATTAATGTCTGTGGTTTGTGTAGAAAAGCTAAGTTGGGAGAAAGATGGAATTAGAAATGAGTAGTGAAGAATTTCAAGCCAGTATTGGATGAAAACTATCTGAGAAGGTTCAGATTGTCATTTCGTGCAGTTTTTTGAAATATCCTCCTGTTATCAGGAAACATCAAATAATTTTTGTATTTTCGAATTACTCCTTCATCTTTTAAAACTATGTTTGCAAATGAATTAAATTGGAACACGACTTGCACTGCCTGCCTTCATCTTCATATGACGGTAGTATAACTGATAATATATGGACCGGATATTGTACAGGTTATCTTCGAGGCTTTCCGTTGAGAGGAATTTTCCGAAACAGCGAACAGGCTAAAACAGAAACTATTTCCTATTTCATTCCTTTCATTTCTTATTCTGTGAATAAATGATGAGGATTTTCAGAGACGTGAATTCAACTGGACATTGACAGAACTGGGTGTTATGGAAAGTTCATTTTTCTATGGCTATTTGCTAACACAAGTACCAGCTGGCTTCTTAGCTGCAAAATTTGCACCGAATAAGTAATATAATTGAAAGTTTGACTGAAAATTTAGACCTTTCTTTCTGCGAAGAGAGAAATGATATTGTCATACTTGGAAACTTATCATTTAAAAATTCTTCAATGAAACTGATTGAAAATTATCTGTTTTTTGCAGATTATTTGGCCTTGCGATAGGCTTGGCATCATTTTTCAATATTTTGCTACCTTTCGCATTCCACACAAATAACGATACTTTAATTGCAATGATTCAAATACTGCAAGGACTAGTGCAGGTTCTCTTTCTTGTTCAGTAGAGTCCTCTTTACGTGAATGCATTTGAGCCAAACTTTTCATTCCTTTCAACAACCTCGGCAAAAACCTCTAATCATATATTTTTCCATGTTTTTAAAGTACAGTGGGCTTCCGGAAACCAGTTATTGTTGAATGAGCCATCAATAGTAGTAATTTTAGGGTGTTTCGTACCCAGCAATGCATGGCGTGTGGCGTTACTGGGCTCCTCCATTAGAACGGTCTAAACTGGCAACAACCGCATTTACCGGTTCCTACGCCGGAGCGGTAATTGGTTTACCGGCTTCTGCTTGGCTTGTCAGTTACATACATTGGTCTGCGCCATTTTATGTATACGGTGCGTTCTAGATAATCTAACAAAATGACTGAAATGCAAAAGATGATCTAAACATTTCCCGTACACGTCCTCCGGAATTTCCTAATTTAATCTTCTTCATGTACGCTCCATTCGTCAAAAGAAAGGACGGTTCTGCAGGTTTTGCTGGCGTAATATGGGCAGTGTTTTGGTTTGCACTAACATTTGAAAGTCCAACATTTCATCCAACGATTTCGATGGAAGAAAAGAAATATATCCTAGAAGCAATTGGGCCAGTGTCCTCAACTCATCCAACCGTACGTATTCCTATCAAGTGAAGTAAACGGAAGAAGAGTTAATTTATTAGAGCTAAACCTTCTTCAATTTAGCTTGCGTCAATACCTTGGAAGGCAATACTGCAATCAAAGCCGGTCTATGCAATTATTGTGGCAAATTTCGCCCGAAGTTGGACATTTTATCTTCTCCTTCAAAATCAACTTACCTATATGAGAGAAGTGCTGGATATGGCAATTAACGATGTAAGCGCTTTATCCTTCACTCTCTCTATCACTCTATTCAAAAATAATATTAAATACAATTTTCAAAAATAGATCGATCGGCGAATCGGTCTCGAAACACTTTCTGTTCTAGAAGGAAGCATTAGCCATCAGTGTTTCGAGGAAACTTTGGCTGATCTGACTATTTACCATTTCATAATTGGGGTTGTTAAGAGTGGTTTGATAGCCGCTTTGCCCCACGCAGTGATGGGCTTGGCCGTGCTTGGTGGTGGTCAATTAGCCGATTACTTGCGTTCTCATCAAGTTCTCAGCACAACGGCAGTGCGGAAACTTTTCAACTGTGGAGGTATTGTTCCTTATTTCGTTAATACTGCAGTGCTGTGAAGTGCGCATGTTTCCAATTTAACGTGAAACTGTTTGTTGCAGGCTTTGGTGGTGAGGCAATATTCATGCTTGTTGTAGCATATACTAGAAGTGATACAACTGCAGTATTTGCTCTAATACTTGCCGTTGGCAGTAGCGGTTTCGCAATCTCAGGTTTCATTTAATTGAAATTAAAACTGGTCATTTCAAATTTAAACCTCAACGTTCCATAAATCTTCGAAAATTCTGCTGCTTATCCTGATTCGGAGAAGACGAAAAGCATTAAATCAATCTCATTGATCAATCAGAAAGAAACGGAAATTTAGATGTAAGAAGATTTCGCAAAAACGCTAATTTTCTAATAAATAATCTATTTTCAGCTATGAAAATATATTGGTTGAGAAGGATGTAAGGGGCATTTTAGGTTTTAATGTAAATCACTTGGACATAGCACCCCGTTATGCAGCAATACTGATGGGATTCTCGAACGGTATCGGTACCCTGGCTGGTCTCACATGTCCATTTGTGACAGAAAAGTTGATTTCACGTGGACCACGTGGATGGGAAAAGGTGTTTTTGCTTGCAAGCCTTATACACTTCACCGGTGTCACCTTCTACGCTGTTTATGCATCCGGTGAACTGCAAGACTGGGCTGAACCAAAAGATGAGGAAGAACCTTGGTTCAACAACAATGTCTGTAAAAACAGTCAGTTTTTTTCTTTTCACTATAATTGTAATAACGGACGAATATCGATTTCAACTTCTTAATATACAGTACCATTTTTCATTACTCACGATTATTCTAGATACAGTTGCTGGTGGTGACTATGGCACGGCGAATTCAGAACAAGGACAAAGTAGTCTCATTCCGGACTACGATAAAATCTGGAATGGTAGCATATATTGAAGCTGCACTTCATTTGTCAGAATTCATTTTTTAGATTCATTTTTGTCAAAAATCATTTTTGTAGATTCGACTTCGACAACAAATCCAAATGAAGTGAAAAATAGGTACGAACTAACAACAAGTGATTCAAAACAACACAATGTAAACAACAATTACGAAGAATGGTGATCCAGAAGTATCAACGACAATATTTTCACTCATCGTTACTTCTGAAAAACTGTTGCTAGAAAATATGAACGACATAGCATAGAGAAAGCTTTCACTGATAAATAAGCTCACTGATGAAGTAAAGCTTACCTTCTGGTGCAAAACTTTCACATAATTTTGAAATCGCAGTTTTTTTTTTGAAATAACTTCTAGCGCTGTGTAAATTTGCTGTCAAAGTTCATTCTCATGCTGACCTTATTTGATAATGATGAGCACAGACGACCCAAATGACACCAATAAATCCAACGGAACTTGGTTATGTTAAAGAAAAAGAAAAAGAGAAGCTGCTTAAAGTTTACTTTCTGAAATATAATGTAACAGATAACACCTAATATTAAAAGCAAAAAGAATAAGCTGGTTTAATGCATATGCAAAACTTAACTCCGAATTTAGGCTTCGACTCAACTTTTTCAAATAAGAAAATACTATCAAAATGTTCCGATCATATGTGATTCAATCTTTTTCTATCAGTTTCTACTACAGCCGTTATACCGTGGTACTTGATTTTCGATATAAGATATTATAACCTTACATAGCATGAGAAAGCCTATCAAAAATAAATGTCCTACCCAAAACTATCGTTTGAACATAATAAATTACTGTTTCATGCACAAATTATGCTAATATTGACAATAATTAAATTGACTAAAACTTCTATAAAAAGAAGTAGAAGAGAGAAACTAAAAGAATACCATAATAATCACAATTTCTGCTCCATTAATTTACAAAGACTATATATATATAAATGAACAAAAAATAAAACATTTTAGATTAAAAAGGAGCAAAAAGCAAATATATTTTCTTCTACATCTGAGCAAATTGAATTTAAAATTAAAGACAGAACGAATCTTAAAATTAAATAACAAATACAACTCCAAAAAAAATCATAAATGATACATGGCAATGCATTTTTGGAAATATTATATTTAACTTAACATTAATCAGTTTCAAACCATGCCATCTAATTCAAAGCCTACTTTTTTATTATGCGTGCAAAAATAATCATTGATTCTCCATCTCAATCATTGCTCATCTTACATGATATGTGACGCAGCTTACTATATCCTAAAATTATTCCTAATCTGACAGAAGAATGAAGAAGACAATATGAATACACACCGGCGCAACAGGTGAGATGAGCAATTCTTACAAAGTGAAGGGAAAAATCAAAGGACTTTATTGAGTATTCAAGAAAGGGTACCAAAGAGACTTAAACTAAGAATTGCAAGGCATCTATGTTCCACAATTTCCATTGCCACACATTTAAATCTTAAAACATATGTGCGAGAAAATCATGAAAATCTAATGCCATCAGGTAGTTAGTTTGCTTCCTCATCTTTGCATTCTTCTCCTTAGTTAGTATTGAAAGCTTGAATATAATAATTATTTAGATCTATGCTAATAGTCCTACTTCACTATTTTGCTATACCTCATATTTACGTAGAAGAAGCCATAGCATGATATAATTAATGTTCCCAAACTGTTCAAAATATTTGGAATTTCTTCGCTTTAAAAGGGATATTGGGAAGTTCAGCAATTTTTGTAGCCTACTGAGCAACTGTTTCTACTGCCAGCCATTCCGAAAATACTTTAGTAAATTAACTGCTAACAACAATTTATAAAAAATCTATTATAAGTTAACCTGACCAATTTTCAAAGAATTCTACAAATTAGCTGATAGAGCTCTTCTCAATAAACTAGTTCTCCTAACTCAATTTAACGTCCTCCCCTGTTAATCGAAATACATTCAATCAAATAGCAGAATTTTTGAGAGGGAACAAATAATACGCTATAAAATTAACCCAAACGAAGCAATACAAAATATAAAAATGAATCTTTTTAGGAAAGTAATACAGCGGCAATAGCAACACGGAAGGAAATTGCTCCTGATACAAAAACATCGTTCATTTCAATTCTGCTTTCCCCTCTTCATTCTCTTTTGTTATTTCTGTACTTTGTTCTTGTTCGTTTGATGGCCAATCTTGCTGCTGTGACCTTTCTATTTTTCTTTTATATTCCCTATACTCCATTGTTACTAAAAAAGAAAACTATAAGTAACTTGAAGTTTTAATGAAAATTTCAAAACTATTCTTTTGTAGAAATCAGAACTTACTAGAGCTCAACTTCTTATGGAAAATGTAAAATCCTAGTTCATTTCAATCTCAACTATCTAACAGCAAACTGCGGGAGACAAATATGAATAAACGAACCGGTTGTATCTTCCGTAAAATATCTCCACATATCATTAACTGTTATTATTTCAGGTCTCTGCCTGACATCCATTATGGTTGGCGAACCTATCGCTACAATATCACTTTCTGGAAGAATAACTTGTCGACCTCCATCTAAATTTAGTACTATTCCGGAACATCGAGGCTGTAATTATCATCATTTTCATAAGATACCACTAATAGCTCAAATGAGACATAACTGCCATTGCATATACGTTCAAATCTTTAAAAATTAATCCCTACCTTGAAAGATTTTGAATAGTCAGTTCCCTTTGGTATAATATTGGTAGTCTTCGATTCTGATTCTAAAACACAAAAATATTACTTTTCAAATAAATTTATAAAAACAATGCAAGCCATTATCAAAAACAACAAAATCAACTGCACCTTTTGACACAGTTCCAGTTGGTTCATTTGGATCAAAAAAGAAGGAATAATCTTTCACTGCTGGGTCGCTGCTTACTGTCCCCATACTTACTGTTCTATTCTGCTCACTGCGTTTTTTCGTGCTTTCCGCATGATCTGAAAGACATGAGACTCAAAAAACTACGTCTTATCAAAACGGTTACAATTCTATGAACAAAAACATAACTTTCTCAAAAGCATCGTATCCATTATATTATGAAACTCACCAGAAATGAAAGTTCCACCAACGGAATGCTCTTCTTTGACCAATGATCGCGAATTCAACGATGCATGAAGTGCTTCATTTGGGCGTATTTCAACATTATCATACAATCGCTGCTTGGCAATATCTGCCCAAGATCGTTGAACTGAAGGAAGCCATAGATAAAATAGTCCTAATAAATTTCCAGAAAAATTAAAAAGTAAAACTAATCATTTGAATCAATCATAAGCGTAATACCAAAAGAAAATATTAGAAATTTTTCAATAAAATATTTTACTTCTTCCGTTTGAAATTACAAACCTGGAGCTTTTGTATTAGCAATAGTAACAATGCCTATATGTTGTTCAGGTATTTCGCGTTTTGTGTCCAATAAACTTTCTGAAAGAGATGCAACGCCCGGTGAAGAACCACTCTGCAGCTAAAATTTTTCAAAACTGATTAGTGAAGAGAACGCCAAATTGTAAAATGTAAACTTAAAAAAGAGTACTTTACTGAATAATTTTTATAAACATAATGAAAAAATGTGCAAAAAAACAGCAGAAACAGTAAATGATTTACGCCACAGCAAAAAAGTTCAAATTTGCATTTCATTTTTGAATAAAATGAAACTATCTAACAACTTACATTTCCAGCAGCGATAGAATATTTTAAAGTCAATGGTTGACTGCCGCGACGATCAGCAGATGCTGTACGACTTGTCTGAAGAGAAGATGGTAACCCATACTTCTTCTTGCTCGTCGATGTAGAGGTAGCGAACTTGAGATGCTGCTGTTGTCGTTGGTGCAATGGTTGAACGGTACCAGTATTGATAATTTGACCTTTTCCACCACTAACCTAAAATGGAAAATTCATTCATCTCGAAAAAATATGACGATATAAATTCCCAGTCACCCTTAAAGATAGGACTCTAAGCTGATACTGTAGAATATCCAAAGAGATATTTTCTTCTTACCTATCAAGAACAAATATCGCAAAACTTAAAATAGTTCAAACATTCCATCGGATAAGCCATATCTGTCAGTCAGTTAGTTCTGACAAACCTTATTATTTTGTGCTTTCATAAGAGTATTATCAATAATTTCTGAAATTAACATCCGAAATCGTGGTGGAGCCGAATATTTTTGAAAACTCTGAAAAGTTACATAAAATTAGAGAAGAATAAAATAAACGTCATCTTGCCCACAGTTTAATTCTTCTATGTGCCATAAATAACACCTGCTCCCATATCATTTCTGAAATATCGAGTTCGAAGCTGAGTAACGGCACACTAAAGAAACTCGAAAAGTCAAATTCTTAAGAGAATGAACAAACGTCAACAAACCTCACGATCAACCGGTGATGGAGAAGTGTTTCCACGAGAAGACGGCTGAATTCTACGGTTGTCCGGTGGCAGTTGTATCGAACTTCGCCGCACTCTATCAGCATCACGCCTTACATTTGTTCTAGCACCTCGGTCCATAGTGCTATAAATAATGTAAAACACTTTTACAGACTAAAGTATATCAAGTTTTACGGGAATATCAAAATTCTTTTTCTCTTATATCACTGCCACTTTTTTTTCCATCTCTAGTGGATCAAATCTCGGACTGCAGACAAACTTCATATTGTCACTATACCTATTGAAGTATACATTCTTCCTATCCAATCCTGATACCGTAGTTAGTTGATGCTGAACCAAAGCAGCAGCACCTCTCCTTTTACTCCTGGCAGTGACCTGAATAAATTCAGATTCTTCGGCTGTCATTGGTAAAGGATTTATTTCTTCATCATCAGCACGATAGTTAGCTCCATCACTTATGAAGTCGCGTGAACCAGAAGCTCCAGACTGTTCATCCGTATGATACTGCAACTCAGTTTTCTAAAAAGAGACTTAATTTATATCGGAATCCCAAGAAACCATATTTCTGTTAAGAACTATGTAAATCAACTTAAATCTTGAAACCAAGGACTAAATTATATTTTTTCAAAGTAGCTGTACCTTTTAATCTTTATTCAGAAGATCATAATACGTAACACCATAGAAAAAAAAATATTATCGTAGCATATATCATAATTAGTCTAAAAAACGTACCAAATCATCGGAGAAGTTGGAATTGACGCCTTCATCAGCACTCAAATATTGCTCCTCATCATCTACACCTTCATCTACCATGCCCCTCGTTATAACCGTAGCACGACTTGCCGCCTCTGCGACCTTATCGCTTTGTGGTGATAATGCTCCAATTTTCATCTACAAAACATCAACTTAGGATATGGGAAATTTTGAATAAAAGTCTTCACAAACGAATTAAATCTCATACTGTTTATTGTGTATTAAGAGTTATCTATCATCAGGATAGATTGATTTCTTTTAACCTTTAACTTATAACATTAAATTCTTTGCTAAATTACATTATTACTCTCCTTTTTCTTTTGTCCAATAACTCGTTTTCTTCAACTCATTTCATGAAACTTAATTAGAAGTATACAGTGCTCAGATCGAACTAACCTCCGATGTTATTGTTTCCATCATCGATGATCCATGTTTAGGTTCAACCTTAGTTTCCGTCACGACAACTTCCTTCGTTTTTTCAGTATTTAATTCTTCCATCTTGGCTGAGAGTTCAACTACCTCTCTACTGATAATGAAAGAGCGTCTTGTAGCCTGTCAAAATATGATATAGCAAAAAACTCATGCCTGCAAAGGATGTACTCCAAGGAATATATCAGAAAGTTATCCTAATCACAGTAATAATTTAACTTGTATATTATCTTCTATGAAAGAAAAGAGAACTCTTTTCATTACAGAAAATGCAGGCTTTTTGAGTAATCTTTCCGCTTCTTCAAATTTAGCTCCTATAGCAAGAATCGCACAACAGATAAGTAAGTATAAGCCAAACAAAGTGATCAAAATAATAGAACAAATTTAAAAATAAATAACTGCACAGAAAAATCCTAGCATTTCTTTCTGTTGAATTAATTCACATCAAGTAAATACAAATTTTTTCGAACCTTATCTATTTGGCGATCTTTTTTATCGCTCCTTTTACGAGCACCAGTATTTTTGGAACCGTCTGCTACAACAGATGAGTGATCCTGAAAGAAGAGAAAAAGCGATTTTTTACAGCTTATGCAGATATTATTAGATAAACAGTAATAAATTTAATCATACTAAATGCAGCTGTAATATCTTCATCTGTTGCGCAAAGAATATTTCAGAAAGCTGCGTATAGTTACTGTTAACAACAGCTACCAATGACGTACTGCAACAGAAAATATCCATAATTTTGGAAATATCGATCTGGCATTATCGCTAACATGAACAATAGCAGCACCAGTGGTAGTAGTATAGTAGTAGCATAATAGTAAAAGTAATAGTAATTGTAGTAACAATAGTAGTAGTATTATAGTAGTAATACTGACACTAATAAAAGGTAGTATCCGATCAATGATCTGCATAAAAATAGCTGCACATTCTGAACAAATAATAGTACCGACAGTGAAACGGTACCTGAGAAGATAATGGAAATGGAAGAAGCCAAAAAAGACGGAGAAAAGGCAGATTTGAATCGTACCCATCATGTGGTACTTCACAACAATTACCTCATAATAGCGTAACGATTTATAGTCGATTGTCATTAGCGGACCTTAAGTTGACCTCAAACATCTACCCTTTGACCTATCAAGATATGGATTGATAGATATGCACTGCAAAACAACCTCCGAAACATCTCCTACACGATTATTCCATTTCAAAAATGTCCAAAAAAAGATTTCACTTGAAAAGAGGAATTACCTTGGATCCGTTTGTTCCATTCTTTTGATTCCCCTTAACTTTCCCTTTGCTATCGCCTTCGATTCGCTTCAATATCTCTTCAGGTGATAGATTACCCATATAACCTGAACCAGTGTATCACACAAAAGAAAAAAATTGATATAGATAAAAATTGTTGTTAAGATTTGAGTTGCCTAGGAAAGCAAGGTCAAGCATTGATTGCTTAAAGCTACTCACTCACTTCATCTCCAGATTTTCCTCCTTCATATTTTATATGCATCGAAATTTTATCAATGTTCAGCGGGAAGACCGAACCTTCAATCCTCATCTACAGCAACTCTACAACGATATATACAGGAATATTGGAGGGGAAAATGAGAAAGAAAAGGTCAGATGCAAAATTATGGGCAGTGTGGAAAAAAAGAAAACAGGAGATGATGATAAATTAAGGGTAAATGGTTCCTAACTCCAGCTGTCCTGGATATACTGAACAGATGAATGGAAGAGAGAAGAAGAAAAAGAGGAAATGAGAGAGATAACTGAAGGAAGAGAAGAAAGCGAGATGAAATGATTAGGACGGGACGTAATTCCTGCAGTGCATCGATGCACTGAAATGTAAATCGAGACTGAAGTGTGTCTATGCGTGTGCGCGTCTGTGCGTGTGCGTGTGTGTATGTGCATGTGGTTTTGTTTTCGAATTTGGTGTTGAAAAATCCCACGAAATATAGGTTGTTTGGAGTAAAACTATGCAAAAACATATATAATTAACAAATATTGCGGATGTACTAGGTTTTTGACATGCTCGACGTTATGATTTTCTCACATTTTTCAAATCCAGTCATATCGAAAAGAAGGCTTTTGCATCTCATTATCAGCGATCGCTCTTTCTGTACATACCTATGAAATTGCACAACATTATCCATCTTTTTTTCGAATCTCATTACTGCAGTTCACTTTCCAACAAAAAAGATAGCAGCATTCTTTATTCGAAAGACATTACCACAATTCTAGCTGTTGTCATGAATGCTAATATTTTCTATAGCCTTCCCTGTCTCCCTCCAGCACAAAAATAAGCTGAACAATTACCAGCATATTTAGTCTCATTTCTAAAAGATTGCTTTACTTAAAATCGTAAATAAATATTCCGCACCTTGCACACATGAATCATAGACTATAACTTAATAACTTTCACGATACACAGAATCACTGAGTGATGTGCAAATATTGAATCTTTGCCTTTTATTTAATCAAAATTTGAAATCAACTTGCGAAAGATGGAAAAACGGGAGAAAATGGAAGAGAAAGGAAAATGCGGACTGAAATGTCTAAACTTCATATAGCAAAAATGAACTTATTAAGAAAAGGAAAGTAATTAATAAAGATAAATTTATTATGCGATGAAACAGACAAATAATGTATAATGTGCTTCATCATGTACAGTAAAAGTGTAAACTTTGGATTTTTCAATGCCAAGCTTTATGAATGTTGCAGATTTCAAACAAAGTCTAACTTTGCGACATGTCGCGTTTATATCTGTTTCTTACTGGCTATTTCAGTGATATTCAAAGAATAAACCGGAAAAACACTATAACGTTGAATAACCACATCTCATCCTTCATTCCTTTCTCCACATCTTTTACTCTGATCGTGATCTACGTAATTATGCTAATAGTTCTATTAAAAAAAAATCTTAATTAATGATCCAAATATTACTGTATAAATGGAATTTCAATTTTCTTTTGAGTAAATTATTCAATACATAATGAATAAATACTTGATCATAAATGCTACCTTTTATCACACTTCTGTCTCTTATAATACCTCTTAAACTTAACTGAAAAACTTTATGGTCTAGAATGAATTAAAGTGGCATTATCCTCCAAAACATGTAATTTCTTATGATAAACAACAGTATAATTTTATTATTGTACCACACTTGCACCTTTATAACAAATCAAGGATTTCATGAGGAAAAAACTGCAAACGATAAAAAAGCTACCTAAAAAAAGAATGATCATTAAGCTTATTAATCTCCTATCACAACCATCAGAAATAGCAACAAATTCAGAAAGAAGGAATGCTATAACACCTATTCAAAAATAATTGAACTTCAATTTAGCTCAGAACAATAGCTAACATTCACACCAGTAACACCAGTAGGTTATTTGCAAGTTGATACATACGGCAAGTATTGATGCTTTTTATTGAACTTACAATGTCCATAGAAGACCATACTACCTAAAAACACGCACTAATTCTTTTTACAAAATCAGCTTGATGAAAGAAATGAATCAAGTCAATGCGAAGTCAATGTCGCACTACTACGAAGTTTTAAATTTCAGAATGAAAAACGATAATTCGAATCATAAGAAAGTCTCACTAAAAACTATGAAGACGCACAAGATATGTAATAAAACAATTATCACCTACTGTACAGCTATTTCAAAGTTAAATTTGTGAACAGACAGAACATACAAATCCATAATCAGCATTATACCTGATATCTACTGTTGATTCAGTGACAAAAAGCCAAAACATTTAACTCAACAACACATTTCTATTTTCAACTTTACTATTCTTCGCCATTAAGAAGAGTGTCATGTGGATGACGAATATGAGGCATTTATTTATTTTATTTATTGATAAAGAGGAATTGATGGATGCTTGCTAATTTAAGTCTTTCGATTTTTTATTCTCAGCTACTGAACTATCAATAATTAAAATCCTCTCCCAAGAAATATAAACAGAGAAACGCGACCGAAAAGCCTAAACGTTTTATTCCGTTAATTCATTAAATTTTAAAATGGTAAATGTTAGCAATGTGTGAAATGCACGAAAATTTCCAAATTCCTGAAGCGAATATTTCATGCTATTCTTGACGTTTAAATTAAAATAAAACACAAACGATGGTTTTATTTAATAACAGGCTTTTACTTGTCAGGAATGGAATCTTTTTCTGATTACAAATGAAATTAGAAAATATAGAGGCGAATCTGAAAGAGAAAAATCTAAATTAGGGCAATGGAAAAACAGCTTGAACTTCCCAACTGGAAAAATTATAAGATTGATCTTATCAAGAAAAAAAGCTTGGTGAGGTTTTCTGTTCTACGATGCTACTAAGATTATGAATCTGCCTTAAGTAAAAGTCAAAATGATTTCAACGTACTTATCCTAGAAAACAAAAAAGCACTTCTGCTTAGCCTGCGCGTTATTCTTTGGATAGCAAAAAATCAAAATCAAAGTTAAAAATGAGAAAAATTATGGGTAAAAGAAAAATATCTGCCAATATTCATACGCCTCAAAACATATACTATAGTACAGAGACATAAAGCACAACACCTGACAAATTAGGAATATGTTTAATTAATCTAGCTTGGTTTCTAATCATGAACCCTCAATAGATTGATTCTAAAGATTTTCGAGAGAAGTAATATCGCATGGGAAATGAAATGCATCATAAACATATGGATGAGAAACAACAGATTTGCAGAAGGATATATTAAAAAATAAACTGATAGTTTCATACTGAAAAAATGTCAGTTTGCTTCATTTTATCCGCATTTAAATAATCATTTATATAAATTATAATTAATTTTATAGCAAGTTTTATAGAGAATATTCCGAACCTCTTTAATTAAATATTATTGTTACAGTTGAAACTGGAAAGTAATTAATGTTCATTAAATCACAAATTCAGCTGAAAGATAATTCGAGAAATAATATTTGCCACATGAGTGCTGAAGATTTTGGACTGATAAATATATTATTTAGTTATGATTTTTTTTCTTTTTATGACAAAATGTGAAGCAAACTTTATATAACGTAACCTGAAATAAATTTACAAATTTATCTCGAAGCTACAAACATAAAGAGGACGCCATCTCTCTTGGCTTTTCCTCTCCCAGTTTTTTTTTCAAGAGAATTAGTTGAAGAAATCAAATTTGTCGGACATAACTGTGAATGACAGACAGTTAGTTAATGCCCATTTAATATATTGAAAGAAAACTGAATAATAAATTATAGATAGTTAATTCTTAGGTATAGATTACCGGCTGGTTTTCGGTTTGGATGATTCATTCAGGGGACAAATATTTTTAGGGAATGTTTCTTCCGTCAGTACTAACCATCCTCACTCTGATGTACCATGTATGTACTGATGCTGCACGATACGACATGAACAATGAACAATGATGATAATAATGATGTTGACGGTAAATGATTAATAGCATAAAGACGACAAAGAAATGATGATCGTCCCTGATAAGATAAAAGATAAGGTAAAAGAACGAATGAGAGAACCAGATAAAGCCAAACGGTTAGGTTTACCTTCAAACGCACCAAATTATATTACTTACTACTAAAGATACCACAAGGTCAAATCAGTGAACAAGTCTACAAATCATTGCCCTCTTGAAAATAACCAATTTCTATCTCATATATGTATATACAAACAGTAATGAACTAACCATCTTTCGATTCAACAACATAACTATTTCTCGCCTCTTTCGCCTTTTTATTCTCCTTACGTCTTCTAGCAATTGCGCATTTGTCCTATAAAATTATACTGCTTAGCAATTTATTAAAAAACGTTGTTTCTCGAAAGTTGCAAAAGAGATAGGAGAGAAGGTTGGTCTATATAGATCTATATAAAGAAAAGCTTAAATTTCTCTAGTTTCCTCTAATCATCTGTTAGAATGAGAAGGAAAAAGACGATAAATACGAACGAACCGGTTGATTTTTTAGATTAGCCATTTCGTTATCCAAATTTGCCTGTTGCGGATTCTGAAATAAATGAACAAAAGTGTTAAAAAAGAAGAGTGTTAGAAAATGTGAAATGTAAAATGGGGAGATATTAGCAGCCAAGGAAGGACATCTTTCCAAGCATCCTCAAGAGAGAGCGACAGGAGAGAACTGTCATCGAGAGAGGAGGCCAATCAACAGGTACAACAAGTGCACGCTCATATGTACATCTATTCCGTGGCAACCACTCTGGCAAATGTTACGAAATCAAAGCGGACCTTTGCAAAAACCTTTTAAATATTTTTGTAAAAAAGTGAAAAGATGAAACGGAATCAAACGAAAAGTGCATTAAATCTGTTGCCTTCGCAGTCTCTCCGCCATTTCGTTTCCTGTGCAATACAATAACAGAATGATTAAATAAACATTTAGACATTATGTCATCGGCTACCTAATTAAGGTTAACTAAATAAACTGTCCACACCATATCTTCATTTCTCAATCTTACCCATTGCTGCATAAAAACCTAGAATTAAATCTGTTCCATGTGGAGAGAGAAAGCTAACTTACTTCCTTTAACCAGTCTATTTGTGATGCACATACAGCTTTTCATGAATCTTTGCCTTCGACACATCACGTAGTGACCAAATGAAACTGTGACTCTACCCCGGTCTTTCCAGTGCTCTCAAGACTGTTTAAGAGTATCGATAGGTATGTTAGGATAAAAAGGAGGAAGATAAGTGGAATTTGTTGTGAAGGAACTGAAATGTCGCAGATGAAATGATTCCTTCTACCACAAGCAAATCAGTATAATGAAAGAAAAAGGAAAACAGAAGGAAAGAAGGAAGTTTTTATGAAGAAAATGTTGCTAGATTTTCGATTGGAAAGATCAATTGAAAACATAACTGGAGCTGTTGCTCCTGCTGCATATGAACGATACAATGATGAAACATATTGGAACGATTTCAGGAAGAGCAGGAGATGAGTACGCAGAAAAAATTTCGAGATACTTTCGGAATCATCACTCCACTTCTTTCCTGATCTAAAGAGAATAAATGCTAATTTCAGACGATTCGACAGCAGAAACACAGCAACGACGAATAACCCCATCCAGCGTTACGCAAACAAACTTCTATTCTCTCTTATCCAAAAAACTCATCAGTGATTCAAGAAAATATATTTGAAAACTTTTATAAAATGTTTTGCGACAAATCTTCAACAAAACACACTCATCCCATCACTATTTCTTTCTTCCACATCTTAACAAACGATGACAAAAATTGTTTCGAAATGAAAGGGAAAAAACGACAATATATCACCGCAATAGCACTCATATTTTTCATACAACTCATTAGTAACCGTTACATCCAGTTGGTTTCATACTTCTTTTTCCCTCGAATTTTTCTCTTTCAAGGGAACACGATGCAACTTTAGTTATAGAATATAATATAAAATTTATAATTATATGTTATCAATCATATGAAGTTGAATTAAGAACGAGACTCCCATATGACTCGCATAGCCTGATGTTTAATATCATCATTTTCCAATAACAATTATTTCCGATCAATAATCAGGAAAACACAAATAAATTATATCAGTTGAAAGTTATTTTAATCACAAAAGAATTCCTTCGTCCAAACAGTAACTCACAATTTTCCTTCTCTCTTACTGAAATATGGTTAGTAGTAGGAGGTGTGATGAAAATCCACCAGTAATTTTTGGTAGAATAACAGACAATAATTCTTCACTATTCTTTCACTATTAATACTCATATTGTAAATAATTGAGCGTAAGAAGTCTAGACAAATTAATAAATAAATAAACTCCCTTTTAAGATGTTTTAGAGGCATTTAATAATAAATAAAAAATTACAATAATTAGGTCTGATCATTAACAGTACCAATTCACTCATTATATCTATGAACGCTCATAAGCATTAAACGAATGCAGCAGCAGTGATTTATATTTCGATATTGCAATCGGTGTTCTTATTATTCAATTTTAGTAAAAGTATCTGTAATGCTGCCATAAATATCACTCCAAAATGAACTAAAATAATAAACTTAAGCGAAGGAAATTACAAATCAAAAACAACCGAACTAACCTGTATGAGATAGCTCATGTCCGGTTCTTTCCGGACCTACTACAACTTTCATGAAGCGAAAATGGCAACAAAATTCTAAATGTGCTGATGATTTACACGGATATATTCGAACATTTTAACTCATTTAGTTGAAAAAAAGTAAGCTTTTTTGATAGATAATATGTTCCATATACACTTAATATATAACGAATTGAAAAAAAAAATTTTAATGACAATTGTAGGTATTCACTGATCAATAATTATTGAACCGACAAAACAAACGTTCATACTTGTTAGCTGATAAACAATAGTCCATCCCGACAACTACTAAGAGAGTTGGAGAAGTTCCTAACAATAAAGGTCTCAAAGGTCTCCCAATTTCCTCTAAAACGTACAACTAGCAGAAATAGCTGCTGATCAGTCAGCTTCTAAGAAGCCTAATCAAATCAGCATATATACTAGATCAGATCGTTGCCAAATTTCAAGCAATTTTAAAATCTCCAAGGAAAAATAAAAACTAATTAATCTGTTAGACACATGGTATAATTAAGTTGGTTATAAATTTCCAATAATTTCTCATCCTCTTCCCTCTTCAGTGAACTAATATTGAAGTACTTTAACATAGAGAAAAAAGAGAAAGATCATTTATTGATGTTAGTTAACAACTTCTTAGCAAAAGAGAAATGCTAAGGATGTTAGAAGTCAAGAGCCAAATAAAAGCCAGTAAAACTTTACTAATGACAACAGTATGAATTCTAGGATTTTTTTAAAAATATTCTTTTCATCAATGAATATGAGAAAACAAAGTTCTCAGTATTCAAAAGTGATTTTTTTTGCAAAAAGAAAAGAATATTACTCATAATGATACCTAAAATTCATCTTTTTATTCATAATTCTGAATCAATATAATTAGACAGCTGGTACTATTAACATATCCAAAGCACGTCATTAACTATCGTTTAATACTTGGTTAAATCAACGAGTAATTATTGATAGAATTGGATGCATTTTAAACTACCTGCCTTGCATATAAAAGAACGAAAAAAGGATACCACTTTTATCTAAAAACAAGGAAGTAATAATGCTGCACGCGTTCTCCTCACCAATATTCAACCACGTGTCTATATATGTTTTTTACAAACACATCAATTAAAATTGTAAATTGCAGTTGGATTCAGACACTATTTATCAAGTCTATTTCAAAAAAATTCTTCATAAAAATCTATTTTTCTTTTTTTCACACACCAAAAAAACCAAAATGGAAGAATATTATGAAAATGGAAGAAATGGAAAAAAAGCCAAACAGATGAAAAGAAATCTTCTTGCGGAGAACAGGATATGGTATAAAAGGGAAGAATAACGTAATTCATTCGTACTCCTTTCTATTTCCCTTAAATATTGTTAAGTTAAAAATGAAATAAGTGTAAAAGTTACTTTTTTTAGACACATCTGGATGAACGAATCAATATCACTGAAGAAGCAATAAGAAAAAAAGCAAATCATTATCGTCATCATTTTACCATCATTATTCATCTATACTTACGTTCTCTACCGGAACATCGCTGCCTGTGAGAAGTGATGAAACGGCACGCGATGAATTCCAAATTTCAACTCTATTCTGTCTCACTCCCGATACCTGTTTTTTTTCAACACTTCTAAGGTTGGTTATGAAGAGAATAACTGAAGAGCGAAATCAGCATGGAAAGAGCAAGTAAAATGACTGAGAAACGGACGTTAGGATGATAAACGAACATAAGAAGAACAAAAACTGAGTTCACCTCAAACAATACAGGACAACCGTGAATGACAAGACAATGGCAATCAGATAGCAACAAAAAGGACGGGCAAATACGATGTTTATAATACTGATGAAATTTGTTCATTTGTATAAATCACTCTTCATCACTACAACAATCATATTTTCAACTGAAGTGCTCGTCCCGGTCAAATCTGTTACCTCATTATCCATCTGCAAATTAATCCTTTTCAAATAAATCAACTAGCTAATTTCATTGACCAGCTACATCAGGATGCTTCAAACCTGACACCTATGCTCTTCACTATAAAACAGCTGGCATGGTTACGCAAATGACAAATCAGTGTTACACGAATCTATCGCTTCACTAGACAGTTGTCCTAATTTCGCAATAACGATACATATCAGTAGGCTCTTTGAGTTTTATGGAAAAAATCGAAAACGTAGCAGGAAATTGAGATGCTGAAAATATCTCACGGTAAATTAATAGGCAGTATCTGTGTTAGTGTCGTTAACTGGGGTAAGTATCGGTTTTGTGCGTCTAAGCCTTCCAAAACTGACTTTATTATCTTTTCCTTTCAATTTCATATTTGAAGCAATAACCCCACTTAGTATCACTTTTTATTCTGATACAATTAAGCTTTTATGAATTGTTGAAATTAAGGCAATAAAAAGATAGAGCAAGCCTAATTACAAAACCTCATAATTGTTTGTTAAAAACTGTGACTTGGTCATTTCACTGCTTCCTGCTTAAAATGACCGCAACCATCGAAAGTAACCAGTCAGTTTATGCAGTCTGGTTTTTGATGGTCATAATCAGTTATGAATCAGACGAAAATGATCTATAATGATGATCATGAAACTACTTTATTTCACCTATGAACTATCATATGTTATCGCACAAATAAGAGGAATTCAAAATTAATCAGAATAAACTGGGAAATAAATGCCGAAAAACTATTTGCCGCTGAATGGATGGATGTACATGAATATATAACCCATCTGTGATGCTTACAAAATATCTTGACTGCTGCACAGAAAAGCGCACCAAAATGATGCGTATACACTCCTTGTAGTGATAAACAATAGTAATAGTGATATTAAAACGATAACGATAATAATATAATATGATGTTGTTTTATCTTGATTTACATATGAATTACACTACAGATTTGCATATAGCTTATCTCTCTACAGCGGTATCATATCATTAGATGAATTCAACAGCCCAAATATAAAGATTTTCATTCTACCTAGCTTTTTTTACATTTGCATATATAAGAATGATCTTAAATTCCTTTTTTTTTTCAGATTATTTCCAGATTTTATTTAAACCGAATCAAACCTAATCAATCTAATCCACTTAAGAGTATTAAGGAATATAACGTCATTACCGCTAGTCCTTTACATAGAAAATATCCCCAAGAAAATCTGAGATATAAAACCAAAATAAAATTCCATTATATTAATATTATATTAACAAAAAAAGTGAACTAACGAGGCGAGTATCTTCGGTTGGATCCAAAAGCCCTCTTGCGTAAGTTTCACGTCCGTCGAAATGTGCTGGTACCAATTCTTGTGCTAATACCGAATTGGATGTATTAGCCGGGATCAAGCTCACTGAAATCATTATAAATGCCGTCAAGCCAAAATAAGCCAATAAAGGAAACATAGATGGAAAATGTAACGTTTAACATGCACTATAGTGCATTCATCCATGCATAAACACAAAAAAGACAAAGGGAAAATTCTAAACTATATGCTAACATATAATAACAATATATATAACAAACTACAATAAAAACAAAATTCTTCACAAAAATTCTCTCGCATTGATGCACTCAAGAGCTGTTCAATAACCGAATTACAGACTAATTTCTTTCCGAGGCAGAGTAACTATAAGTGAACGATACAGTCTCCTTGTTCTGAATGAAAGCCGATGACAAGAACAACTTATATTTTCAGGAGGAATGAACTTCATGATCATTTTTTGTCACATCCTCGCTGAAAAACACATAGATTGTTCTTGCAATTCCCTTCAAAAAGTTGAGAAATGTTTCTTCTGAACCACTAACCTTGGAATTTGCGTTCGCAATTTTTCCTGAATGGAAATTCTTTACATAATTTAAACTCATTTCTTGAGAAAATCCTTAGAATTAAAGTTTTTCCGATTCTTGCATAACCAAAGAACTTTCTAGAAATCACTTATAGCTATCACAAAAAAATGTTGATTCGTCATATTAACACGAAAAAACTAAAACAAATACAGAGGATGCAGATAAGAACGTACAAACAAATAAAATATTACATTATATATATATATATCATATTATATTTACAAAACAATTGTAATAATTTATCAAACACTTGCTGCTCCAAACGTAAACTCAATTTTGCCTGAATCGGTTAAGAATAAGTAGCATCAAGATTATTAGTAAAGCATTAATAATCCATGTTCTTCATTAAAGGTCAATCGAAATGAAAAACCATCCAAATTTCTGGAAATGAACTATAGAAAACTGATGAAAGTTCATTTTCTTATGACTTGAAAGAAAAATTGTTTCTTTCTATGAAGCTATAATGCAAGCAACCCAACATAAATGTCGCCAAATACCACAGGACATGAAGCAAGGACAAAAACATGGTGAATGATGTAGGTAAAACGAAAATAGGATTGTACATCTAATGAGAACATTCATGTAAATAATAAACGGATAAAATGCATAGTTTAAGCTATTTAAATTTAACGATGAGAGAGAGATAAAGATAAGGATAATAAAAAAATAAAATAAAGCAACAGGAAATAAAAAAAAAACCCTATAACTTATTTATCAACAGTTACAATACTAAATTAAAATGTTTGCTTTGATAAGTAAGGAAGATTGAAAAAACCATCATTATGGCTCACAACGAAAAGAGATGAAAAAATAAATTACCTGGATTAATGTTCTGCAGAAAGACCGCATTCAGAGACAACTAATTTATCAACCTATTCCAAGCTAAAATATTTTCTATTGATCTGATAAAATGATGCGCTTTTAGTTATCAGTAACTTGTAGAACGATACTCAGTCGTAGACGAATGGAAAGAGAAGACGTTCGAAATTTACAGTTCGAAAGCAATATTGCCGATGGCAAAGATGGCTGATTTATTTCCATTCTTCGTTGGTACTGCGAATGGATGAATAGGTCTAGCTCTAACGGAGACAAATATACAGCTCAAAGTTGTTGCTGCTACTTTCAGAATTGGCCAGTGAAAAAAGATAATTCATTTGTTCTTTTGAGGCAAATCAATATTTCCGTGTTACTTACAGCGAATGAAGAAGGGGAGTTGGAGTGGGAGTTGAGGATTACTTTTTCAGAATTTGAAAATCGCACCAACAACTCCAGTTTTATTTCTAAATATATTCGACGATAGAAATACTTATCGCATGATGTTGCCTTGTGAATAAAATCGACATTTGCAAAAAAAAGAAATAACTGATAAAGTTGATCATTTTGCAACTATTCGTATTTCAGCGTCAATTCGACTTTAAGATTAACATTATCGTGACTTTAATAAACAGTTACGCAGCATCTTATCATCACAATCAAAAGTAGAAATTATCTAATATTTACTGAAAATCGTCTGCAATTCTTATCATATTTTGAATCAGCAATTATTTCAAAATTAAATGCAACGGAGCTTTCCCGAATGTTATATCATCAAAGGAGTGATTTTGCTACATGCTTCAAATCAAATCAAACAAAAAAAAAATATGGACAACACGAACACGCTAGAATAGACTCACAGTTGGACAGATGTGTCCGCTGTAGGTGAAATCATACTCACCATCAGCTGCCACGAAATCCCTTTTCACTCCCAATGCACGGGATTTTTGCATATCATATGTGCCAACTCGATTTCCATGCAGGCGTAATTGTCCTGCTGAATAGGTAAATGGGTTCTGCAATAAAAATAACAAAATTTTCAAGCAGTAGAATTTCTAAATTCGTCTTTTCTTTCTAAAATAATGTCCATCCAACATCACAATTGTGAGGGTGGAAAAGGGCAAAGAGGAATTTGCAGCCGTTGTTCCTCTTTTCTCCTTTTTCTACTTTTCAATTCTAAGCTTTATTTGCAATGCTTTAAATCAAATCAGTGTCGGCAACTAATCTTTTTCTCAAAACACATTCAGAAAACAGAAAAATTTTTGGGAATACAGAAAGATAAGCAAGGATTTCTTGTAGTAGAGTCTACAAGCAAACGAAGTCAACCACAATTATCTTAATGTTTTTCCACCTCTCCTTTCATTTTCTTATATCAATTGTTGCGTTTAGTTGCATTTAGAAAGCTGTGCTAACATCATCATGCTTCCCTTGAGCACTGGCAGCTATACTATCTTCAACGCTATTCTGAATCCTATTATTTGCAATGTTTGCTTCAGCAGTTGATACACTTTCGCATTCCACTGAAACCTTCGACATAATGTTAACCATAACTTCATCCTCCTTACTATCGTTTAACGCTCGAATCTATAATGTTATTTTTTTCTAACTGACTCTACTAATAAAAGAAAAACTTGAATTAATCAAAATTCGAATATATATGAACAGAAAAGCAAGAATACTTCGAGAATAAAAATTTTGTAAATGATTGAAATTCAAATTGTTCGCAGAGCAAAAAGAAAAAATGATAAAATTGCGAAAGATGACCATGCTAACAAATCATAATTTAAAGAAATCTGCAAGCTGCAGATACTGCTACGACGCTTATTAATATCTCCGGAAAGATCGTCAAACATTAATCATTGGCCAGACCATACTATTCGATCATCTCCTTACGACAATGTGATTAGAAGATGCAAAAATCATTCATATCGGTTTTTATTAGTGCCATAGAAATGCCTTTTCAATAAGAAGGAGGGAAAGGATCGAAAAATGTTGAAGTTCCGGATTTTTCTTCGCTGGATAACTTTTTATAAGATTAAAAAATTCGAAAAGTTAAAGTTGTACTAATAAAAGTTTGATCAAAATCATTAGCCATACATTAAACATTTTAAAAATGAAGCACAACGAAACCTCCATTGAGTTTCATCAACGGGAGGAGATAATCTATTCATGACACAATAACATCTATCAGTTCATTTCAGTATAACTAATACTTCTTATATTTCCATTTACAATACTTTTTTGAAAAATTCCCAGTACAATTAAGTTCATACCGAAACATATAGAAGAGACTTTCAAATTATTTAGGAGTTCTTCTTTATTTTTTCACATAAGAACTGATTAAATTGGAAAGCTGAAACATATTATGGATGATTTAAAATTGACTCCATTTCAGAGAAGAAAGTTAGTTGAACAAGAAACACTTCGGCGCAAAAACTTTTCATAAAAGTCTATCATGTACTACTGTAATAAATAGCTTATCTAGCACTGCTTCATTCAGCTATATCCATATCATTAACAGAATTATAAACCCTGAGAAATGATCACAAAAATTTTCTCCTATCACTTCAGCTCAATCATTTCATGTTAAATGCTTAGATAGACTGTAAGGAAATGTTAAAAATTCAAAAGTCTGGAATAATTTCGTTGTACTTTGAATAAAATAATGAAAAAATAAAAAATTAAAAGCATTCCGGAATCCAGACAAGAAATTTTGTTGTCCTAAAGATCAATTTGTAAATTAATCAATACTTTCGTTTTCTGACTTAAATCATATTCTCATACTGAACCTTAATATCAATAAATGCAAAATTAAATTAGGAAAAAATATTGACCTCAAAATGAATCTAGTATTTCTGCCCCGCTCGTTCCCGTCATCATTTCTTCCATTTTTAAACTTCGCATGTACTTTCGAAAGAAATAATCGTTTTTATGTTATTTGATAATTTTTAAACGAAATAAGAATGGAAGAGAAATTTCATTTAAATTATACAGTTATGTTTCGTAGCGACATTTGCTTATCATACTATTTCCTTATTCGTTCCTGTGAGTCCAAAAGAAAGCTTTTCAAGATATTTTCAAGATAAACCTTGAATATTCAACATATAGGAATTTGCAGCATCTCAGACCATTAGATTATCCTGATGAAACAAAAATATGAAAAAAAAAATAACGAAAACGAAACATTCCAAAATTGCACTATGAAATTAATAAAGCAGAAAAAAAAATACTTCTTGGACTGAATTGCCTTGCGTATAAATATTTTTGATACCATCACCATTCACGTGTCCATTTTGATCCTTCCCAGTATATATATTTGAAGAACTGAAGATAGACATAAATCTTAATTGACTTAATAAATCATTTGTTAAATTATTAACCATATACTTAATATTTGCCTACACTGCATTCGAAAATTAACATACCGACAGAGATCGCCTACATGTTCATCCTCATCAATGTATGTTATTTTGTTCGTATTCAAGCACCCATTTTCAATTGATGATACCGAATTTAAATCACTAGAACAAATCAATCGGTTATCGCAAAAAAAGCATATCATACTGCATTTTGTTATTCGAAGTTAGTAAACTTACTTGAAACTGATAACAATACCAGATGGCTTATTAACTGTTTGAGTTGCACGTGAAATATCCCCCGAAGTACATTTACCATCAGTATTCATGATGTCACCATTGGCCACTGTATAGGTAAGTTCCTGTCCAGCTATAATCTTGGACGGTCTATCCGGAGTTAGATTAATCTTTAGGAGGCCTTTGGTGCAATTATTATGTGCAATATTATTCCCGTATTTGATACACTTCGACGCTAGATGTGCTTCCCGGCTTTCCTGAAAGTATCGTATTTAGAACTTCAACAGTAAAGATTGGTAAAATAATTATTGTATGTGCTTGATATGCAAATAAGTAAATAGTCCTGATGATCACTTCAAGATTTAAGTAATTAAGTGAAATTTATAACAAGTAGATATTGGATGATACTGAAATAAAACAACAGGAATAGATGTAATCAACGGGTCACGAACAATGGATAATAGTTGTGCAATGTGAACTGCAAAAGTACAAGAGACTTCACAATTTTGCAGGGAAGCAAGCTCAAAGTATCATAAGTTAAATTATCATATTTTATGCCTCATCACGAATTAGGCTATTTATAACTGCTTGTTAAATTAAAACTGTTAACATTATCAAATAGAATTACATTAAAATTCGTTTAATAATTTTAAAAGTGAAGCACCAATTTTTTATCCATTTCCATTAAATACAACTACATATGAGAAATTAGACCAAATTATGTGACGGTAAAGAAGTGCAAAGTTGATATATTATTGAAGTGATTTGAGACCCGATGAGAGAGGGAATTTCTTACATATTGCTGTTTGACTTCTTAATACTAGTCTTGCGAACTAAACAACATACTCATATATATTTTTTAAGATATTGTCAGGAACTTCAAGAAGAAGTATAAGAAGCAGAGAAAATAATCAGACAAATCAAAATAAATTGTGAGACAGTTTTAAGATGTTCTGATTTTTAAACAAGAATGGAAAAAAAAGGAGAAGAAAAGACTAACTTAATTATCCTAGCGATTAATTCCGTAAACGAATTTATAAACAATCTGATATTCTTTATTCGCCAAAAAGTACACAAACTTAGTATTAGCAATTATTTCAAATCTCGATAATCAAGATAAAAAACTGGATAATGAAAACTTCATATGAAATTCTGTGCCCAATAAATGAGCAAATTATTCGGATAATTTGTGGAAGAAATATTTCTATACGACTATTCTTCAATGCACCCGTCATCCTAGCTATAGGAAAAGTTTTATCCGTGCTTTAAGAAGACAGCCGTATTTAAAGTGTATTATTCTTTATTGATGAATAATAAATTTTAAATTCATAATTTAAAGTAATGGTACAACATCCAAGACTATTTAAGAAAAAATTCCATAAAATTTTCAAAAAGTATTAATTTATATGTATTCTACGATTAAGATTCACTGATGGGGCAGTAGAATGGTGACCATTCTATGACATTTGAAAGAGATAAAAATTGAAATCAAAGCAGTAACACTAACCGATTCAGCGTACTTCTGTAGAAGTTCGCGTGCACGTGACGAGGTAGGAGCTTCTTTAATAAAAACCGTCACTGCACGTTGTTGCTCTCCCCTTTCTGGAAGAAAAAAGCAATAGAACCAATTTGTCAACAGATGGTTGTATTATTTTCTTCAGCAGCACATGCCATTTTCTCTATTAGGATGTAGTAAATTAAAAGCTATCCATATAAAAGTTCAAACAAAAATTAATCCATTTGTTTGAAAAGTGTTACACGGGAGTCTTATTCTCAACATGTCACGCACAAAATCATACATCTATAGAATCGATAAAAATTTCATATAAAATATAAAAGAATTAAAAGCATAGAACTTAAAGTAAGCAATTCACTACAATTAATCTGAAAATTATATCAACTAAACAGTTATTCATTTAAACGTAAACGATTTCACATAGAAACACAATTAAATGATCAAAATCTCATCCTATTTAGATTATTTCTCCATAGTTATGTCCTAAAAGTATCGGTAGCTAAGATTATTTTATTTCCAGTTAAAGGAGCATTTTTTTTGAAACTACCAAGCAAGTAAATTGTTGCAATAAACACTCTGATCGATTGATTAGCACGAAAATCTCCTGCATAAAATAATGAAAACCAGAATCTAACATCAATTAACTCGCCAAATATATTTGTGGTTCACTCAACACTTTAAATTCTGAATTTGAGCGAATACAAGTAAACAGGAGAAGCAACCTTCTAACATTTAAAAAGATTGCTTACAGATATGAAACTGAAAATTTTCTGAATCAAGTTTAAATAATAGAAATTGATAAAGCAAACTACAATATTACCTTGGAAAATGCAAAACTGAACAAGAGCAAGAAGATTATAAAAGTAAATACGAATAACAAAAAAATGCAGATCGGGAAACAAGAATAGTAGACAAATTGAAATACTGTTTGAATGAGGTCGAAACATCATACTGAAATTAGTAAAAAAACTTCTCTCCAAAAACATCTTTTAATATAACCAAAAATATCTGAAAACATTTTTAAAGCAACAAAGATTTTCACAGTTGTTAATTATAGCTTCTGAGATTTAAAGAAACATTTTTTTATTCCCTTTTCGAAAATTATATTAGAAATCTCATTCTTTGGTCTTCTATAAAATTTTTTTCGAATGAATAAAATCAAAAATTCTATGAATATCAAAGAAATCTGTGAATCCCCTTGGATGAATTACTGAGAAATATTAGATTTAGTTAATAAATGTCAAGCTATATTATCAGTAACTTGATGGTAAGAAAAATCAATTTAAATATGTTGGTCTCTTAAACTATTACTGATAACAAGCTTTTCAAAATCGAACTGAAGAAGAGTTCAAATGTGGTAGAAATGTTGATAAGCTTCAAGCTTATGAACTTCCCGATCCGTAAATCCAATCAACTGAAAGATCATTCCCAAGTAATACTTATCATAATTGGTAATCACAATTTTTCATTTTGACGAAATAATTCCTTGCATAACTTAAAACTGTTGTTGAAATAAATGAAAAAGATGAATGTCATGATCAATGCTATTCAATGATTTCAGTGATATTACTAGTGTATTCATAATTAACCAATCAATTATATCACAACTTTACACATATAATACAAGAGAGTGGTATGAAAAGTAAGCAACTTCAGGGTCAAGAGAAATGAGAAAAGCAATTGATATTCAGAGAGCTGAAGGTAACCAGAAGATTTCCTTTCGTTTCCCAGCACCATATCATCAACACGTTCATCAGCAGTATCGCCAAACTCTCTCCTCCATACCTTCTCTATAGATTTCAAAAAAACGACACACTCACACATAGAGAGAGAGAGAGAGGAAGAGAGAGGGAAATGGAGGGAGATCTAGAATAGAAATGTGACGTAAAACAGTATAAATAATGGTGAGGAGGAAGACAGTAGTGTCCGTTGAGTTATGAACAAAAAGTAATGGGTTAGATCAGTTGAAACTAATCATTGAAATGAGGAGTATTGGAATTCTTCACCCAATTCTGCTGGAAAAAATTTCCCAGCTCCTCTGTTAATAGGAATGTTTCCCATGATTAAACAAGAATTATTGATTGATGCATGATACAAAGCAAAAGGATGACATTTGGTTTTCATATCGTTGTATTATCAGTTGATTCAAATCATATGATCCTCCTTTCTCCATGTCTCACAAAGCAGTTTTACTTACTTTTCTCCTTTTCGAAGGTATGTTCTGCATTTTTGATCGACATAATGAATTTCTCTTCTCTTCTCGTTCCATATTTAACTCAGCTAAGTTTGAATTAGGTTTCAAAATTAGTAAACTTTCAATCTGAGAATATTCAGCGGTACAAGTTTTTTATTTTAAATTCTTATGGCCAAAAAGTGTCTCTAATGTTTCAATGTTTGTAACTACTCGTCTTACACTGCTTATACTGTTTACATGAGGCGTTTGATACGATCATTCTACAAATCTCCGGCAGGACAAATATCATGTGAATATTTCTAGACAAACCGTCTCAGTATAAGCGAATGTTATTCAAGGCGAAATTTGATATCTCTGTAGATATCAAATATATTCGCTTCCTCCTTACTCTATGATTTTAGCAAGAATTCTTTAGAGTAGTAATGATATCTTTCGTCAGTATATACAGCATTTTGCAGAATTTTACCAGAGGCACAGCGAGAGACTATCCGTTATCATAACTATGTTTCTGAAGTTGGAGAAGATCGAAGCGAATTTCTTATAATCTTTTTTCATTACCCTCAAATATTCTTTTTTTTCGCCGCTTCCATCCCAAATTTTCATTTTATTCATAATTATTTTTTTCTAATTTTACGTGCACCTGGTCTTTCATGAACACGAAGTAACAATTCTTCTACAAAAACTTTCCTTATTTCCATCTCATTTAGTAACATTCCTCTTATGCTCGATAATTCATTCATCTTTATATACACATTTTCGTCTTCCACTTTTACTTCCAGTCTCCCCCCTCTCCTTACAAGATAACCGCTGGTTTGTGATTGTTAAAAGAGATTGAATTATACAAAAGCATCTACAAAAGGAACTAATAAAACTACTGGTTGTATTTCTTTTTCATTCCTATTGTACGTCTCTCTAAACAAAATTATTAATAAAACAAACTTATCCTATGATTTATTCAAAAAATTTAGTTATTTTGAGTGTTTTAAGAACCATACAATACCAATTTATATAAAAAGTTTGTATAAGTAACTTAATGTAAGCCTTAATCTATACATTTTTAACTGATTTCCCAAACGATGTGTTTAAAAAAGGACATATCAAAGGATAGATTAAAAAAGGGCATAAATCCACATTGCTTCTTAGAACAATTGTCTTAAAAACTCTTTAACAGCGAAAAATGAGATTTCCTTTTATCAACTAAGCTAGAAAAGGAGTAAGATAATTCGGTATTAAATCGTTCCTAATGTTTTAGAAATCATTTATAAGCCCTAATTATATATTAATTGCAGATTTAATCCTAATTCTATTCAATATTGCTTCATACATTTTGTCAAACAAATGAACGAATAAAAGATAAATCAACATACGAAAGATTCATGAAATTATCCTCCGTAATCTGGCTACTGGTAATGCCAACTTGCCTCAGATATGGTTTGTTTACTACTCGCTTACTCATCGAGAATTTATTTTTTTATGTTTTTCATCTATATTGGTGAAAAAATCCATAAAACCATTTTCATAGAATATGAATGTACAGCAACAACAGAAACCGATAATCCAGACGTAGTGATAACCGACTGATAATCAAATGATGCCCTCGTAACAGAATTACTTTATAATCATTTATTTATATTTCATTGTTAATATTTTAATCTTTAACTTTATCCATAATTAACTGCTCGTTTGACTAGCAGTTTGACCATTTAATTAATTGAAAACTTAAACGTAACTCAAACTTGGTTTTAATTTGTTTGACTTCAGAAAGTAAAAGCAATATATTGAACTTTAGATGGTAACTTAGCCATGGCCTTAATCCGTAACATATTATATAATATTTAATACTCCATGGATGTAACAAATATAAAAATTCGTTTTAACCAAAAACTTGGTTGTAATTTGTTCCAGAATCCTTTTCGTTGACACGATTGTCCATATAGTATTCTTTTTGGTTCAATCTTTCAAATATCATACTACAACCACTTTCTGTCAATTATCTTAAATCTTACAAGTTAGAACGACAATCAGTTAATTTCATTTCTAAATTTGTCACATTTCTACTAGATTTCGATGTGTTAGTCATTTTGTTTTTAATATAGTTAAAATGTTAATGGTCTAAATCATTCTGGAATTTGGTATAATTTCAGCAGAATGCCTCAAATGTTACAGTTGTGATAGCCTTGCAGACTGTGCTGATCCACGAGAAGAACTATGCCCAAAAAACAATGAATGCTTTACTGTTGCTCAAAACTACGATACAAAATTGAACGGTAGATCTGAAATAAATTATGCAAAACGAAGAAAGCAGAAAGCCAAAAACTTTAGTGCTTTATTCATGGGATGCTCGAATGAAATTCTTGCACTTTTTCTCTATTTATTTAGTTTTCAAAAATTTTTTCGATGTTATAAATTATTCGTTGAAATTCTAATATTCCATGAATTTCAATCTCCTCATGAATGCAGATCATCAAAGGATTTGCATGTTTCGAAATATGACAGGTTTTAAACCTCATATGCCTCGAAATGTTCAAAGAAACATTCTTAAACCATGATCTATACTATTTAGGTTGATGCATTGAGATTTCAAATAAATTAGAACTTTGCAGGTTTGCGAAAAGGTTGTTCACCGACATGCGATCGAGTGAATATTGAAGGAAAGTTGTGCAGAACTTGTAAATTCGAACTATGTAATGGAAAAACAGGTAAAGGATATTCTACACAAGATGGATAATCTGTACAGGAACTAAAAACAGAACCAGCACATAAAAATCATATTAAGTCGAATGTGAGTTGCCCAACTCTGCCATCATCACCATTTCATTTGATAAATATTGTCAAAGATACAACGGAAACCAGTTCGTACATTGCCACATAATCAAATGAACCCAAATCTGAGCTAACAAAATAAGACCAAGATTTTTTGAAAAACGATCGAAAAAAAAATGAAAATATCATATTAAATAGCAATAGTATTTTTCACACGATGTAACTGCAGCCAATCTAATTTCAATCAAATATGATATGAAATTCCATTTCAGGTTTGGGAAAAGCATTCGAAAAACCTGCTGCTTTGCCACCTCGGAAACTTTCTGGTATGTGTTCCTATGATCGCGCTAACATAATGGATATCTATCTTAACCTTTAATATTTACAGTAACTGTGCCTTGATCACTACATTCTAATCCGCATTATTTTTGAATCAGTCATATACGTCATAAAACAACTAAATTGATGAATTTCAGGACCCACAAAAGGTGTCAGTGGTAAGAAAGGAACATCTATATTTGGAGTGCATTTAATACTAGTTTTGATTTGTACAACGTACTACCTATAGTTCCATTATGACCTATGGCCAGTTTCCCTTTTATTTCTGAAAATTTTTTCTCCTTCATCACCTAATTTTTTATTTATCTCAATATTTTGGAAGCAATTTGAGACGTGTGTACTTTAAACTTAAAGTAACGAATAAATCAAAATTGCCGAAGAATATTAATTACAATAAGGTCTAAATTTCATTCTAATTTCAGTTTTTGCAGAATGGATGAATTTATACTTCAGAATTATAATATCATCTTCCCTTTGAACGACTACATAAAAATGAAGACACAGCGAGCATCATAATTTCATTATGGCTAATAAATTCATATGTACTTTAAAACCTCCCAACTGCTAGGAATAATGTGATAGTACTCATCATATCTGATAATTTGAATTCATCTGGAATAAGATAAGTAACTGCTACTGAATAAACTAGTAATTCATAAGACTTAGGAATCTTCCTTTTAAAAAATAATAAACTAGGAATACACCTAGAAATCTCACCAAATTGACAAAATTTCATCATATGATTTCACCTTCATTTATAATATGAAAATTTTGATAATCTGGCCAATTATCAATAAGAGAGTGCAACAAATACGTTATACTCTTTGTTTATAGGATCGCAATTATCATGTACAATCTTTTGGTAACGAAATTCCTAATCCGATTTGCAATTCTAAAAAAAATAATTGCTAATTTATTAATTCTTATTTGATAATCGCTAAAATAATTACTACATACTAAAAAATTTTTAGCAGAAACTCAGTAACAATTATACATTTGCGCGATTTTTCTTTGACAAAATAGAGAGGTCACATAACAGAGAACTAATCAGTTTTAACTAAAGCACTTATTAAAACGACCTGAGAAATTTTTCGCATCAAATAAAGTAATATCTCGGTGGCTATGACCAGTTCAGTTCAGGACAATATACATGAACAGTAAAAACAAACTGCAAAAATTACATATAAAATCACATGTCTGTTGCGATGTTTTATATTTATTCAAAAAAAAATGCAATATGCACATAAATGGAGAAAAATATATTTTAAAACAAAATATTCTTATATGCCAATGTCTTATCCATTCCTCGCTAATTTTCTCTAATGCAGGTTTATTCACATAAGTTTCCAAGATAACCATTTTTTATTACCGGATCTTTTCGGTCTTTAATATCTCTTTCTTCAGTTTTTTCATCTTTAAAACATGGTAAGACTTGGTGAAAAACTAACCGATATCTGCCTTCTGTTGATTCATTTCTGCTTCACGTCGAAATTGTGCTAGTAAATTATCTGCTTTTGCTGATAGTCCGGTATTTTCTCCTGCATCACTCAGACGACGACCGCCGTATTCTGTTTTTTGCGACTTCTGAAATGGTTACATTCTGTTGCTGTTAGAAATTCGTGCTCAAATTATATATAATCTTGAAATTTCAGACATAAGACTTACCTCTGCACTTTATATCCACCTTCATATTTGTTAATAAATACTTTATGAAAATAACGGCATTCGCCATATAAATATAATGAGTCTGCTTGACATTTCAATGCTATTATTTTTTGATAAAGTTGTAGGACTTAAAGGAATTACGAAAACGACAAATAAAGTGAAGTAAAGATACAAACAAAGGTAGATTGAAATAACAGTGGTGACATAGAGACTCAAACAATATCCAAGCATTATTTAGGCTCGAGCCATGGAATTTTAGGTAGGAAAGAAAAATTAAGAATACTTCCCAATTAAAGTTTCTGTGATTCGAATAGCAAAAAATTATGTCTAGATAGTCGCAATATATATTTTCCCTTTATAACCTCAAGAAGTATTAAGATAAATATGCTACTAATTTCCATTACTGCAATAATTCGTTGATGAGTTTGAAATATGCAAACAAACAAACCATTATTTTTCTTTGAAGACTACCATATTGCGGTTTTGCAGCAGTATTCAGAAGATTTCGGAAATCGTCGTCATCCAAACTTCGCAGTGATGTGGCTGAGATAGATGAATCGTCCGCGCACATCTTAGTCATCTGAAAGAAATTTTTTTTGGTCCAAAACCATTATTTTTTAGCAACAGGAATTGGATGACTCGTCTATTTGACAATTATTCAATTATTTTCATGCATTTTCTGAAAAATAATTACCAAAAGAGGAGGAAATGACACATGACATCAAATTCATTTATCCTTAAAAGTCTAAATTGCATTAGCTTTCAAGTATTTGATATTCAATGAAAAACTCGTGAAAATATTGAATATATATAAAAACATTTTGAAACAAAGAAAAGTGGGTAAGTAAAGAAATTAGTCTCATCAACGGTTTCATTATTATTTTTCATTTTTCATCGTTCGCTAGACGTTGATCGCGCAAGCTATTGTCCGTTATATGTAACTTTGATTAGCACTTTTTTTACTAAACATTTTCTTATCCTCCTTATCTAAGCAATACAGTTATGCATATCTTTTCAATAAAAATTTGTTGCTTCAAATGAAAGCGGTTAATTAAACAAGTTCAGAGTAGATCAAACCAAATACTTCCTTCAGAAATGATGACAAACGACACTTAATTATCTAGTCACTAAAAACATTTCTTTAACCATGTGTACAATTAAATTTTGGAAAAAATCCTAGCTCTTAATTGAAAGTATAAAAATCCAAAGATTTGAACTCAATTTCGAAAATCACGGATACAGCGATATATTTTTACTTCTCTTATTTTGATTAACTTTATTCGTCATCTTCATTTACTTTTCTTCTTTTTGCCAATATACGATCAAAGTGTTCGACTGCAAGTCCGTTTATTTTTGCGCAATGTATATAACTAATAATAGATTATTGACATGATTATTATTTACCGACAAATGGTAATTGGAGAAACCAACTAGAAATTTATCATTTGTCGGTAAATAGTAATAAATCATATAAAGCCAATATTTTGAAATAAGATTAAAAAAATGATAACTTATAAAAGAGAAGAAATGTCTCCTGAACGAAGATTCAAATTATTAATCAGGAAAGAGATACAGAGATCGTCAGGAAGTTTAAGTGTAGAAGAAATTATCATTTATTAAATAGATGACAACAACTATCACTACAAAAACTTCATCCCTATGCTAACCGGCAATACTGCTACCTTGGAAATTAAGTTTCACCAATTCTAAAATCAAAGTCAATAAGTAAATAACCTGATACACTTATTCTGCAAGTATAATTTCTTTCATTACAATAAATAACAGAAAGCTCTGGAACTGTTCCACCTCAGTCGTCCGTTCACGTGTACAGCACATAGAGTCCTGCAAATGTAAGCTTTGAATTCAAAATATGATTCAATAAATATGATTCAAGAAATATGATTCAGTAAACGAAAAATGTTATTTAAAAGTGATTTAAAATCAAATTTATCTTAAGAATTCAGAAGAAATCACTTTATTAATTTGTCATATTTTGAAATGCCATTCGAGTAAATACTCAGTTGCCAGAAATATCCATGAAAATACGTATATATTCCTGCTAATCTGTCAAAAAAGATGAAATTCATTTAAAACTAATATTTTGGTGATAATCGAATTACAATGTAAAAAATCCATTCAGGTCCTTTTTACTTTTTCTCATGTTTTCCGCAATGAAAAGAAAGGAACCTGAATGGATCTTCGGCTCACACTGTGAAATTCATTCATCATAATGATAGATATATGAAAATCCAATTGGGAACGGGAAATTGGTCGGAAGGAAGGTTGAACATGCTATACTGTTAACGGTCACAAATTCACTGACTGTATAGCTTTATTTATCCACATATTTTTTAATGCGATAAAGTTATTTACTTCGATGTTTGAGATCGCACATCGATGTCTTCGGAGTATCGTGCAATTATAAACTTCTTTTGAACAAAGTTTATATAAAGCTTCTATGACCTCATTATCCGTCAGACTTTGGAAAGTTTTCCTTGCTGAATAAGAGAGGTATGAACGAAAAGACAAAATGTTTGTTTTAAACAAAGGTTATATTTTATCAATAATTTTCAAATTAAGGTTATTTTAAACTGTTCTACAAATCGGCACGCCGAGAGATAGAAATAGAAAAAACCTTTACATTTTCAGGTCGACAACAACACGAATTACACCGGAACATAATACTTAAATATGTTCGGTGCTTCACTGTTCGTCCACAGGCGAAATATCAGTCGGTCAAAATAAAATGGTTGGTTGTCAGAAGGATAGAGTGTGATCGAACGTATCCGGTTCAGGTTGTCCAGTAGGACGGTTTTCTCTCCATGGAAGATAACTGACATACCATATGAAGTCACGGTACTGCAAATAAGTGCATGAAATAGAAGTACCTCTAGTGGGCATTCATATTTCGGAAATTTTAACAGAGATATGTATAATACTTATAAAAGCGACAGACATAATTTTAATTTTTCTGATGTTCGGTTTGCACAATCATTCAGTTTAAAAATAATTCTCTTTAATTGTTTTGGAAGCTTCTCTTAACTATCGGCTGCTCTGAAGATATTCATTTTTCTTCACAGCGTAAAGTATAATTGATTGATCGATTAGTTGATAAATGATAACTGTGAAGGGTCAATGTAAAAGTTTATCCGCAAAAGAGTTTGAAATTATTTTAGCGGTAAAACTTGCGGCAGTTTAACGACCGCTTCCTCCCATTTCTTTCATTTTTTCTTCCCACAACAAAAAGAAATAAAGACGACAAAATTACTAACAAAATTCTTTCGATACTGTTGAAGCGTTTGAGAGCGGTCAGCTCTTTTATAATTGTCGCTTTGAGTTAAAATGGAGGAAAATAAATATTTGAGGAGTTTAGGAGAAAAGGTGAAGCTGAGGAGGAAGGTGCGTTTCGACCAGTTTGGGTTATACTCTGTTTCTTCCATCCGGATTTTCAGTTTGATTTCCTCTCATTAATTTAAGGATTGTTTTACAATTTCGATTTAATTATCTTTGATTTTGAAATGCTTGTAAATTATTGATACCATTCTGAACTTTCATTTCACTTTCATCTTGGACGTTTAGGATACGAATTTTGAAAAAAGAAATGAAACATTACCAAAATTATCGAATGAGGAATCATCAAGTGTTGAGATTAATGCAGATTTATCAAAAGAAAAATTCGTGAAAGGTTCCAATAAGAAAATAGCCGCGAAATTAAGTGGAAAAGATGAGAAGCGAACGAATCGAAAAATGGTAAAGATTTCTGGGGAAGGGCGCTTCGGTTTTGAAGAATCCAGTTCTTTTTCTGATTTAGCTGGGGGTATGTGAGAGGAAATGTTGTCGCGGGGGAGACTGCCAGAGCTCTAAAGAGCTTTCAAAAGAGATCCTGACTTCAAAAAATATACAAAGGAAAGTCATGGAGAATACGGGAGAAGTAAATCAAGAGAGTCGGCGAAATACGCTACGAGCTTAGGAAGTTCGGAAAGTACGGAACGATTAAGGGATGAATCAGCAGAATACGAAAAAAAGGTACATTTCGGTCAAACGCTATCAGTAGCCTGTTGTCAGTCATCGTTCACAATTAAAATCAATGAGAGTGAAATTTCCCTTTTCAGAAAGAGCACACCGTGCATGAAAGCTTTGAGAAGGAAGCGCCAAAACGAAAACCGGTAAAGCTTTTATTAATTAATCCTGAATAATTGCTATTTTTATGCCTCTGTCTCAGGCTTGATGACATTTATGTTTTTATATAATTTATATGGAGGCGGTAAAGCGAGAAAAAAGCGAATTCCTTTTCTTCGAAAAAAGCAAGCCAAAGAGTATGATTTCGATTAAAACTGCGGTTGAAACCGTAACTTAACATTATACATCGTGAGTAGAATGTAGCGGAAAAGGATTGTAAGAAAAGAAACTAAGTTAAAAGGAGTCAAAGCAGGGATTCAGATGATAGTATGGAGCAGCTGTCAATCGGAAATAGTTAAACAGTTTCATTAATTTGCAGAAAAAATTATTCACTTTCCAGGAACGTTACTATTACAATAATTTGTTGGATGGGATTCCAAACAGTCTTCAGAGTACTAAAGAGAATTCTCTACAAATCAGAAAAGAGAACTCCGTTAGTTCCTTTCCTTTAAATTTCAAGCATTTCAAAAATAGTCATGTCAGGAACAATATTAAATTTATTTCGCGCGTAAGACTTACTCTAATCTAAATAATTCTTCCAAATTCAGCGTTTATTCTATTACTTAGAAATACATAAGGATCTCTTCTTTCGAACGTGTTAAAAGAAAATATATCATCCTTAGAAATCATATCTCGATGATCAGACAGCTCCGGAAAGTATAGCAGAAAAGAAACTCATGAGGCCAATAAGACAAAGGATGCTAGTATGTGCTCATACTGATTGCAACTTTCCTAATTCAACTTTTATTCCTAGAAATATCAAAGAATCATAGAATTAAAATATTTTAATGGAAATTTTCTGTATTAATTGTATCTCGCGAAACTCGCACATGATGTTCGAACAGGAATAAAGCGATGAAAAGCTTATTCTAGCGCCCTTTTTATTATAACGAATTTCTGGATGGTGTGACGGAAAGTGTTATGAGCCTAACTAATGATAAAAAAGTGACTGCGACGAGGAATTTTGAATGTCAACTGTTGCAAGTGCCATCTCACACGCAGGAATTGTCCACAAATAATCGAGCCAGGAAAGCAGAAAATATTGCTGAAAACGAGTCTCAGGTAAGACTTGATCCAAAAAACAATGTTTATTAGTTCTATAATAGAGCGCGAAGACCGAAATGTTAGAACAGTACTTGGTCATTTACACTTGGCAAATTATATATCGGATGAATCCTGAGAGACTGTCTTAGCTTTGCGATTAAAATTCAAATAACTGGAATGACTTTGACCATAATTTCTTCTTTTTGGTACTCAACGATATTTTCGGGCCCACTGATTGACAAATTTCGGATAAGGATTGGTCATTATCGCGAAAGAAACTCGTAGCATTATAAGCGTCACGCAAATTTTTAAAATATTAGATGTTTTCCTATTGATAAACAACTTCAGCAAGTTGGGAAACTTCTTCATAGAATAAGTTCACACGTTTCAATTTTAAATTGTTTGAATTCATTTAAAAAGTCATTTTAGGGACCCGAAATAAACCATGATACGGTTCAGGGAATGCAAATGAAGGTGTCCAGTAAGTTTGGTTTGCTCAGAGGCGATTCATCTTTCTTCAATTTCAAGGCTAACTGTTTTATATTAAGCTATAATAATTTTTATTTCCTATACTTAATCAGAAAAAAAAATAAAATACTTCTCTTGAACTTTTTCACTTTTGACATTAGCGCTTGTAGCTGCCGGCGGACTAAGTAAGCCATTCGAAAGAAAACACTTTACTTAATTGATTCGTCAGTCATAGATCTCTACACTTTTTTTTACTTAAAAATTTTTAAAAACAGAAAAGTGAAAACCTAGAAATTCACTTAAATCGAGTCATTGTCCTAAAACATCAAGTAAGATAAAAGGAAAAAAAATTGTGTTAACTTCATCGCTATAGACAAGGATACTGTGCGGAATGTATTAAGCGCTCAGAAACTTGTTAATGGTGAGAACGTAACGGATTTCACATTCAACTATATGTTCTCCAAGAAAAATCTGGAAAGAGCAATAAAACTGGAGCATAAATTTTTACGGAAACAACAACGACATATCTCCGATTTTTGCCGAAGTGAAGCAGCGGTACGATGTACTTTTTCTGTTTTAAATAGTCGACTAAATGTGCGAGATCTTTATATTCCATCTGTTGTTGGTTTTCATGAATAACCAACAAGGCATTGAATTATTCCGTCCCACGTATCATTCCATCATGCTCTTACAATAACAATAGGAACATCTTTTCAAATGTTCACGTCAACTTGGAAGGAATGAATAAAATGTTCCTTGCGACTTATCCATTATCAGTCGTAATATATGAAAAAGTACAATAAATTACTTATAATATAACGGTTAAATGTTAAGCTTAATTCGATATATGATGACGAATTCATTAATTCAAGGGTGAAGGAAAGAATCGATCGGCGAGTGTGATCAATTATAATGAAGGTGCTGTACGTCTACTCCCAACAATGGTGAATGACACTCGATATATTCACGCGTCGCAGATTAACATTTTTTACGGCAATTTTATCATCACACAGGTGATTTTACTAAGCGCAGTTATCATTTATCTTACTTAACTAAAGCTGAAATTTTTATTTTTAATTAAAGCTTCCCTCCGATCATGAATTTCAGATAAAAAATGATGTAATTGATTTAAATGAAATGAATTCGACAGAAATTTAAGCAAATTAAAAGATGGGTGGCAGGTAGCAAAAAGCACCAGAATTATAATTATTTGATTAGAAATAGATATGAAAGAACAATTTCGATAGTTATTGGAGAGAAAAGAAAGTAGTAAATTCTTCTATTCGATAATCTTTGCAATTTTCGTTCTCAGTGCTTTTCTTTTTCTCCTCAAAAATTCCTGAGGCAAGCGATGTTTCATCTCTTACTGCTTTAAAACAATCATTATTTTGCCTCTAATAGCTTATCACCCCCACCAGATTATTCTCTCATAAAGCAGGAAATAGCCAAATTACTTCCTTATCTTCTATCTTTGCTTTTTTTGAAGTTGGATTTTCTTCCAAATTGCATCCAAATTCATCGATTCATCGTAGATAATAAGCATTTGACCGATGAGTTTCTAAACTTTACTGAAAAACTTTCGCATTGCAACTATCTGACATTCTCGTAATTATTCTTGAAGTGTTCTTGGATAAAGAGGTTTTGCAGGGTCCAACTGAACAATCGCTGATCGATTTCTTCCGGATGCTGTGGCAGTGTCACGTGTTATTAGTGATTTGTCTAGAACCGCTTACTGATCAAAGGACTTGCTATCCATATTTCAGTTTTAAAAAACAAGTAGTTAAGGTCATCCATAATGACGAATGTATTCGTTTTCTTATCAACCGCAAACACATTCAGTCTCACCATAATTTGAATAAGTGAAATTTAGGCGAGGGAAAGAATTTCTCTCGAAATCCAAGAAGTTATTGAGACATCAGTAGCAAATTTACTTGTTTACAAAGCTGTACTTACAAACATGGAAATCAAAAATGGTGGTAAGTAATGAAATTCCCTGTCAAATCAGTTATTCAGATTTGCCTGCAGGAAAGCTATTCATCAACTGCAGTTCCACTTTCTAATTAGCCGACAATGTTTAAATCAGTTTTAACTTTGTAGAAAAATTTGAAAAATCTTCAGTATGAGTAGTTTTGGGAATTCAGAACCATCAAATCACTTCTATGATAAGCAACATACTTATAATTAGTGCAATTCCTAGTTCCCTGCAATCTTCCAAAAATTTACTTGTTTATTATTCCCTTCGTGCTATTCGACTGTAGCGTAGCGACAAAAAATTAATCTGTTCTCATAATATTAAAACATAGCAAATAAGCGATGCATTCATATAATGCTATATGATGAATGGACACATGAAAGGGCGATATCACCGGTACTGCTGATTAAAATGATTAGTGTAATGGAAGCAATAAATGGAAAAAGAAAGAAACCAATTGTTGTCCACGGAAGTCATGGCATACGAAGAACCGCTGTTTTCGTAATCACCTCGTTACTGATAAGACAAGTATGATCACTGCATTCATTTCAAATCCACGCACGTTACGCTTCTACTTTTCCTTATTCAGATCGCGAAGACGCATCATATGTCAGTATTGAGAGCAGCTATGGCAGTACGTAGACGGCGCTACGGCGTTCTGCGGTTCTTGGCGGATTATCGTTTAATACTACAGTCTGCTCTGTGCTACGCAAGGCAATGTGATCTGATTAAAAATGAAGAAATATTTATGGATGCTATGGACGTAAGTGAATTGTTGACCCAACCAACCTTTACTCGCTTTGGCAATGAAACTATTTCTTTCATCAAAACTGTGACAATTATATATTTCAGACGACAAAAAGATATGGGAAAAAAGGAGAGGAATAAATTGAAAGGACTTAACACTACCATAGTTATGAGAGAAAATGAAATATATCTTGAGAGAAGTGAAATTCTAGGTTTTGGAAAAAGTTGCAGGTTTTGGAAGATAAAAATCATTATATGTGATGGGGCACAATGGATCTGTTGGCACATATTATCAGAAATCAATTTAATTAACATTGCTTGTCGCATGCATGCATTAACATTCATCCGATTTCTCTAGTTATTCTTTGGAAAAATTCTTGTTTACTATGTAAATGATGACGAAACTTGTGTGACCAAATCACTTTTATATAAAGGGAAGGTATGCTAGGCTTCTCTGCTAAATCCGGGTTGATAAGAATGGCACTTTTTAGCAGATCGATCGTAGCTCTTTGCTCAACTGTATAACTATCGATAATAGGTAGAAATGCACCGACTTGGAGGACAGTGATACCAATCCAGGAACTGATAATCTTTACTGCTTTCATAAGCTTTTTAAACATGCTGGAAACTTCGTTATACAACTGTGCATTTGGATTTTCATGTTTTAATTAAATTTCATTTAATAAACTTACAAAGCTGGAAATTCTCCTATTTTCGCACCGAACTGGATTATTGAAACATTCGTATCAACCACTTTCAATAATAATTTGACCATGAAGTGAGGGTACGGTGATATAGCTGGTCATTGTTGCTGAGAGATAAGAATAAAGAAAGAACTGTTCATCTGAAAACAATGTTATTTCTATCAGCTATTCATTCAAAAGCCTAAAAGATCATTGTGTTGCTTCGTTCCTAGTTCGTCTATTAACAATCAAGAAATCGAAACTTGCTGAATTCAGCATATCCATCACTTTCATTTTCATGATCCGGAATGGACACTTCGAATGACATTATGATATCCATTACGACACCACTAGGAGTTGTGGGAAGAGAAGTGATTCGAGTGCATGCAAACGAATCACTGCCGATTGCTCGTGTATTCTTCGGTAAATGTTGGAAATACACGACCCACACATAATTCCAAGAACTATGAAAACAGTGTTGATTAGTTAAGCGTAATCTGTTCGCAGGAGCAATCAGGTCAGCAAGTGGAGTGACAAGGCAGTATCACTGACAACAGGCATTGATGGACATTGTAAATTATCAGGACAAGATAAATGAAAAGGAAATGTGATCAATCAGTTTTCCAGAGACAGTTGTGTGTCTGTCTGTGTGGACATGTCTGCGATAGATGCGTTGTCACCAAACAATAAAGTGACGTCGCCACTGAATTTGAACGAAAGACGAAGGTAGAAATTCACTCATTCAATAATTAAAGAAAGTGAATAAATCAAAATTAGAAAATAATTTCAGTGCGAACTTGATCACAAGAAAGAGTCAGTTTGGCTAATTGGAATAGTAACTGTTCCCTTTCCCTCGTTGATGGTATGATTAGTTAGCATGAGAGATTCAAATTCCATCTCACTATTACAAGTGGCATTTCACCAATCTACAACTACTCAGAACAGGATTCTTGACGATCAGAAATTAACTTACCATTCCTTATGAATTTCGCAAATATTCCGGAATTGGGATCACTGTCCATTAGATACATTAAGTAATCATTTTCGAATGCCATATTGAATAACTCATTTGGGATATCATCCGACAGCCAAAGGTGAAACATATGTTCATTTTCGGGAGCATCATGGAAAACTGCAAAGAAATCAAAGAGGAAACTGGAGATAACTGGAGGTCCACTTTTATCAATCACATAACTATTGGATAAAATATCTCAATTGAAAGTTGGAAATTTGCAAATTTTGGGAAGGAAATTGAGTTTTATTAATTACCATTGGATGATGGCATTGCGGTGATGCTTTGAGGTAAGGTTTTGTTGATAAAGAGTGAAGGTCACCTGCTATCTGCCAAAAAATACTGAACTGAAGGTAATGCCCTTCGGCAGTCGTATCTTCCTACAGCAATCCATCACACTGTTATTTCTTTGTAAATTATAAAGAATGATGCTGCCTGACGAAAAATGTAACTTCTATTTTTAGCGCTGAATAGAAAAGAATTTAAGCAATCAATTTACATGGCATGGAACTTAAAAGAATGAAACTGACAGAAATATCTATAAAATTCGATTCCGGAATACCTGAAACTCATAATTGATACACAGATCTCTAGCTAGCTTTGAATGCTGAGGGATACTTGATATCATATGGTTCACCTTGACAATAAATGTTTCATCCAACCTTCTGCAGAGCTAAAAATAAGTACAAATTTCGGGAAAGGAACAAAAATATGTCACTTGTTTAGAAAAGTAATAATAATTGCGAGTGACTGTAGATGCATCTGAAAATTACGAAACTTCACTTACTTCCCAATATCAGAAACCTCTTCAACTTCTTCGGGAATCCGTTACGGTGCAAGCAGACAGTACCAACCACTTCATTCATCTTCCCTACAACAATACTTTCAACATCGATAAAACATTGAACAAGTCACTCTGTGAAGTAAAAGCAAGACTGATGTTTTCAACGTCCATCGAACACTTCCGCGATTTAAACATTGAGTGAAGATTTCTACTCACTACGTCTGTTTCCAATTCCACAATAAAATTCGATGCATTAATGTCCACCTTTCTGTCACTTGCACCTGTCAGAAAATATCGGTAGGTACAGTTCTCCCAGAAGTGAACAATTTGAAATAAGCAAGAAGAAAATGTAATCGTTACCGAGCCAGAGAGATGTTATGAAATCGACATGAAGTTTCAGTGAACCACTAATAGCTCTAGTCTCGATCCCATGGGGAGATTTTGGTTTCAGTTTCAAACTTGTTGGAATGAATTCATCGATAGTCGCATTAGTAATATTCGTTGGATAGATAGAGTCAGGCACTTCAATAACGGTATCACAATGTTTTCTTTTTGGCTAAGCTGAAACAACCATAAAAGACTAAAGAAATCTATCACAAAATGAATGAAAAGCTCCGTTATAATTTTATTTTGAAAATTTTAATAGTGGAAGCAGAAAATTACTAACGATTTTGGTTATCAACTGACTGATAAACTCTAATCCTAAATCGCATATTGCTGGAGATTGAATCGCTGATCCCAGTTCAAATGACGTCGTTAGCAATAAAATTCGTAGCATTTTATTTATTTCTAACAAGCAGTCATTCACAGAATTTAAACTTCTAAATTCAAATTGTTCATTTTATTAAAAAATTTACACATAGAAACAAATCATTTCCATCATCTTTTTTTGCTAACCTACAAACATTTCGTGTATTCGTGCATGGTTTGCTAAGTTTATCAAATTCCAATCTCTATAGAGACATTCACATTTGCCACAGTTACTATTATTAATAATTAATTTGTTATGAGACATTCAAGAAGTGAAATACTGATCGGTTTTTTGATCCATATGCTACTTAAAAACTAAAAGTTGACGTCGCCGAGAAGCGACCGGTGAAATGATCTTATCATGTCATTTATCGCATACTTTACTTTCATTATTTCGGATGAAAACTGGCCTGATTCTGATATTGCCGAAATTCTTTTATCTTTTCAGGTACTGACCCAAACAGAAGAAGTCATACTCTTTCTTCTCAACTGTCTACTCCAGCCTGCTTATTTTCACTATTTAAGATTGCCGATAAGAATACATTACTTTATTTCAAAGCCATAGTTCCAGTAAAAGGGTGTTGATAACTGTCTGGTTCAGAAAAAAAATGAGGTTTAATCGGAAGGCAGTAGGTATAAAACAGTACTGAGAAGAGAAATTTTCTAAAAAATGCTGAATTTATAGTTAGCGATAGGCAGACAATGTTTCTGTCAGACACTTCCTTCCGTCAGCTTATCAGTGAAATAGTTTTCAAATGTGAAATTTGAACATGTATGCTCTTCGGCTTTCCAATGAATTTTAGAGGCAATAATACGTCATGGAAAAACCCTCAACCCTTAAATTAATTACGTTAAGCAAATTGTACACGGCTCCGGATTACAAACTTCGAATATAATTCGTGAACTCCGCAAAATACTTCTTACTCTTTTACTTCGAAACTTGAATTTAGATTAATCATCAAGCAAAAAAATTATTTTTCATCTCTAACTGAATTTCCTCAATACTTTCAGCGAAGATGATTAAAAAGGATGGACTGAAATGCTATTTAATTGAATTTTGATAATTGCATGTGCTTTCTAGATTTTTTGAAATATAGTTAATCACTTATCATTTAATTAGACATGCCATGCTTTGCCAGTATCAATAAGACAGTTAAATGATAGCAATTCGTTTCTCATTCTTATCAGTCCTTAAGCTGAATGAGACTTTTTAAACTGAAGCGGTCGCTATTACTTCTTATCACTTCAATAGAACGCTTTGCTGGTTTAAATAGTAAAAAGCTGTAAGCTGTAACAGTTACTCAGTTTGGGTTTGGATTCAATCTCTGATATTTCACCAGCTAATAGGGAATAAATACCAGTTGATTGAAACAGAAATGTAAACTGAGCATGGCCAATCATAACAAAACCTTATGGCTATTCAACTATTCATAAACTCTTCCATTTTAGTTGACAAATATTAATAGACAGATGTGCAAAATGTCACGTATTGGTTGAACTCTTCCTTAGCTGAACAATTAAATAATTCTGCATTTATTTAATTAGATTAAGAATCAAAATTAGCGGAAAAATGGCTTTTTAGAAGAAACTTTTTATCAATAATAAATTTGTTAGAGGTGTGGAACCAGAGAATAGCATAATATTGCTTACTCAAGCTTGGACTTCGGGTACTATATTTAAGTCTATAGGTTACTTTATATCGAAAAGAGTTAGTTTCAAGAAGTTGTTATGAAGATGAACTGAGTCACGTCATACTTCGTGATATTCAGCTCTGCCCTAAAGTTTAACAAATAAAATATTTTACAGTGAGTTGAACTAGAAAGTAAATGTTTTGTCAAACTTCTATCAAGATTTAGAGATCATCCAAATTCTCCTTCTCATAAATTTAGAGCTCAGATAACATCTTACAACATTAATTTTCGGAGGATCAGTTTAAAACAACGTTAGCAACTGCTGTTCTTGCATTTATGAGGTGCAAGAATAACTTTTACGACAGGTAAGTAACTTTACTCGAGTGCGATGTTCTTCTCTTTATACACAACCTGCACAATGGTATATGCAGGGGGTCTTCGTTGTGCCCAATTGGCCGATAAATTTGAACATACACTCAGTGAGAGGTTTTCAGAAGTTTTCCACACAGTTTTCAAACCACAATAGAGTATATTTCTTCTCTCAGTGTAAATACAACTGAAAGTTGCAAACTGCAACTGAAGACATCCTACTCGTAATACTAATTATAATGCCGAGAACAACTGCTTTTCTATCGCCATTAACTTCTTCTCTTTCAGGTCTGCTCCGCGGTGATTCAGGAATTCCTTCCTCAAATGCTGATGAGCGTCACTGGTCTCTAATAGCAACCAATGTGCTGCTGATCCACCGACCACTTATATCATCACTTTAACGCTTAATTTGACCCGCATCACTTCTGGCTTCATCGATGAAATCCTGAAATTCCTTCATCAAAAAATTCTAGTGAAGCAAGTCCTCACCTAATGGGATACTTTAATTTCAACTCAACTTTTATGAAGTTAAAATAGCTTCTCTCCTAATTGATATACATGAAAGATTTTTACTGCTTTGTAATTTGGAAGTTTCAAAATTTACAACCCAAAATAGTTTCAGTAAGTAGATATAGGCAGAGAATCTGCTTAAATTAATTTTCTTTCCAATAATTTATAGAAGTTTGTCTAAATGTGAACATCAAATAAGCGGAATGACTATTAGAAATTATGGACTGACTGGTTGCGAACAATGAAATCTGAAAGAGATCAGTTTCTCGTAGAGGAAGAAAAAGAAAGGAAAGAAACAATCAGTCGGGAAGTACGGGAAAGGTCACTTAATGATCACACAAATTCATTTGACTTGATTTTATAGGGGGAAATTTTTCAGTTATAAATTCTGTGAAACGGCACAAAGATTTCATGAATTGTACTTATCACAGCAATTTCATCATTTTTACCTTATTTTCATTGGTCATCGGTCATTATCATGGTTGTAAAATCAAATAATGAAATTGAGAATTTTTAGAAAGATAGTATTTACAAGTATTGGGAACTAGTTCAATCGAATTGTTGGAAGATGACTTCGAAATAATAAAATGAGGAAAATGGGAGATGCTGGATGTCACGTCTGCAACCGATGCAGAAATCTTACCTTTCTTCCACAGATCAACAATCAGCATGGACCTTTCTTTATTTTTACATTAACTAATTCAGTAATGTTATTCAAGAATCCCGTAGAAAATCTTCTTTGGTCAATTAATTGATCAAAGAAGAATGAATTACTGCAGGGAATTAACAGTGATATTAAAAAAGAACAGGAGAAATTTCATAACATCATGCGCTGGATGAATTTTTACTTGGAAACAGAAATAGAGGGATTTCATCGGATTCTATTTTCGTTCCGGTTGCACTCTTCTTCGGGATCAGATATAATTAAAAGGGAAATATGATCGAAGAGCAGATATTTGATGATCTTTCTTCGTTTATTTAGTTATTTCGCGTGGAAATGGGAAGACGAGAGTCGAGGATTCTTCGATATGCAATCATTTTCTCTGACAGCTTTTCGATTGAAGGAATTAACACGGAGATATTTCATTTCTCGAATTATTCTCTCTTCAGAGTTCTGTAAACTGCGCTGAACTTTGTTTGAAACATAATTGTTTTCGCTCTTTTCCTTGTTTTTCTTCAATTCGATCATTTCTTCATCGCTCGATGAACATGTTTTTGCAAATCTTAACAAACTTATGTAATTTATGATATAGTTAAATGTCCTAATATTTATCATTTTCAGTATTCTCCTCGAATGATATTCCAATTGACGATAAAAAGTTTGAAAAAATTGAAGTGCATATTTATCAGCAATTTTTCCATAGCAAAAAAACTTAAGCTTTTTTCTGAATTTCCCATCGAAATTCTCCATTACAATTTTTATGCGATTCATGCGTTATACTGGAAAACCTTTGCTTTCTCTGAATAAACTAATATTTCGAAAAAGTTTCTTCCATTTAATAACCACTGCATATTTTCGAAACATGTTCTTCAAATCGTTACTTTATTTAATAGTAATGATTAAGAAGGAAGAGCGAAATCCATTTATATCAATAAACCGTTTAATTTCTAATAAGTTTCATAACAAATTAAACTGGATGGACGTTAATCAAAGCTTAGAATTCATGAGTTTTAAGATGAAATTCGAAGGAAAAGCAGAAGCCAAAAGTTGGCTAATGTATTCAGTACAGCATTTGGTATATCTTAATTCTGACTCATCTATTTAATTCTCCTCAAAATTGTTAAGAATATTAAAATTTAAACACCACTTTCTCATATTTTGGAAAGTACAAATATTACAGATAAGAAAGGTTGGAAGGACGTCGATACGACAAACTCAGATTATTATCCATGTCCATGCAAAGATTTGTCACAAAAGTAAAAAATTTATATCTCACTTTTTCTAGGCTTTTTCGAACTTACAAAAAGTCGCGAAGAAAGTTAAATGATGTGAGACACTTCAGCTAAATTAAGATGTTATTTTCTTTTTTATATCTCTGGAAAATCGCGGTATTCTTCCACAAAAATCAATCTCTGTCGTAATGTTATTTCAGACGATTTTCCTAATAGCAATGTTGCTTTTCATTATGTTTTCGAAGTCCAGCAAAAAACCGAAAATCAATTGATTTCGGTAACAAGTTGCCCGAAATAATCAAAACTCAAGCAAGGAACAAAAAATGAACGGTGTATCTGAAGGAGGCTTTTCTGATCCACCAAATCCACGTGGCAACGACGTAATGAATTTATGGGCGACAATGACGAATTGCAAGGAAATCTTATGCGCCTAAGCAAAAGAGTAAGAAATAATAAATCTTAAGTTCGAAATTAAAAATTCCAGGCTAGACAGTGAAATTTTCTAGAATGATTATCAAAAGACATAAACGATTTGGAAACTTACGCAATTAAGCAATGGTTAAACTTTTGTTAAAATATCTAGACACTTCAAGGAATTCGACGAGAATGTTATGTATGATCAGAAAAGATTTTTAAGATAGGTACAACTGTTCGCTTATATCATTTCTCTTAAATTTGTAAGTTGAAAGAGAAAGGGAGAAGCAGTAGGATCGATTCTCCAGGTGGCTCCTCCTTAGGATGGTAAATTCAAACCATTTCTGTTTTTAGAAATAAAGATCTTATACTACATTGGTTTTTTTCAAATTTAGTCCCGCTCTTACATGAAATAATAAAAACAACAAGAAAAGAAATGTTACTGTTTTAAAAAAACGACGCATAGAACATTTTCATTATGATCTTTTTACCATCTATTAACATCACATATATTTCACAATGCCTGTTAAAAGAGAAAAAATCGTTGCAATAAAAGAGTTACATAATAGAAAAGGGAAGACAAAGGCTGTTCTTCACAAACGCTTCATAGAGATTAAGGAAATGTTTTAGAATTATTTCTGTGCCTTATAAATCTGAATTATAGATATAAATGTTTCATACTCCCTACAATAAACTTTTAAATACACGTCCTAGTTGTTGAATATGAAATTCATCCAAATTTTGAAATTTATTACTAAATAAAACTATCAACAAATTACGCCTACATACAAAACGTAAGAGATAATTATAGAAATGAGGATAGTAGAACGGTGACAACATTATCAAATCAAATAGTAATTTGGGAAACCAATCCTCAATGTTAGAAATGACAGAAATCCAGAAAGATTTATGGAAAATTTTACACACTAAATTCTAGCTAGTTATTTACACTCACTAAGAAACATAGACAAGTTAATCGCAAACCTGTAATATCAATCTAATGAATAATAATGGAACTAAACTAAGCACAAATAATAGTAAGCTTCTCAGAAGAGAATGTACAAAGTAAAATCCTAAGAAGAGAATGTGCAAATTGAAAAGAAATCACTGTTAATCACTTTGTTTTCATGGAAATATTCAACTAAATTTTATAACACATTCAAAGAATCTGCCAATTTATCCTACGCCATTCTCCACTATGTTTTGTTCCTCCTTCATTACTGGCTGAAAATTTAACGATTTGACTATATGCTAATAAAAGTTACTATCATTATGACTGACATAGCAATAATTATGATCAATGGTTCCGAAATGCTCAAAGATTCTGAAATATAAGCATAATCAAAAAATCAAGTAACAGAACTAGCATTCGTACCTCATTAATTCGAGAAGATACTTCATCAACGGATTGCAAAGATGAAGAGATCGGAGGTGAAAATGCACTGTTTAGAGATGGGACCAAAGATCCACCAACATTCATCATTGCTGGCATCGGGAGAGAAGTCGACTGGTATGAAATTTGTGATAATTGTGGGCCAGCAAATGGGGCCTGTTGTAATTGCTGTTGAGCAAGCAATAAATTAGGTGGCGCTATCTGAATAGAAGCGATATATTATAAAAATAAGAATAGCCAAAATAAGATTAGTGCGGAAATACCTTCCAAAAACTTCAACTTCCGATTTCAATCCTTCAGCTTCTCAACAATTTCCCTTAATTGCAATAAATTATCAAGAAAAGTTGCGCTGAATAGCCTTAAAAGCACAAGGAACCGGAACATTTCCAAAGATGCCGTAATAAACAGCTTTCATCACTCACATTTGTAAGCCTTTCAGCATCGTGAAGGTAATTGGTATTGTATATTTGTACATTTTGAGCGCATGTGAATCGCTGACTTGAAAGTTGTTCATGCGTTGTTCTACCTAGACTACAGACATCAGGTTCTGCATTTGGAACTAACAGTTCAGACGTGACAAAGTATGACTGTGCAGGAGGAGAAGTACTGCCCGAATGAACGATTACTTCCTCCTGTAAGTAATCCTAGAAATCAAATGAAATTATAAATAAAATCTATTTCATAAAACAATGTTTTGCGCCATATAACATTAGAGGCAGTATGTAGATGCAGGGCTAAACTGCTTCAAATTAAATCAAAATTTTCTTACCAATTCTGGAATCGAAATCTCCAATGCAATCTCTGGCAAATCATTACATTTTGAATTCCCTTTATTGTGGACAGTATATTCAGATTCTTCTATCTGGTCGGGATTTGGAGATTGTGATTGCATGGCTAAATCAATTGGTGGGGCAATTAGTACTTGTCTATCAATACTGAACTGCTGAGGAAGTATGGATGCAGCTTCTCCAGACTCAAAATTGGTAATCTCGGGACTTCTGTTTTGAAGAAGTACCTCCGATGTGTCGTGTAGCTTCATGCCAGATAAATCCAGTCTAGAAATTAAGAAATAATTCTTTTACAATAAAACAAGAATTTCAGCATCTAAAAATAATAAATACCTTCTTGGTGGGCCAGGCATCACTTCGGTAAGTAATTCTGGTAAGAATGCACCAATGCGCGTAACAGTCATGTCATACAAATCAGGAATTGAATTGAACATTTCGGTATTATCCATGACGAGAATCATGTTCTTTAAGGACTCAGGAATTGCTTCCGATAAAAGATCACTACGATCTGCATGAAGATACTGATCCATATAATCAAGCAAACGTAACCACAAAGATCGAAATGATGCCAACAAACTCAAAGGACTGAAAATTTTTCTTATTTTTATTTAATAGCGACAAAAACATTTAACAGTCTTATTAAAACTTGATGACATTAAAGAAACTTAAAGAATTAATAATAGATGGAGAGATGAAAAAAAATATTACGGTAATTTCATTCTGACTTTGAACAAATTACAGAAGAAGATTCTGATGCATCATTTATATAACATACTACTTGAAACTGCAGTCTCCAAATCCGAAAAGATTCGATAAATTTTACTTAGATTTCAAGACAAAATATTTAAACCAACGTTAAATGATTGAGCAGAATTTTCGAAATGAGCTGCATAACTCGTACTCGTGTCTCCTCCATTCCAATTGGATCCATTGGTGATAAATTTTCAAGTAGTTTTTGCAGTAGAGGAAAAAGTACTTCACCAAAACACTCTTCCCACTGCTTTCCTCTCATCGTTTGCATTTCCGGTATTAGAAAGGCCCGCTGTAACAATTTGGAGACAAATTAATGTTTAAAAATTTTAAATGATTAAATATGGCGAACTTACCACGAGAAAATTAAGCGCTTGCGTTCTTACTTGTCGCCTACAATCACAGCAAAGACGAGCTATACACTGCAAAAGTGGTCGCCAACAATGATTCCACAAAGCTGGTAAACTCGCATTAATCTGAAACGTGTCGACTAAATAATAACATTTTTTTTCAATATACAATATGAATAATCGAAATGATTTAATAAATAGACATAAACCAATGATGACTAAAGAAAGTAAATATGGCTCACTTCAGCACCACCATCAGCCCAACTGCAATATATTGCAGCACCTTTCACATGTAATGTATGACACAAGTCAAGTATTTGAAAGGCGACCTGAAAAAAATTCAATACATCTATGAAATAAAAAAGATAAATCAAATCGTTTATATTACTTATTTCATTCTTAAAAAGAGAGCTATGAATTGTATTTCAAAAAAAAAGAATAAACGACCAAGAAGAAAGACCAAGTTTTCGTCGGGTTGCAGTAAAATTGCAAACTATTACCTGCTGGTAACCTGCTGATAGCTTCTGCGGTTCAGCTTGAGATAACATTTCTTCCTCATCATAGTTACTTCCTGCTTTCAGAGACATGTGTCTATGGTTGATTTTATCTGGAATGTAAGTTCTAATTTGCAAATTTTCATCTCTCCGCTAAAGGAAGAACTACTAAATTCCCATCAAAGCAAACAATTTTCCAAAGACTGTATAGAATGTTTCTACAATGTTTGATGAACTAACAACCTTGTTTAGCATTATACTTCGACTTTTCGTCTTTTAAAATACTTCTTAAATGGCTTTGAGCATCACCACTAAGCGGACCAGCAGCGTATCTGCAAGTTTAAAATTTCTTTAGAATTTTTGATTGCAAAATCATGTCAAGTAAATAAACAGTTGTTCATGAACCAATCAAACTATACATAAAATGAAAGATATGCATACCGCCCACCATCCAAACTGGCTTCAGTGCATGATCGCAGACATTCTATACACGAATCAAAGTTGTCCGGAGTGATGTGAGCTGCATCTCGTACCAAAAATGCTAGAGTTTCTCCCACTTTGAGGAACGCCAAAGGATCATGTCTAAAATAAAATGATTCATCAAGTGAAAGCATTGCAAGGTTAACACTTCTGTAAAACTCAAACAATAAGAATTTTGGAAGATTACCTGATGAGATTAGTACGCAGTACAACGGTACCGCGATCGAAAACACTGGAATACAGATGCTGCTTTCCAGCTAGTCTAAGCTGAAGCTGTTGTTGCTGCACAGCAAGTGCTGCTGAAACGAATTTATTTCAAAGTTTCTGTTATCTCAGGAGAAGCTGAAAAACTATCCAAAACTTGAGTAAAAACTGAATTAATAAATGGAACAATCAACTGATAGCAATTATTCTATAAAGAACCACGTTACGCCCTGTAACTGATAATCGCAATAAATAATGATAATCTTCTTCGTCTCTTTCATTTTCTCATCGTTTTAATTCTAAACAGATTGCACATATTAATTAAAAATGAAGTATTAACTCATAATGAAAACAAACCATCTTTATGATCAACATGTATCCATTCAGTGCTTGCTTCTTTTAATAATGAAGCTGTACTATCAGCATGCTCTGAAAGAGTAGAAAAGGATGATGCTGATCCTGCAAAACACAATTCAATAAGTCTTGCAAAAGTGTTTTTGCATGTAAACTTCCAGTCTGTAAGCAAAACTAACGATACAAAAAAAATAAAAGCATGGAAAATATTAAGCAAAAGCTAAGGGAAGTATTGTACAGACCTTGAACCACATCAGATATGTAACCTCTGTCAACAGACCCTGTTTCACCTGCATTATCAATTCGAAGACGATTTAGACTTGGCTCTGTATCGCTGTGCACTTGCCGACTCATAATTTTTGATTTCTTTTGAGATAAAGCAGTCTGAAATTCCAAAATTCTAAAAAATGCAGAAAATTTTTAGCCTTTCATACAATTTACTCAAGGGAACTAATCAGCAAATCACATCATATAAATTCGATACATTAGATATTAATAATAGCTCAGATTCTCTTCGAATTGTAACAAATAAAATAAAAAAATGTACGATTAATAACTTACAACATCATCAGGCTGCGTACTTGAATCTTCCGGATAAACACCCGCTCCTACAGCTTCCATTAATCCAAAAAGAATCGTCCAATGTTCACGCCGATGTACATTTGCAGCATTTGTGCGCAGCAGTTCATGCAAACCATACGCAATTTGCCGAGAAAACATGAACATAGCTGGAGGTGGAAGATTCTGAAACAGAACTGAATGCTAATTTCAAATACATACACTGATTTTCAATAATAAATCGTAACCTAACCGGCTACACAATTTCAAGAATGTATCATGGAGACAAACCAGCAAAATGCCCAAAGACTGCAGCACTTCATCAGCAATATCATCTTTAAGATGATACAAATTCCTATTCGCAATCCTTAACAAGCCAACAACAGCCCTTTCCACAATCAAAGGATTCCGACCAAAATTATTCATAAGCCATTGTAGATGCTGCTTGATTGGTGTCCATATTTGAAATAGTCGATCTTTATTTTCCAACGCTATGCTAACCATCATTTCCAGGTAAAGTACAAGTGCGTCTTCTTCCTGAGAAGAATATCCTGGTGACTGCTTGTATTAAGATAAGAAATGTAGCAAAACGAAGTCCAAAGATACATCATGATCTATTACTCATGTAAGGAAGAATTTCGGACTTTTCGAACTCAAACTAATAGCAAACTATAATAGCTAAAAAAATCTGATGAATAGAATGGTTAAGCCACAAAAGATATTCTATTCGAAACGCTAACTTGTTCTTTCAGCTTCCTCGTCATGACTTCACCCTTCTCCATTTCAGTATGAGCAACATTTGTAGACATTTGAATTATTGTACTGATCAGCTCAGAAAGTGCGGATGAAGTGAGATATTTACCATCAATGATGAGCTGTTCCGGATGACATTCAGCTATCACTTCTTGGGCTATCTACATAATACGTAACTTTTTGTCTCAATAATTTCCAACTTGATTTTTAATTTTATAATTCGATATTTACTTTTCAAACTTTAAAGTGATTTAAAATTTTAGGAGAAAAATAAGTTGAGATGCGAAATATACTTTGATAAATTGTTGCTGATCGGCAGTCGGCGTAGATTCCTTACTATCATAATTCGAGCCAAGTCCAAGCCAGCTAAGCAAACCGGATTCATTTCGGCTTGTTGATAACTTCCTGAAAAATAGGAACTAACTTTTGATTGATTAAACTAAATCCAGATATATTTATGATTTAGATAATACAACTTACGGTGCTGGTGTTCGCTGTATCGAAACCCATCCCTTACTATCTACAAAATCCTCCACTTCCGTTATTGCAGTAGGCAGTAAACGAGCATAAAACAAGCGCAAAATACTGTCGAGTACATTTTTCCAGCCCTATGATTCAACATAGATCAATTACTAGGGAATATTACCGTTACAACACAATGCTAGCTAAAAATTCAAAACAACGACAATTCAGAATAAAAATGAACTACGTTATACCTCTCGAAGAATGTCACCATGAGCATGGACCAACTGGAACATAGCTCTTGCGGCCATTTGTGCCTTTGCATTTTCGCCAAAGGCAATTGCAATCTGCTCTGCACTTTGATTAGAATTTTCATTCAAAACTCCACCTTGTCGGATTTCCAAATTCTGTTCTGGATTACCTACAAAATTCAATAAAACACAAACCAGTGTAACTGTGTCTGTCTCCTCCTCAATCCTCCAGTTCATTTCCTTTGAATTCTTCACTCAGTTCTTTTTTCCAAACTAAAAGACAATATTTCTGATAAACTATTCTACCTTCATTTGTGGACATTAATGTAGAAAATTTGCACAAATGAATAATTAAATTATCGAAAACATCGCTCATTCCATAATGTGCAGCTATGGACGCGCATTTGCGATATCCATTCAAAACTTTCTGCAATATCAATTGAATGACTTCCTCGAACTGAATAAGAGACAAGTAAACGACACTAAACGACAAAAGAAAAAAAAAACTTTATTGATAATGAAACCACCAATTTTTTATACCTGTAAAATGGTCTCCCTGCCACTTTTGTCAAATACAAATGATAATGCTGCAGAAGCGGGGCCCCAAATGATACTAAACAAATCATGATCATTCCATCCTGCTGGTACATGAATAAATTCACCTTCTTTCGTCTCACCACGGCGTAACAAAACCTGAAAAATCGAACCGATTGTTTAAAATATGAAAATTTAAAATGTTTTCTCTTTTCCATCACCATCATTATTATGACTTGAACGCAGTTTTCCGTTTTGCGATATTATCTCGATATGCACCGAAAGACGGTTTCCGCAAATTTTTTAGAGCCTAATTTTTTCCATTCAAAATATTAAAAATGATTTAGATAATTTTCAAATTCATATTATCCCTCAATAATAGTTTTCAACTTGAATTATTTACCGTATCGATTAAAGAAAAAATTTTTATTCATTCTTTTTTTTTTTTCAAATTTATTCACTCTTTCTTATAAATTAAATTTACCTTCCACAGATAATTTTCCTTTACAATTCCAATTTGCTCAGCAGGCATCACAATCTCTTCATTTCTGAAAAACTTTTCGAGTTGAATGGATACGCTCACTAAGATTTTATGAAACCATATTTTAAATCCAACAGTAGATCTATTAAAATTCTTAACTCAAGTATTTTCACCATGTACCTGATAGCATTGTACATTTCATCCAACATTGCAGAGTCGAAATCTTGGCCACCGTTGGTACCTGATAAATTTCGCTTGAAACATTCTGCTTGCATTGGTCGTTGATTTCTCCGCACCTAACAGCATATTTTACTTTAACTTAGCAGTGTTTTAGTATAGTTCTTAATGTATTATAACAAAACTAAGGATTATTTGTAGAAACAATTTATCGTTTTTTATTCCTCTTTTTAAATAAATCTCAAGACAAAGAAACTACAGGAAAAACCTGCGGATTGTGTTGATCAGTGTTGAGCATAATAACAGCATAGGCTAACGTAAACGCTGCATCAACGTGGTTGAAAGGTTCACCATTTGCAATGTACCAGTGGTCTAAATATTCAGAAAAAAAATAAAAACGTTGAAGTAGCGGTTCAAATCACCAGCGACTGAATCCTAATTTCATTCATTTGATCTAAAATTTTATCAAACCAATTATATGAAATGAATTTGCTTGAAGTTGTTCGAAATTAAAAGTTTTATACTGAAACAAAGAACTGCACTGTTCACGAAAATTAGCGGATAAATTATTCCAGTTTTAACTTTAACAAGTACTTTACAACCAAATACTTAGCACTGCTTAACACAAATTAGTGCACTAACCTGCAAAATGCTGCATTACCATTGAGATCTCTGCAGCTTCCCCGGGTAATCTAAATGTTTCTAGAAACATACGCAAAGCGTCATCCAGACGAGTATTTTCGAAAGGGAATGACCGAACAAACGCATCCAACACAGTGGCATTTTTTCGGCTGCAGTTTACAACGGTGAGTTTAAAAAATTCCATATCTGTTCATTATGGAATGTTAAAAATGCACTGGAAACTTCATTACACATATTTTCTGAATCTCTTTCTCTCTTTCATCTAATTTTTCTCACTCGCTAAAAAACACTCAATAATCCACTGATATTTTAACAGAAACTTCACTAAAAGATACTACTAATTAGCTTGATGGATACTAGACACAAATCGATTTAATAATTTATAATAATTCAAATTTCAGATCTTACGTCACGACAGACCAAAAATATACAACATTGTTAGAATTAAAATATAATAAATAATAATAAACCTGCAGATGTAATCAGCAATGCGCTTTTTGTCGAGGTGTGGGTTCTCTTTTAACCATGCTACGACATCCACAGGATCTAACGGTGATTTGAAAATTCTCTTTTCTTTGAGAAATTCAATTCCTGCAAAAATTTCCAGCATATATTTTTCTAATTACTTGACTTTCAATTATCATTTTAAAGTTTAATCATATGTGGACCTTTCTTCGGATCCTGATTGAAAAATTCCGTCGCTTCCGTGATAATTCGCTTCTTCTTTTTTCTTTCTATGACCTCTATAATTGATGGAAGAGCTGACGACGGAGCCATCCGATTTGCGTGCAGTGCTGTAGAAGATAAAAACGTTTCAACAAGCGCCGTTCCTCCCATCGCAGTAACTGCTTTAAAAAAAATTGGAAAAAAATTATGAATGGTTGATTGGCGAAATCTAAAAAGAGATTTTGAAGATGAAAGCCATCACAGCAAACTTCAGTAGTTCTAATCGCTAACAATCCTATACCATCTAGAACCAATTTCTTTAACCCAAAACTTAACTTCCATAACAGAATCAATACGTGCAACTTGAAAGACATATGCACAACTTCAAAAAAATTTATGATATACTGCTATGTTAGATGCCTTAATCAAAAAATTATAAATTTATTAGACATATTCTTTCTATCGCTTTAACAACCTACATAAAGTTTCATTGATCGCACTCTGTCTCCCAAAAGCATATCCACTGATAGCTGGTAAGTGTAACTGCCCCGGTATTGAACTAAAAATCCCATATTAGATTAAAAAACATGATGATGGATTAAAGATATTCAAAAATAATAATTTACATCAGATAAAGTCAATAATTTCCTAATTTATACAATAAACTGAACCAACGTTGGAATACTAGTTTTCTGATGAGCACCACCAGCCTGTCTGTACACACAGTTATTATCAATCGTATCAATTACAGTCAACAAACCATCAAGCGATAGTAAATTGATAGAACGTAGACCCAGAATAGGAAATGCGTTTTCAAGAAGAAGCTTAAAATAACGAAGCAATAATAATTTAAAAATTTGAAATTTCTGCTTGTATGATAAAATGAATAAGAAATAATTTTAAGCAAATAAGAAATATTTACCTTAGTAAGATCTTCAAAAAGATTTGAGCAGTACAAATCACAATCATAATTCAAGTAAATTTCCGTAACCAGTCCTGCTATACGCCATAATTGCACAATACTTTCCAGTGCCATTTCCTTTTGTTCATAACTAATACGAGTCTCAAATACCAAAAATTTTATTTCCTATGTTAAATCATAGAAATGAAGCATCTTAATCTACGTATACTAATTTTCAAAATAAAAATAACATAGAAAACTTCAAATGATCAAAACAATATAAAGTAAAAACAGAACCTGTTCACTGGTTACGATTGATTGTAACTTCAGGAAATACATTTCAAGTTGAAATTTCAAATCTGAGCGAAGACCCTCAAACAACAGAAAACAGACACGATTTGTCGCTGCGAATACGGGTAACTTTTCGGTATCCAAAAGCTGAAAACTAATCTATTAAATTCCAAACTGTAGCACGGCACATAATTTGGAGTTTATTAATGAAGCCCGAATACCACATTACGTTTCATCAAAATTAGTAATTGTAAATGTTAGTAAATAATAGTTCGAAATACTTCCTGCGGTGCAAGCTATTTTTCCAATACTTTGGATTATGATTTATTAAAATTGGATAAGCACACCTGTAGAAGAGCACGGCAAAGTTCATCTTTCACAAGCGGCATCAGTAAGGAAAAATTGCGCATATGATCGGCACCAGCTTCGAGTGCAACGGTGAGCAAATTTAACGCCATCAAAATCATTGATTCCGTATTGGCACGATCCAATGGATTAGTTAGAGCAATTAAAAACCTAAAAAAGAAACTTAGACTTAGCCTACTCTGAAAATTATAGCTTCTTTGTTTTTTTTTTTAAAATAATAAATTGGTAAATTAAGCAGCAAGCTAAAAATGTGTGATAACCGAAGATTCCATGACGACATAAACATTTCTCATTTATATATGTTCAAATGGCTCACTGTGATCCTTTTTGACTCCAATTTGGTACATTCAGTTTATTGATTTTTTTCTTCAGAACTTTATTAACAAAATTTATAACTGGAAACTCTACAACAAGAACTAATAATGAGTAATCCATTAACCTGAGTAATTCACGAACACATGGTATACCGTATGGTATGTGAGAAATTGCATTTAAAGAAATCGTCTCTGTAGATGGTGTCAGTTTATCATCATTTAATACAAAATTTGCCTGAAATTAAATAATCTTAATCATTTTCATACATTCATGCCTACTTAAAAACTTCCACAAATAAAGCGGCGTGACTACCTTTTCAGAGTTGGTTATTTGCTTTACCATCTCCTCGGGACTTTTTATCCTTTTTCTGACCACCCGTCCCTTTTCGTTATTCTCTTCCTCAAATGATGTAGAACTCTGAAAATTATTAAATCGATCTTAGAAAATATAGATGAGTCAATCGAAAACTTGTCGTTGATCTGTCGATCACCGTATGATTTAATTATTGAAAATCAGTGGAATTTCAAGGGAAAGATCTGTACTCACATCATCATCGTCTGGTAAAACACCATCATCTGAATCAAGTCTTATTGCTTCGAAAGGTTCTTTAGACAGTTCGCTAGCAACAGCAGTGCCATAACATTCAACAGATCCGGACTGTTTCGTCAAGTGCCGATTAGAATTAGTAGCATCTGCAAAAAAGATAGAAATAACTTTTGAAAATAACCTCATTTCTACTTCAATAAAAATTTCTAGAAAGTGGCAGAAAAAAGTTAATTTTAAATCTGATAAGTTTTTAGGATTTCGGAGTAATCGCTTATGATAATGTAATAGAGTAAATGGATATGACGTTTCACTAATACTCCGATTAAATAATTTAGAACTTTACTCATTTCTGCTCCACCGATAGCAGTGGTCTGAAGATTACTGTTACACAGTTTTCTATTCTTATTTTGCAAAAGCGGCATCACTTCAGTCGAATTTAATGGATCTGATTTTTGTGCTGATTCAACGTTATCACCACTTTTTTGACTATTTTCTTTTTGCATCAATTCCATATTTTCTTTCTTCGACTAAATCCATAATGATGAAAAAAATGACAACAATTAAAACTAATTTTAATTTTATGAATAATTTAAGAAATAATTTAAAAAAAAAGAAAATGAGTGATGATACTCAATAACCAGTCAAAAATTAGAATATTACAAAGAATTGAAATGAAAGTGTATCTAACTTGTCGATGTGCTGGGACATCATTTTCAATGCTATTTTTTTCTCCTTTCTCATTCTTTACAATATCATTAAAGAAAGCTTTCCGTTTCTTTCTCTTCCCTACTGAATGACCAGCACGTTTCATCTGGAAAACAGAAATAATATCAGAAATCACCAATGACAGAGTGAAAACACGAAAGATTTCAAAATTATTTCAAGTTGAACTCACAAATTAAAAACCTCTCAAACCTTCGGATAGTATTCTGAAATGACATAGAGATGGCCTCTACTGTTCAAAAATGATTACGAGATAGAAAAACTTAAAAACTCTTTTCGCCTAAAGAAATTTCAAAAGATTCACAAATTATCTCTGGAAAAATATTCACTAATTTTGATTTTAAAGTTACTCATCATATCAATATTAAGTCTATTAACAACTGAGAAAGCCGGAAAGCGCATATGAAAAAAATGGTGGAGCTTAGATATTTTTTAATGAAGAATCTGAAAAGATTTAACAAACGATACAAGTTCGAAAATTAATACCAGTTTCCGAATATAAGGATGACGAATATCTTCTTGAAATGTCGGTAACCTGGTGAATAAAAGCTGAGTCATATCAGATAAAGTAGATTCAGCAACTTCACGTAAAAGTTCGCTCAGAGCAGGTTCAAAACTAATCCGAAAACAACTTTGCATCATTTCGCAAACGCTTTCATTTGATAATAATCGTCCAATTGGTGTAAGCATAAGAGTACGCAGCACCTGGAGAAATAAAAGAAACTAAGTTTTAAATAATATTGGCAGAGTTTCCAACTTTGAAATAAAAGCTACCGCACCATTATACTAAAAAGTTTGAAAAAAACTATTCTTTACTCATTATGAAACTGACAGGAGAATCTCCATTATCATCAGCAACATATGAATTGAAATTCTTCATTCAAAAACTATAAATTTAAACAACCTGAAGAATTTTTAGTAGAACGACTTCATCCCTACCACTGTCGGCACTACCAATAAATTTCGCATGCGTTACAGCATCCGCAATATTTTCTACTGCATTTGATGCTTTGATACTGCAATATTTACACCCACTATTATTCAACAGTGAAAAAATCTTAGAAGTGATAAGTTTGGAATAAAGAATTGAACTAACAAGAATGAAAAGTAAGAGAATAACCTTGAACTATCAATTAATCCATAACTAAGAAATTTAGCGACGGATGACAAAGCCTGCGCCGTTATTGGACCATTGGTCTGATCAGAACGTATCACGTCCAGAAATGGACTTAAGAATGTGTCTGGATTCATATCCGATAAGTCGTTTACCTCAATCACAATATTTGCAATATTTTTGTAACATTGATAACATAAAATGATTATATTTAAAAATCCAAAATTAGAAGAGCATAAAAATCATTTGCTATCCGGTACAAAAAATCGGGAAGTCGACTTTGCAGACATTTAATCTTTAATATATGATTAGATGCAAATAACCTGCAAGTAAGTACCCGAAAGAAAAATAAGTGATTTATAGATATGATAAAAAAAAGCAAAAGGAAGAAAGAAGAGAAACAAGAACCGAAATATTAGGCTAAAATTATCTTCAATTATTATTCACCCATTGTTTATTTTTTTTCTTCTATACCCAAGCTAATATGATTCATGCATATGGACATGTTTAAAAGAACTACAGAATAAAAGCTGTATTTTCATCCTTTCTCACTTTTTCGAGCTTTACCTTTTGTCAATGAGACTAAAAATATAATGAATGCACATATATATATATATATTGAATGCCTTTTATGATTCCCCATTTACCGATTTAAGCCGGAAAATGTCAAAACCGGAATTTAGCTAGTGAGATTAAAGACTCTTAACTTAACTTTAAAATTGATGTTAAAAATTTTTTTTAATGTTTAAAATTAAAACATTAAAATTAAAGTATACTTACGGAATTGAAAACATCCCTTAGATCTGCAAAATTCCTCAACAACGGATCAGTTTCATCAAGTAATGAATGCCCTAAATGAATCTGCTGCTGATGATGAGACCAGCTTCGGTGCGCTTTTTTTAACAATGCTACCACAGCATTAGCTTCACCTTGAACTACGTATAAACCATTCACCGCCATAGACTCACGTTGCGATTCGAAATTCACAAAAGCAAAGATTTATTGGTTGATTTTACCTTAAGTTTTTTCATTATATTGGTAACAAGTTAAACATATAGCTAATAGATAAGCAAAGTAATAAAAACACTGAAAGACTTAGCACCATAAAAAATTAAACGCAGGTAGCTATATTGCTTATGGAGAACTGGAAAATCATAAGTTGATTATAAATATTGTCCTAATCACGCTAGGACAATGATATGTTGGAATTTCAATCATAAATTAGAAATGTCGAGAAAAAATTAGAGAGGAATTTACAGGAAAGAATCAAAAAAATTATGAAAAATGAAAAAAAAGTTAGAGGATATAGGTAAACGCATTTCATTTGATACATTTAGAAAGGTAGAAAAAATAACTAACTTAAGATAATTATATTAATAACAATGCACATGCTGGCATTAAAAAATGAAGTAAAAGTAAGAAGTAATTTTATTTTCCTTTCAACTATCTGCACCAAAATAGGAAAACGACACTAACACACTACTCTGACAGTAATGCCATCTCATCTAAAAGAGGAAATATATCGAAATATATAACAACGGTTTTCCCTCACCTGAAAATGCGCAAGAGCTGGAATAATACTTGCATGAAACAAAAATAACTATCTACAAATGCCGTCCACTATACACCTGCACCACATGCGGCCCGTCATCAAGACAATATGATTAGAACAAAATGCAAAAGTTGGGTTCCAAACACCCTTTTCCAACTAGCTTAGCTATGTTCCCACATTTATCTTTCCTGTCTTTCATCTTCCTTAATTTTCTTGCTTCTTCTTTCATATATTAAAGCTTATCTGTATTTGAATCGATTCAGCTCACTATTCCCTTCAATTTCTCCTTTTTTCTTCAAATGCGATGTAACAAATCTCCCAAAATAAAAGTACCACTTCAAATTTCTCTTAACAGATTCGAAATTACAATTTTTTTCTAAATTGTTCAAGTCAAAAAAGTTAGGAAACTATAAAGCATCTTTGATACTATAAATTCCATTAGACCATTTTCATCACTTTATTTGTTAGGCAACACATTCGTTTTCATTAACATCCTCTTTCAAAGTTTTCAACACTTAGGAAAAACTTCAGTATTTTAACCGATAATTAGAAAAGTTATAATATAAGGTACAGAAGTGGTATCTTTTCGTGAAAAAAGACGATAGACACACATTGCTCTATGAACAATCAAAAAACTCTTCATGTACTTATCGAAAAAGTAACAGTAAATCTTATAATATATCACATCAGATGAATAACTATAACAAAAAAAACATTATGCGACCTAGAGAATGTAATATCGTTTCATCATCAATTACCATTTGCTAATTTTTTTAACTTTTAACTCTCCTAGCTCGCTTTATCTGTTAGTCAGTTGGTACTAGTATTCTATCAAATCACACACGCCATATTACAGTTTTTAAGATAGGAAAATTTATGCCATCAGAAATTTCGACTGAAGGCTTCAACAAATCTAAGCATAATAAATTACTAGCTTGGTTTTTCCCAAAACCAGTGCTCCGATATCCACCCAGCTCTTGATAACGGCCATACCCTGAGTATTAAACGAACCTGTACAAGACCGGCCGGTATCGGACCAAAGACCCGAGAATCAGTAGAAGCTACTGCATTATCACCTTCTAAGTATACATGTCCCCGCGGAATCTTCCCACTTGGTAACAGATAACAATTTGTCACTGTATCATGTTCCATAGCTGTTAAGCGTTTGCAAAGCATTTCGCTCGAATCATGGGGTGCCAAAACGCCGACAATATCGCCACGTCTTAAGTTACGCAAATGAACACTAAGCCGCTCAGCAATCACCTGCAATTGCGAGATTTAGTCATCAAATTAGCACTGATCAAAAAAGACAATCTACGAATTTGGATAAAGTAAAAATCATATATAATCATAAATTAGAGCAAATTAAAAATAAAAATATAAAAAAAAAGAAAAAGCAAAAAAAAGAGATTTACAATGGAATTTTGAATGAATTGAAATAGAACAGGTTGGATACTCAAACATTCAAAAACCATTTAACGAATTTATTCCAGGACATGACATTAACTCAATTCACTAACCAAAAATTACTGAAATCTTAGAAATTTAATTAATAGCCCAATGAACCGTTGAAGGAAGATAAAACAAACTTTTACAATCTATTTATACTTCTTCTCTTCTAGATTTCACAAATCACGATTTGATAAATGATACCTACCAAATCACCATCCTGTATTGTTGGATGCATCGACGGCCCAGAACATATCACTAATTCACCGACGTGATGACCAAGGGCATATGAAGTACAATAGAAATAGCCAAAATTTCGAATAAGGCGCCAATTTAATCGTCTCCAAAATAACATCATTTAAAGAGACTTACACGCTAAAAATATAAATATAATGTGAAGGGAAAATGATTAAGCGATGCACACGGCACATCACGGTTCATCAGATCAATTGATTAAAACATAATAAAGGAAAAATGGATTGTGGATGAAGTCCCGAAATCAAGATATAAACCTTAGCATTATTTATTCACATGAAGCAGCAACACAAATACCCACTCCCTTAAATGCATTTATACCAAACTAATTGAAATTTATTTACCGGTCTGGAGACGAGCCAATTATCATCTGTTCTGGAACCTGTTGTTACCGCGCAATTCATCCAACGATATCAAGACAGGAGAGTCTACCTACCATGCATAGTGAGTTCCTTGAAAACATATCTTAATTCTGTCATCTCAGATGTCCTCCTCAATGTTGTCTTATTTCCGGAGAGTTCCTGTGGCATGCGAAGAGCCTCTTCATCAAATGTCACAAAGCTATTTAATTCTTTTTTTTACCTTGCGTTTGTTTTCCATTATTACCAGCCCTTTTGACAATAACATCCACTTAATTTTTCCGAAATCTATTCTTTAATAGGAATTATACAAAATTGCAGAATACGAAGTCACTGCAGACAATAGCTAGCTATGACTCAAAATAAACATTTCGATTGTCAGCGGAACTAACTCTTGATTGCAAATGAAAAGCAGCTCTTATAACTTAACTTTCTGACATATTTGTTTACATAATCCGAAAAAAAGCAGTAAGAATGGCTTACAGAGAAAAAGTAAGTTTTGCATTTCTAACACTTTAAATAAAATGGATTAAAAACCCTGTTTTCAAAAGTAAGAAGCTTAAGCTTTTAAAATCATAGGAATTTGAAATACGTAGGATATAAAAATATAATGAAAAAACAAAAATAAAGCGATCTCGTATAAATTTAATTATGCTCATTTTGATTTAAATCTTCAGATTTCTCATACAAAAATAATTCACAAGTATGCTGGAGCTTCGTAATACATAGTCAAGTTAATGGCACATATATGCGATTTCTATATGTCGATTAAATTCATCATTTGCATGGGAGGTTCCTTATTCCTTTGTAACAAAACTCTGCTGTATTCGGATTGCACAATTTACAGCAGCAGCCTAAAACTGGTATGCTGTATACTTTAAAAATATTGCTAAAGTAAAAATAATTTTCCAATGAAACATATGGAATAACGCAGAGTGCGATGTGTCAACAAATTCTGTCACTAGCCATATCCAAACAAGTATCATAATACTATCACAATAAAATTCAAGTGGAATGAAGTTTCTATCCGCTATCAATTATCAGTCAGTTTAGTCGTAATGATGAAAAATAAAATATATCCTAACCTCTCCTCAATTCAATCCCACTTCGAATTACTGTCGAAATCTGTAAAAATGGAATCATCTCCGTTACAAATTTTCTTTTGCTTAATAAGCTAGAATAGTGTTACTAATTTGAATTAAGCAATTAATTATCAACTAAACTTATGTGTTTACTCATACATAACCGTATATACCATTTTGTGAATTTGGAAAAACTCTCATAAATGAATCTGAATGGCTCTTACTTTTTCGTAGCATACGATGATCTTTTGCAGATTTTGGTGTCTGTTTCCAAGAAAAACCACCATTATCTGAAAATTTCTGTTAAATTCCTTATAAATTTCATCTAAATCTGAACTCTTCCTTATTGGATCCCTTTCTGAACTTATAAAATAAAATTTTTTTGCTCTAGAAATCTTATTTCTCACTTCGAAACTGCGAATAATTGCAATATTTTTACAACCGGAGAATAACCAAAACTCACCTCTATCAAAGGAATTTCTCACCCTGTCTTCTAATGTAAAACCGATTCTATTTCTCCTTGATAAATCGTCGTTATACCATTCTCTTTGTATATTTTGCAAATTACTGTCCCGAAACCTGCAAATGAAAACTTTAGTAGAAGAGCTACACTGGAAAATTTAGCCAGCCAGCAATCAGTAAGCCGAATATAGATGTGATAAGTTATTTTCTTTTCAAATTAATGATAATTGATAAGATTCAATGAAATAAATCTAGAACATTCAGCAAAAAATGGGTGCTCCATATAACAGCATCTAAAAGAGAACAATTCTACCTTTGATGGCTATAATTTCGGGAACAAACTGAATATTTAGTGTTATTATTTTGAGGAACACGAGTATTTTTGGTATTCTTTGTTTGTGAATTTGGAAGCTTCAGAGTTTGTTCATGTCCAATAGATGGTAAATTTGCGTTCGGAAATGGCAATGGTGGCATCATCATTGGAAAAGCTACTGGCATCATCACCGAAAACGGTGAAGGTGAAGAAAAAGGCCTGAATAAATGAGTAATGAGTAATAAAATTCAAAATTCAAAATATCACTTAGCCTCAGTTAATTACGTCCATATAAAACCTTGTCGTTATATGGAGAATTATACTATAAATTAGTATTATAAATATGGGCAATATAATGCTTAAACAAAAACGTAAAAGCACCAGGTATGTTCAGTTTGTACTGTCAGATCATGATTTGCAGTGTTCAGTGTTTCTAACATCATCGATGCCATTAATTGCCGCCCACAGGTTTCACGGGGCCATTTGTTATTTAGCTGAGTCTCTTCAATTTCTTCCACATTATCTGTAAAACTCCTTATTAGATCATTAAAAAGTTATAAAAAATAAATTATTTTGAAAAAACAAATTACAAAGACCATCAAGCGTACCAGTCAGCATATTGTTCATAGTCTTGTTAGCTTCTAGCAAATCAACTAAATATATGTCTTGAATTGGGCATCCTTTTACTCTCATGTAGCAATTTGCTCCTTTCGAGAGATCCTGTAAGTCTCCATAATTCAACACAGCAGCAATCTTGTCATTGTTGATTAAAAAGTTTGTCAAGATCGAACTCACTTTGAAAGTAGACATCCATGCACAAACATACCTTAGCATGTAGCGCACTGGTCATATCTTCTTGACAATGAATCATTGCTACTGGCAGATTCCGGATCGGATTACACTTCAATAAGACGAATTATAGTAGAAGAAAACATGAATCTAGCATGGGATATTTTAGGAACAAAACAATAAAGCATATATATATATGATTGCCAGTCGACATTCGAATTTCTTCAACTATCAAAACTAGAGGTGCTAACTTGATCCATGGAGGATATATCGATGACATCATTAGCCAGCACCCATTTGAACCAACCAAAATCCACCAGAAAAATTGAAAATCTAAAATACAAATTCAAAGAAAATCCGCCTGATTCTACTTGTGAGAAAATTAACTTATAAGTGGATCAACTATTGAAATTCCTTGCATAAATTACCTCTTTGTGCGTGCATCGAACCGAGAAGGAACTGCGCGATAGAAGGCTTTGTAAGCACTTTCAGCTCGAGTACGCACAACACATGGTATTTCTCTCATCGAAACGTCATCTAATCTTTGACGTAGCAGTGGAAATCCGTTTATTCCTTTAGCATTTTCCTTTAATACCTTAAAGCAACTCTGCCAACTCTTGCAGTTTTAGCAACCACTGCAGTCAGAAATTGCACAAATCTCCTTTTACTTTGTACAACAGTAACGATTATACTGCAGCTCTTGATACATTTCATTCACCATTGGATAGATGGAAGCAAACTTTGGAAAATGCTCAACTATTTTTTTGTCCATTTAGAAAGGATATAAAGCAAGAAAAATATAACACAGTGAGATCAAATGTTTCGTGACGAAATCCATAAATAACACACCCTTTCAACGGTTGAGAATACGTTCTTGTTGACAACCCAAAATCTGCTCAATGCACGATCCCTCTTATCAAAGCGGACACTTATTACTGTTGGAATCACAGTAGGTTTGTACTGCTTGAACGCTGTTTGTGTGAACAGCACTTGGGCCTGGTGAAACACGAACAACAGTGATGTACATAGAAAAAAACATTTTTTTTTAAAATTCTTCTTACCTTCATTACGTCATATTCAGTATGAAATGCATTATCCACATGACTGCCTAAAATAAAAAAATTTTTAAATTCGATGCAATGTCAGTTCAATTTAATTCCAAAGTCATATACTTATACTACATAACTACAAATATTGCATTACTTCTGTTAACGAATTTATTTCTGTTGTCTAATCAAAAAATTATAGAAATTACAACTATAACCTAATATGTATGTCGGGAAGTAAGAAGTTGGTTTTTGGTAAAAAATATTACCATAATGCTGATCGCACTTTATTTTTTTCGACACAATAGAACTTCTGCAAGGAGTGAGATCAAAGTTTGGTTCCGCATCCTGAAGCTTTTAAGTTGCTTTGGAAAGATAACAGTTTTAGTGTATATAAGTGAGGCACGGAATAATGCTAAGTGGAAAAATTGCTTCATTTTGTTTCACCATACATTCAAAATTTATCAAAAGCCGAGAATTTCAAGCGATTTTTCACTTTTTCCGTCGAGGAGCAGTGGTAAATCAATTCGTTGCTGGAATTTTCATCCAATTGTCCACCTGTTGTACATGACATCGTGTCGCCTTCGAATATTTCAGATCTAACGGATCTTTTAGCTACAAAGAAATAAAGGTTAATATTTTTCGAAAGAATTGAAGCATGATGAACTTATGTGTGCAACAAAATCAAAAAGGAATAATGCATAATTGGTTCCAAGCCGAATTTTCAAGATCTTAAAGAATAAAGTTCTTGAAACATAACTTCATTATCGTACTGTGCTGTAATACATGATAAGAGAAAAAAGCAATCTCTTTTGCTTTACCAGAATTGTTCAGCTTATTTTCTGCCAGCTTCGCAGAAACAATATCCTGCAAATCTTCGTAAAAGTCACCATTTTCAACTAGTAACCGACCACGAACGTATCCCAACACCACAAACGATTTTGATATGGTTTCTGGAAAAGAAGTTAAAAAGATAATTAAATTAATGGTATCAACGTAAACAAGATTTATCAACGTAAACAAGATTTTCCTGTCAACGATTAATCCTAATATCAACGTATGGGATAATGGATTGGTTCGAAGAACCGTCAAATCTCTAACTGCAGATTCGGCTATACGTATCTTTTGCTAAAGAACACGCAGTCATGGTAGTTGCTTGTTGTTTCTGTTTTGAACTCTGTTTAAGCTTGGACACTAAAAGCAGCATTGTAATATCTAAATTTCCTTTGGCAGTGTTTCGCAGTAATGAAAAAATAACCCTTATCATACTATTACTACCATATCATAATCAACCATTATCAGTGGTACTTACCCACTTCACACTTGCATTTGTGTCCAATGAAAGCTTTATAGAGATTAAATTGTTCAGCGGATGGTACGAAAACGGGACAAATACAACTGAACAGTGCAAAATCCAACAGTTCTGAAGGGAATTCATAAATATCATCGAACTGTGATTCGCATTGCATGCCTTTGTCAATGAGATAAATCTGTGAAATTCACGAAGTGAGAAATATTAACAAGTATTTCTTTTGTATTTTGTATTTTTCTTAACTTTCTGCAAAATGCACAATAACTCATACAACTGTATGCATTATTAACTTGCATGGAACATATAGGAACTTATATCTTCACAGTTTTAAAGTTTGGACAAATTTACGGAATATGTATTAGGTGTTGGTCTTCGGATGATGTATGACCGTTCCAGTGAACCTTTTACATTTGCGATATATACCTCTCCTGAAAGGGTATACTGGTTCATCTTTCTCTACCAATACATACAGTATTACGGTCTTCTGTATTTTCTATGAAACAATGTCTTATTAGTGGGAAGAGTGGGAAATTTCATACTTTAGTCTGCTATGAGGAAATAATGCAACGTATATTGGCTTCAAATAGGTCTTTCATCAGTTTGATTAGACTTTGATTTAAAAAGGACAATCTCAGAATTTGGAATCAATAAAATCTTTCAAAAAAAAATTCCTGTGCCGTCACTAGCTTATGCTATCCTCTATGTGCTTCCGAATCCCACTGCTCGTTGTTCTAACCTCGAGATGTATGACTTCTATTTTATTTTAACTTTGTTTAATTTAAACTTGAATAAATTTACGACTAATTAAAAGATGAATTTACCGGATTTCACCGCCGACAATGACTGGAACTTCTTTAATGACTGCGCCAAACTGTGCAGTTTTAATGAGATTTTCTTTTTTTCTTCTCGCCATTGGGATGGTTTAATGAAAGTTAACGTTTCATTCCCAGCTACTACCACATGACTAATTTCACCCTCAAAGTTTCCCATTGTTGCTGGCAATGAAATGGCAACCATTTTTGTACTGTCACTCAGTTATTCCTCGAGTCCTGGAAGAAAATCATTAATCTCCCAGCTGTACCATATCCCGAGAAATTTACTCAAAGCATCAAAAAACTATTAAGATCCTGAGGGCGAATGTAAAAAAAAGCAGTATTTCAGTGGCGGCGTAATGAATGCCGTACAGATCATCCGAAATATTATCTTGAGGAGACACTGCAAGTCCCTGATAAATTTCGCGACTCTATTAACAGAATGTTTAACAAAACCTCGCAGCGTGAAAGCGACCGATCAAGATACTTCGAGCATATAAACTAACGCATCATACGCGTAATAGCTAGCCTAAATTGAGGATTCAAGAAATCCATTCCAAATTGCGGCAAGTACACCTTTATTATGCGCGGGAATTAAAATATGAACGACCAGTAGAGAATTTATATTCTTCATACTCACAATTGCTTTTCATATTTTGGAATTTTAGAGTGAAAAATGCCAAGATGCAAATCAACTCAGGGGAGAAGCCAATGAATTATTACGGGACGCTTCACACTTTTTGTCATTATTATTTATTTTGGTTTGCCACGTTGTCTCCATTTGTTCTATTCATTTAATCCCTAGCAACTTCTGAGAATTCTAATATAACTCGCTCATGATTCGAAAAATCAACAACCATTCATTTATTAGTTTTCTGATTCCTCACTTTTTTTACTTTCGTTTAATTACTTAAACTATCTATTTTTATGAATATCCGTTGTCTGCATGTTTCTGCATGCCGCGTGACTTTTTCGGAAACGAGTTTATTCGAAGGATGTTGCATGAAAATGCGCCTCACTTATAATATAAAGCATAATATAAATGCAGCATGAAAAACATGGCTTGAAAAAATATATAATAAAAAAGTATAAAATGTATTTTCGATACTGAACTTTGTTTCTTTTTCATTCTAAGATCAGAATCTGAGAAATGAATGAGCTCTTATTATCCGAAATAATTATCTTTTTCAAGATGCTAACTATCGCATATTAAAATGGTGTTGAGTTTCAAAAAATGCGAGTTCACCATTCCATGAGTAATGATTAAACTTTCAGATTGACAGACTTGTACGATCTGCTAGATCGTCTTCGTTTCGGTGTTACTCTATCCATATTGGTGGAAAAAGAAGTTACATCGGCTCTAGTTTCAGTAATATCATTTAATTCACTTTCCATATGTGATACATCAGTAAGAGATATAGCACGATTCCAAATCTGAAATAAAAATTAATACATGACATAATGAAGAAAATTAAACATTTCCAATAAAAATAAATTTAATTCATGAAAATCAATCAAAAAAGAAAACAATAAAAGAACACTTTTAAATTTCTTTTATGATCGAAATGTGAAATAGAAACTCAAATGGAACTCCCTTGGTATGAATGATACTCACCAGCATAGTGAGTGTCACTTAATTGTAGCGATGAAATTTATTTCAGTTATATTTTAAAACTTTAAGATGTTAATTTGTCCAGCATATTCATCAAAAATTGCTTTTTCTATTAAAATTATCAAATAATACTTCTGTTGCAATCATAATCGAGATCCAAATACAACCTCAACAGGATCATCATCATATCCAGATTCGTATCCATCTTGCACAACATCTTCAGTCATTCGTGCCCATCGACTCAAAGTATACAATGCTCTTTTCGATAACTGCGATTTGTCAGTGATCACTTCAGCAGTAATACCACCTTTTGGTACTACTCGTAAACATTTTTCGACTGTTGGTGAAACCGAAAGTTCTTTCAAAGCTGTTTTAGTCTGGAAATCTTGGAAGATCTCAACAATCTCAGCCTAACCTCTATACCGTTTATTGAAGAAAAACGGTAGAAATAATTCCTCTTATAACTACCTAAACGTTCATGCAAGAACCGAAAAAAAGTACTATTTCTTCCAAATTGACACATGGAAAAATCTACAAAATGATATGATAGCTCATCTTCTGGTCTTAAATACTTAATTTCAGATAGTAAATATCATCATAAGAATATGAGATAATAGTTTTATCATATGGAACCCTCATACAATTTGTTGAGCCTAATTTCAAAGTTTGAAATAGTTCAGAAAAAAAGTAGAGAAAATGACCTCTTCATTCGTTTTCAACGATTTCCTTGATATCCGCTTAATATGCCAAATTGTATAAAAAGAACGTAATAATGCAGTATTATTTGTTGATACACCTGAAAAACTTGGCATATTTTCCAGTTGGTTATCATTATATGATATCTGATTGCGGTTTATTATGAATGAAGAACTGAATGGACCATTCCGTTTTCTCTGCTCCATCTTTAGTATCCAATCTTGCATCTTTTGCCTGTAACTTTCCCAATTTCCATGCTGAAATAATTCCATGTGTCGAACAACGAAAATCTAAATTTCATCACAAATGTGAGAATAGATTTTGCGTATTAATTAATTACAAACGAAAATGTTAAGTGAAAAATCTTCAACTCTTTTATTATTTCAAATAAGTTCACAAATAGCTTAAAAAAAATTAACCCACTCCATTGATACAATTTCTCAATAGAAATGGAGGTTCAGCTTTTTTTTTATGATATTTCTTTCTATTTATTCGCGTAGTACAACAACCCAACAAGATGGTCGGAGCACGGTTAATCACAAGTCGCCTAAATAAAATGAGTTTGAGCAAAACATCAAGCATATGAGTTGCTAACCTCTGAAAATCATCATCAATCACAAATTTAATAGAAATTTCGAAAGAATAAATGAAAAAATAATAATTACAATCCATATAATAATACCTGCAAATCCTATTAACATTTCTTGCCTTTTCACAACCGTCTCTTCTATCCTCATCATTATCGCTTGTTGTACGCCAAGGTTTCGCCTTTTTCATATACATAAGAAGCTTGAAATGCTGGATTGTTTGAACCATCTTCTTCTGTCGTCTTATTTCTCTTCCCAACAGTTTATCAATTCCTGTTGGCAAAATTGAAGTATTTACTTCAAATGATCCTCATTGGAAACAAATTCCTGATAAAAATGTTCTTCTTAAGAAAGAAAAGTATGACAGAGCGGAGGGAAATTGGAGACATCAAAGCTTAAAAAGGTATACCATCGTCAGGAATTTGCCAGTACAATCGCTTCAAATGATTTAATAATTCTCTATAGTATACATGAAGATTAGAATATTATGAATAGTTTCTTGACCTGAATACAGTCCGGAACATTATCTCTACATAACCGTTGTCCACATTCCCAAAAATGGACGCTAACATGGACAACGACTCCTTAAATGATACCTGACTCTAATCTATCTATCTTCCAAATCCTTTTTCTTCCACTCTACCAGCAAGTCCTGCAAAATTTTAAATCTACCGCCTGATGCGATACGCAAATTCAATGTTCCAAAGAAATTACAAATGTGGATGCCAAAGATCAGCAGTGCTTATCGTTTACCGGATGACGATAAATTTGATTAGAAGTAAGACGACTAGAAGTGATTTTCTTTTTCCACTTCATTAAATTGGAATGAGAAAGGAAGTCAAAGGAAAAAACACATTGAATTATCGCTCTCTCACAACGAAAAAAGGCATCATGTAATGCATCATTTTATAACATGCTTATCTTATATCGAGACATTGTATGTTGAAATCAGGAGATAACTGACAACCGTTCTTTCCCTTCCTATTAATCTTCAGCAAGTCCGACATGAACATCCTTTGGAGAAAGTTTTAGAATCTGCTCATTAAACCAAGTCCATTTTCCTCACTTCTCATTTCATATCATCTCGTCCAAAGTTATCGCAACTATGAAAGATAATGTACAATTAATATTAATCACTTAAGTCAACAAACTGTGGCCAAATTTCAACTTTTCATTCACAATTAACATCAATCGATATCTAGCAACTACTGTTCAAGATTTTAGCGATCTCTATCCATCTTCCCATATGCATTTTCCGGTTCTAATGAAATTTTTACTTTCAAAACATCTTTTAATTTATGTCGAAACTTATCCCACTGATAATGACCATTCTATCGAAGTAATGACATTTTTTTCAAATTATGTTATGATAATTACTGCTGTTGTTATTATAACTACTTATTGTACTGAATTGTATAAGTAAAAGTTGACATTGTTGATATCAACAGATATCTATTCATTGCCACATTATAGAATGGCTAAAAAATTGTGAGAACTGTAACTGACCTAAGAGAAGATGGAAAACGAAAGGCAAGAGAGAAGAGAAAGTTTAGTTATCACCGTTATCAAAAGTGTTGTGAAATGTGACTTTTCAAGAGAAATTTAGATTTAGAAAATAAGAGTTCTGTACATAATAAATAAATAAAAGACATTATCAGAATTCATGAAATATGAATTCTGAAGTTCATTGATGAAGTTTAAACTGATAGATATCCAAATGATTAGCCTGAAGAATGGACATCAATGAGGTTTGATGAGTGGTCGACGCTATCTGAAAAGCTAATTTTCAAGTAATAAAAGTGCATCATTTCAGATAGCAACTCCTATTTTACTCTTTTCCGATTAGTTCCTATAAGGAAATAAACTTCCATCAAACTGTTACTACACATGTAAACGCTTCGAATGATTACTGCTTGATATGTTTCCATTCAGGATTATCAGCAAGTCTCACTTTCGTCTAGTTATTATTCCTAACCTGCATAATTTCACGATTTTGAAACACACTTAAATAACTGTGGTGTCAGCAGCCAGTAATTGGAAGAATGTTTGAAAAGAATGAGGCCGGAAGATCAGTTCAATCTTCATCTTTGGGATTTCCTTCAAATGATTCGTGCCTCTCGTGAAATCGAGTTTTCACACTGATCGAATTTACTTTGTTGCAATGAAACCTAAACAACGTCGACAAATGCGTTTTCCACGGATTCGCTTCGTCTTCAGCTGTATGCGTTGCTGAAAAGTGCTTGTGGCCATCTATGGAGGAGACTTCATACTTCTCTCCCTCTGTATTTCCTTGTAATAAGGAAAGAAGCTGAGCTTCAGGATTTGCATAAATGATTGGCAGAGTGGACAGTTGGCGAGTTTCTCGCCTCCTCACTGTCATTTTACAGCTGGATGATTGAAGGTCAAGTTTTCAGATTCACTTATTTCTTAATGAAAGCCCGAGAAGGAGTGAGTACTGCAGACTGGCATGGCATCAAGCGAGCCGAACAAACCGAATCGAACTGAACCGAACCGAAATGGCCATTTCGTGGAGATGGCGTCCTTTCTTCTAACCATCCTCTTAACGCCACCCACTGCAGTCACTCCCTCTTCCTTTCTTCCTCGGCCACTCAAGAAACCACGACATAACGGACGGATGACCCCGCCGAGTCCACCCGTAAAACTTTCCCCACCGCAATCACTTCATATTAAAACCAATGAATTGGTTCACGACATATTCGTTTGAAATTCTCTAAATTTTGTCTAGTAAATGTTCCTCTTTAAAATTCGATCAATTTAGAACACTATTTCTTGACAAAGACATCGCATTATCCGCTTGGCGCTATGGTCCTTTTTACTTTAATTCTTGATGTTATCTTCAGTTTGATATTTAAATTAATGATAGATTGAGTTTCACATTCACGTCCAATATTATCGATCCAAATTCATTAATTCACAATTTTAACATTAATTTTGTATCAAACAAATGAAATATGAACTTTTATTGAACTGATAAATTCAACGAGAAATTAGAGAAGAAAATGAATTTTCGTATTTTTTGAATTTATAACATTATCAGAGGTGACAGATGATAATATTATGATTACCTTCAATAACGATAATAACTGAATATTTTCTTTTGAACGATATGATAAGCTGCTGAAAATGAAAAGCTACTGGATAAAATATTGTTTGTTTAATATTAACATTGTAACAAAAGCGTTTCACTCCATCTGTTTCTCAACTTTGATCACTCCTCTTCAGCCATTTCGAGTATAATTAACTTATTTATCCCTTTCCATCATCGATTTCATTTTCCCCTCTTTCAACAAAACTGTTCGATCCATGTCTTCAATAAGCTTTCCAGGTCAGTGGAGCTCAAATGTCCATTGACTGATCATCTCTGGCCAAACTATTCCTCTTCGCTTCCCCTTCTTCACTGTTTAACAAAGTCATTCTGTTCGAAAAAGAAACAAATTAAATATTTACATTCGGAAGATTCGAGAAATTAATTTTTCATCAATCCAGCAAAGCTTCTTTCAGCACAAATTGAACTTACACAAATATTGCTTTTGATCTTGAAGCAACATTTGGAATGATTGTTACGAATCCGTTTCACATAATCCGGCAGATTCTGGCTTTCCAGTGAATGAGTCTATTAGAACTGATGATATTAACTTATTTGTTGTTTCAACATATTTTAATTATTCGTAATTAAAAAAACTACTTTTGTCTATTTCTCTTCCATTGTATTTGTGACCTTTTTGAAATATTTTCTGATTTACATTTTCTTTTATTATTTCATTTTCTTTATAATTTCCTTTTTGAAAACTGGAAAATTTAAAGAAAGCTAAAGCAAAGGACGATTGAAGGAAATCCTTGAAGGAAATTCTATCACACTGGCATATCCCGGAATCCCCGCGACATACTGGCACATCTCGAAACATTTGTATATTCCGTACATAGGAAACGAACATTTCATTTGGAAATAGTGTGTTTCATCAAACCTGTTCTCAGCCAATACAAAATTCAATTCTCGCCTTTTGATACCTATCATTATCTGTCAACTGATTCAGTTGATATCATCGTCGTTTGCTTTTCCCATCTCAAAATACAGTATTAGTAGCTGTTTAGTTTCAAATTTTCATAGGAGAGAAATTTGAATTGCTAAAGCAAGACGTGATGTTTCACGCGACGTACGAGATAATTAACGCAATCCCCTTCCAATTGCAAGTCATATTCGTTAGATAATTAAAACTTTGATGATTGTTTTCACGATTGACTCGAAATGTTGTTAGGATTGTCAAATAGTATTCGGGAAAAGTGTGAAAAACCTCGAATGGTGTATTCATTTAATAAGAAGTAATTATGTAATAAGAAGTAATTAAGAAAACCCATTTATTGAACGCTCTTACAATCGTCTGAAAAACGGTCTTGAAAGAATGATCAAAGTAGTAATGCCGATGTAATGTGAGCCTGTTACACGGAATGGCATCTTACTGATCGTTATCATCTCATGATGATGGTTGCATTTCAGATCGACTATGATGACCCTGTCAATGACCTCTACTCTAACTCATATATAAAACTATCTAGTTCCATATTATTCAGTAATTCTCCCATTTGTATTATCCAATGTTTATACTGATAATAATTGCTGCATTGAAAAGTAGTGCATGTGAGCAACAAAGAATTTTCAACGTATCTGAAGAAGCGCCTGTTGGACATATAATTGGATATTTTAACGGTACTCCGTCCGATGGCGTCAAACCTAATTTCTATATTATTTATCCGGATAATGGAGAAACCGAAAAAGTAAGTTATTCAAAGTATCTCCTATACCCACAAAATAATGCAGACTGCTTCAGTGATGATCTCTTTGCTTCGGATTTTGAAGAAAAATTCTTAAGAATTCTTAAAAGATATTCCAAGAAGCTCTTTTTGTTTCTGATTTTGTCTATTTTATTTTTTGAATCGGATCACAACACACTGCAATCTATGATTTTCTCTTCCTTACGTGAACAATTTCAATTTGTCGTATAAAGCAATTTAAATAAATTGTTAACCAATTATAAATATAGGCTAAATGAATTGCTATGAGTTAATTCGCAAGGTCAGCGATGCAATGTCCGAAAATGTTCCACCATTATTATAGTAACTAACAGTTAAGTGGTAGGGCTGGTGCGCCCATCGTAATTTTCAATTTCCTTAATGCGGAAACCTTTAAGGAAATTCAAAGGGAGGAGAAATTGAAGATCCGCGGGAAAAAGACAGGAAAGGACAAGGCTTGAAGCAAAGCAATCTTTTTTCTAGCAAGTCTCCTTCTAAACTTTTCAATCAGTTTCTTCAAGTCAGTTTTGTTAAAAGAATGTAAATCCATCTATTTTTCCTTGCAAGAATTGAAGAACATTTCTCCTGGCTTTTTGTTGAAGGGTGTAAATTGAAAAGATAATAAAAGTATCAAGAAATATCGTGACCGTGAGGTATGAACGGGTTGTACTGAATCATGAGTGAGGAGACGTAGTTAGTTAAGAGATTATCTCAGACTTTCCAGCAACTGAAACTAAATTCCTGAACTAAAAATCGATAAGGAAATTGAATACTATTCAAGAAGAAAGACGTCTAGTCTGCAAAGGCAAAGGAAATGAAAGAGGACACTGAACACAATTTTCAAGAATGTACTTTGATCAGAGAAATTTCCTTCTAGTATTACAAAGATAAAGATAGCAGTTTTAGATTTTTTGAATTGGATGGTCAGTGCTTCATTGATTTTTATTCTTCAATTGATTGTGAATTTAAAATAATCTCATCGAAAGATTAAAACTAGTGCAAACTAGACATAGTAATTTTCTTCAATTGTAGTGTTTGACGGTAGAAGAAGTGAGCGGTGAGATACGCGTCTTACGTGAGCTTGATTACGAACGTCGCACCTCCTATCACTTAATCGCCGTACCCGTAAAAAACCATTCACATGGAGAAACAATTCACGTCATAGTAAATATTATCGATGAAAATGACAATACGCCAACATTTCCTGCTTCTTCTGTCGATGTAAGTTCCTTTTTGAAATGCAGTTTTTCAAACTGTTATCATTAACAGTTATTGGCTATAACAAATTTCAAACGATTTTGAAAGCAAGCAAATTCTTCCTTATTATTTAATAATTTAATGGTGGTCTCCTCATAGAGAAAACAGTTACTTAAATAATTTGATCAAAAAAAATCTCTTATAAATCGTAGTAGCACTCGAATGCAACTTGGTCGCAAAAAAAATTGCACTTTCTGATTAAGCTAATTTTTAAACATAAAAATTGATAAATTTACTGTGGTAGAACTGCACTACAAACTTAATAAATTTTCTGTAGAGTATTTCCAAGCTAAGAATTCCCTTAAAATTACGTTAAATTTTCCCGTGCGAAATTCCGCCTTTTTTAATAATGGAAACTCTGAATATATAAAGAGAATTAGTTCGTTGCAGTTAATTTTATCAAAAAACTCCCCTTTTGAAAAGTAGTTCTATTTCCTCCTTCATTCTCTTCCTATGACGTGCATGTACCTCATCTCATTTAATATCAGGAACCGAACCCTAGGGAACACCGTTAGCAGATAATTTCATGTTATTCCGATATTAAATTGAAGGTTTGGCCGTGAAAGATAAGATGGATTCACAGAATTGATAATTCATTTATGCAGGAGAAACATCAAAATCTCTTTGTTTTAAAATTCATGTTTTGTCAAATTCCTCCTGATTTATTTCATGTGACTTATTCAGTTTCAGTATTCTGAGATTTATGCAATTAAATAAATGAATTTCTAAGATAAGCGAGTTTAAACGGTAACTGACTTTCATTAGTTTGAAAGTTGATGATTCAATGAGGAAAGAAAAAACTGATAATGATGATAATATCTACCATTCTTTTCTCTTTCACTCTTCCTCTTTCGATAGTGGGAATTCCAAATTGAAACAAAAAGTGGAACGAGAAATCCGTTCTCACAGTAAACAGTGAACAGTAAAGGACAAGGGACATTATGTTCTCGAAAGAAATGATCGTCGCAGTTGGATATTTTCTACCCCAATGAAACTCATGTCGTAAACAACACAAGGCAATAGCAAATCATGTGAACGGACTTTAATTGAAATTATTCGAAAGATATCATCGAATTTCACATATTTAGTTTAGTCACATTAATTCAAATTTAATAACAAAGTAATCAGAAACAGAAAGCTTTCAGGTCACCATTTCCGAATTTGCTGCTCTAAATTCGGAAATTTCGCTACCAGCAGCAGTGGATAACGATTCTCCTCCACTATCAGTGATCAGATATCACATCTTATCAGGAAATGTCAACAATGCTTTCAAGTAGGTCCAAATTCCATTCTGTTGAGAGAGGTAAAAAATATGAGAATCAAAAGATGGAAAAACAACTGAATAGTCGGGCTACTAGCTAGAAATTTTTCTTCTCGTCCTCGAATTTATTCGGTACTCTTCTGTAATTAAATATAATTTATAATCAACCATTGAATATCCCTTAACCTCTCTTTTCAACCGTAGTATTTAGAAATTATTTTCAATTGAAGATTATCAAGCAAACGAATCAATTCGATATTGTGTGCTGACTTGGTTGTGAACGGACAACTGGATCGAGAATACCGTAGCCGATATGAACTTCTCATCGAAGCCTTGGATGGAGGCAATCCACCAAAGTATCATTTCTTGGCGTATTAAGGAATTCATAAAAATTAACGGAATTTGTGTAATCATAGACTTATGTCTAAAATTACAATAGTTAAACGTAATTATTAGTATAAATGTTGGAGAAGAGTGAATTGCTCTGTGAAAATTCCAAGTCAGGATTTTGCTAAGAAGAATGAAATGCAAAAATGAAGAATCCTCTCAGAAACTATATCTTATCTTTCTCAATAAAATTTATAGTCGGCTTCGTCGGTTATCGGTAATAAAATAGTGAATTCCTGTGATTAAACATTTTAAGGAGATTATAGATAGTGAAGTCTTAAAGTATAAGAAGAATTCATAAAAGTTGAGATAACTTGGGTGAAATGATAACTAAATGAAACTGACCTATTCACTTTCATACAAACAAATGCCTCTTAATGATCAAATCATTATCCAATAATGTTTTAGTAGCGGTAAGATGCTCGTTAACGTAACAGTTTTGGATGCGAACGATAATGCTCCAGAATTTAGTCAAAACATGTACAGTGCCTCTATTCCGTGGAATGTATCTGTAAATTACGTGGTAACAACAATCCATGCCACAGATCCTGACTTCGGAGAAAATGCTCGGGTTATTTACTCCATTGCAAAGGTCCGTCAGTAGTTCTTTTTTCCGGTCCTGTCCATTTTTTGGCATGATCAGTTCTCAAGAATAAAAATTTCATACGACTGGACAGGTATCATTCGATGATTTCATTGAAGATCAAATCAACCATGAATTTGCAGAGTCGTGCTGATCTGAAGCTTCCATTTCAAATTGATGGCGAAAATGGCGTAGTACGAGTAATCGATCCGAAACTTCTCCTCCCTGGTTCAGTTTATCAGCTTCTAATTGTGGCCAGTGATCATGGACTACCTCAACCTCTTGAATCTACAACATTTCTAACTATTACAGTTCAGAAAAGCAATCATTCAAAACTTCTTTTTGATATTTTTTGGCTTACTGATAGCAATAAACCAGAAATTTATGAAAATATTACAATAGGACGCGTTGTTGCTCGGATCGCAGTGCAAAATGTACCGAAAGAAAGGTTAATTTATTACTTGTTTTACGTCTTATGAAAATTTTGGTTTGAAGAAGTTAAACTTCAAAGGTGAGAAGAAACTGAAGTTTATTTATTTTATAAATCAATATCCTAGTAAAGGTCACGCTTTAGTGGATTAGTTTCAAAATTACAGCGAATTATCAGTAAGTGGATGCGATGCGCTGTGCGTCAAAGAAACTGATTCCTTGGGTGTTTATTTGCTACTTGTCTGTGGATCCTTTGATCGTGAACAAAAGTCCGAATATAATTTATTTTTCACCATCAAATCCCACGGGAAACAATTGCTGGAGATTCCGGTGTACTTCGAAGTAAATTTCCGGTATTTTTTGTAGAACTGATTAATTTCAAACCTAATTAAGTTGCATGGGATTTCGGATGTGACTTCTTTCAAACAATTTTCAGGTATTTGACATCAACGATAATGCACCCAAATTCGAAAAATCACTATTCCATGTGATATTTAATCGATCTAAAACGCATTATAAATTAGTGCGAATTCAAGCATCAGATCCAGATAGCGGTGAAAATGGACGAATACTTTATACTCTTTCGGGTACTAGTCTATTCGAAATTGAATCCAATACTGGTATCCTGAATATCCGCGAAAATGTCCGTACTTGTTTTTTCCATCAACATTTTCACACATCCCTTCCTTTCTTTATTTGTTCACTTCAACAAATTTTATGTTTTTAACGATTCTTTCCTCAATTTTTGCAACGTTCTCGCATTGACGGTAAAGTTGATGGAACTGAGTGTTTCAGAATGATTGTTCACTTGATGAGTATCGTTTTCAAGTTCGTGCCGAAGATTCCGGTACTCCGCCACTTTCCTCAACAGTTGATGTCATTGCTGAAATCATTGATAACAATGATCGATCTCTTCTTTTCACAAAACCGTTATACGACGTGACTGTCAAAGAGAATACAGAACCGGGTGCTTGCCTTCTCAAGGTTAGATATCATTTCTTTCACTGACAAAAGAAAAATACGAAGAATTGTTGTTAAAGAAGCGACCCAATTATTATCGTATCAATGAATGAAGGAATGCGTTTAATTCAAATCTCGATTTTAATACTTGAATTGAATTGTGGAATATATTATGTCTAATTGATAACAGCACTTTTTAATTAATGCAAAATTTTATTGAGTAAGTTTATCGGCAAATTAATTGGAAATTGAGGGGTTTATGGGGAAGTGCTCATAATCGAAGAAGAAAATGAATTATGTAATTAGCTTAATTTTCTTATTTTTGACGAAGACCAAAGTTCCTCTTTGTGCTTAAATGTTGGAACAGAATGTGTGTGTGAGTCCTTGTAACATTGTGCTACTAAAATCCAAAAACATTTGGGGGGGAGAGGGGGTTTCAGGTTCTACTTTAGACAATCTTTCAAATCTCTTGGTTAGTTCATTTCTTTTCAGATGTTTACATAGAGATTTATGAATGAATTTATGGAAAAATATTCAAGTAGTAATTGATCAAGGCGTTGAGCTGGTCAGTTAATGTTCTGCCATCTGTACTTGATAAACTACTAACATTTCCATTCTTATTCCATCTTCAGTAGCACCAACAAAGTTGAAATATTTGCTTTCCTAAGCTAATCCCATAATTCCGATATTGTTATACTTTTATTCTTTGACCTTATAATACAATGATTGAAGTAAATAATAGGAAGAGAGGAATGCGGTCATCTGGCGGTCACTTATTTCATTCATTTTCAATAATCCCCACGAGATGTTTACTGAAAAGGAAAGTAGAATATTAGTTAGCAGCGAAGGACTTGCGTGCAAGTATTACTCTTCAGTAAGGAGAACGATAAGTGGACCAGAGAATATTACTAGGGTCACTGTCCTCCTCTAAACGGAAATTCACACTTCTTTACTATCCTCCCTCCATTACATTACCATTACTTCATCCTTATTTCATGCACCACAATGGAATTATCCTCTTTTCAACATATCAAAGTCTCAAATTTTGTGTCAGGTTCATAAAATTTTAACAAAATTCATAAATTTTCAATTGTTCATTCTATCATGTGCAATTACTCAATATTTAAATAATCTTCAGTGACGTAGTCATTACGTAACTATTTTATCCTTCAGGTGTTAAGTAAAGGAAATTAAAAAAAGCAAAGTGATCTGAACATTGTCTGATCCGAATTTAATTGAGAATTAATCGGTACAGATAATAATTCAAAAGTTGCGCGGAAAGAGAGGTATCCTTCGAAGAAAGTTATTAATGATGTGGAAATTGAGTTGACTCAGTGAAAAAGTCGTAGAAGTTTTCCTTTAGAAGTCTCAAGATAATTCTAATTACTATTAGGCTAAAGAGAAAAAGGGAAAGAAAATCAATCGGCACATTTCTACGTTGCGTCCAACTTGTAAATTACTCTTTCTTAACTTGAAAAATTTCTTCATCTGTACTTATACATTCTTTCTTTGAAATTGGCGAAAAGACTTCTCAAAATCGTCATCTTTCAATCAAGACTGAAAATTTTCATTTTGGAAAAGAGAGGGGATTACAACAGGCTTACATGAATATCTTTAATAATTTATTATTAGTGGCTCAATCAGAATAGGTTTATATCACGCTAATGAATTTCCGCTCCAATGCACTTTACCAATTTGATTAGAAATTTAATTTTGAATAATTAGAACCTCAAATATGACTTTGGCTTTAAGCAATTATGAAACTAAGCTTGAAATATACAATTACCAAATTAATATAGAAGGGATGGTATTTAAAAGTTATTTCAAAATCTGCAAGAGACAATATAACTCATCAAGTAATATCAATTCCGTCTTTCAGAAAATCTAAAAACATTAAAAATACTTTTACGTCTTATGCAAATCAAACTCGTTAGCTAATTGAAAGATAGAAAAGATGAAAGTTTATTTGACAGCAATTTAATTATAATCATTTGGAGCTATATACATACGATAGCAATACAAGTAAAATTTCTCAGATCCTTGAAGCTTTAATTTTCACCTATGTCTATTCCCTGTAAAATATTGCTTAGGTTAGAACTACTTTTATTGTGCTTGATTTCTCGTCGATGATATTCTTCGCTTTGTAAAACTCTTATCTGATACATCAGAACTTTTTGCTGCTTCATCTAATAAATTTAACATATCTTCTCCTTTCTTCGACTGTCGTGATGGCACTTCCAGTTTTAGCTGAAAGTTTGTAAAATTTTCAGAAACTATTACCAAAATTTAAACTAATTTATAGTAACGTAAATGTTAGGCTGAAACTGATATTTTAGGCTTGAATTTTACCTTCAAATTTTGAGTGTCAAGATAATGTCAAATCTAAAAGTTCCTCCCTAGTTCGCGAGTTTTTAAAGCTTTCTAACATAAATTTAAGAATAAGTATTTTTCTCAAATAAATAAATATAAATATGGAAGTGATAAAATTGAAATCTTAGGGCAGGCCAACAAATGTACTACTAACCGAGAAGAGTTATAGGAAACGTTCTTTAGGAAGAAAATAATCTTTATGATAACGTATGTGCTATTTTAAACCTGAAAAGAATTATGGTGTAAAAGTTAGATGGAGTAGCCAGCCACCTTTCTCTTAGCGGTAATGGGTTTTATTCTATCGTTATTACTGTTTACGATGGAACAGTTAATGGGTCCTTGAAAGGGTCACAGTAACATTGGTAGCATCACCAAGACCGCCCTCACCTTCAAATAGTTTGACAAAGGAACTCCATTACTCTTCCATCTTCCGAGGAAGGAAGTACTGCAAGATGTAATTTCTGTGGAATCGTCCGCTCAAGTGTTCATTACACGAGATATCTTGTAGTACTGTTCTTGTATGAAAATACCTCCCAAAGTTTTATTTCCCCAAAACAGTTACCTGCCACGTAATCAGTTGCCATTCTATTATCAACTAAAATATAGGAAAATATAAAAGAAAAAGTCAAACTACTTGATAATAAAGTTTTCAACTGTGAGTAGAAACAGCCAAGTGACCACAGGAAAGTAAAAATCGAAATTAATTTGAATTTTCAGCCAACAGTTCAGGCAGGCTTCCTTTTATTAAGGAAATCTTGATTAGCATTATTGATTGCTGCTGGAAGATTGTTTACCTAACCCCAATAACAGTTAAGGAGTATTATTTTGTTCAGAAGATTGAGATTAGACAACCGATGCTTTCATCACGCTTCTCAATAATTTTTCTCTGAAGGTTAACTGTTCCACGCCAGATTGACGAAGATGACTAAATAGAGAAATTATAGAAACTCTATTCTAAAATTTCTACTAAAAATTTTCAATTCGAAATTCTTGAAACTTTACGTCAGCAACCGCTGCAGTGATTGTTTTACGGTGCTTTCTTGCATCGATGTGAGTGACTGTTGCAAGTGTTTTATCACGTTCCTGTAGAAATGTCTTCTCCTCCGTCTCATCCGGAAATAAATTCAAATCGAATCCTGAAGTTTATAATTTTCACTAAAAAATTCGATAAATCTGAAATAGAGGGAATAGATTAGTCTCTCTAAATTCTGAAATATATTCTTAGGGAGGTTTTTCACAACAACCGCAGCCTGAACATCTATGCAATATGTCAATAAATACGATCTTTTTGTTTGAGTTTTTGAAATTTCACGGAAAAAAAACCTTTCTGCTGTTCTTGTCCAGGACTGACAATTAGTGCTGATAATAGTCGTAACTCATCATCTGGCAATAGATCCTCTGATTTCGCCACTAAGTCATTATTTTTCACCTGAAATTCAAAAATCATTGAAGAAAGAGTGAGAAATTGTTTAAGTAAAATTCAGGTTCATTAATATATGTGTTTTTCTGTTTAATTTACTTAACAATATCAACAACTGTTCAAGAACACATAGTAACTTTGTATTCCGATGTGAGAATATGCTTTTGTATTTGTCTATCGTGGAAAATATATTCAGGTTTTCGTTATTTCAAATTAAAATTTTCAATGGACCTGGATACTTTCTGGTGACACATACATGTTGGTACCCAATAACGTGCCTCTGTCACTCGTGTCCAACTCGATACTTCCCTGAAATCACTGGTATCCAGTAAACGGGCAGGGCAAACTAAGATATTCCTGGTAATTAGTCATTCAGGATGACATACTTCAAACCTCTCTTCTAGATTTAGAAAAAATGAATGACTGGTTACTTTGGAAAGACATGGCTTGTACATTGCTGCATTATCGTCCGGGGGAAACGATTCTGAGCGTACTTCTTCATCACTTTCGAAATATCGTGTTTTTCCAGGAGCACTTCCATTATACAGTAATTGATAGTTAGGTTCGGGGAAAAGAATAAATCGACCTTCCTCCGTCTGCTTATTTTCACGTAAAAATAATGATATATTCACTCGTGAATCCTCAAAATACACAAGTTGAATTAATTTTATTTAGTCTTATTTTCAAACGCAAATCTATAATCCACCAATAGATTCCACACCATTCAATCACTTTTTCCTTTCTCTCTTTCATATTTATGTCCTCTTTGTTGTTTTTTTAACTGGTTCAGTTTCAGAATACCAAAGACTACTCTGGGAATACAATTTTAATCTGCTGTTTATAGAAATATCTGAGAGCTAAATTTTCACTTAACCTGGAAGAAGTTCAACAAGCAACTTCGAATCATTGCTTGCTCCCAGAGAGGGATTTCGTAATATGTCGTAATAACCTGAAATTATGAAATGATTCAGTAGCATATTCCATCAGCGAAATAATTGAATGAAATGCGAGAATGAATTACTTCATTAAATTACCTGCACTAAAACAATTTTCCACATTTAGGAAAGGGAGAGAAGGATATCCTTATCTGATTTTGAACTCAATGAAAAATATCAATCCAATTTCTAAGAATAACCATTTGATGAGCGACGTCCAAGAATTGACTCAACTTTTCATCTTCGGGAAGAATTTTACGAACACAGTCTAAATGATTAAGCGTAATGAACACGATATTTTCAGGCCCACTGCAAATTTGAAGCTGATATTTATAAGTCATCGTCATTAATGCGTACAACTTGTCCATGCTGAAAGAATATTTAAAGAAAACTGTGCAGTACGTAAAAGTAGCAGGATGTGGAGAAATGAAATTGCTTTGTATTAATTAAAATACTTTAATTGAAAAAATGAAAGAAATAGGAGAGTGAAGGAGAAAACATACCTCGTTTCGTTAAGTCGCATAATGCTGGAATGGACAAGCTTCTCGAAAAAAATCCGCATGATCTGCCTACTACAGATATATTGTGGCTTGAATAATTCCTTCAAGAATTTGGTATTGAAAAGAATGTGCAAAATATCCCGTAGTACTTGTCTCGTTTTCTCTTTACTTATCTTTTGAGCCTAAAATAACACTTTTAATACCACAATATCCTATATAATTATTTAATTTCCTTTTTTTATTTCCTAGATTTTTTTCCACCTTTCATTTCTTACTTCATCTTCTCGAGATATCTCATAATACATCTGAAATAACGAAAGAAAAAAACCTTTAGACGCTGTTGCAAAATATAAATCATTTCGCCACCCATATTAAAGAATAACAGAGGCATACACTTCAATGACATTCTTTCCAACTTTCCAAATCAGTTAACCCTGTGTTAATGAAGCACAAGCGAAAATTGTATAGACTATTCCAGTCAACGCTTCTATGCTTCCAATTTAACTCGGCCTAAGGGTAACTAGAAAAACATAACGTTTCCATGACAATGGAGCAAAGAGTTTGAGTTATTGGATGAAGCGAAATAGAAAAAATCACAATTAAGGAACTCATTCTACTGCTGTTTCAAATAAGAATTTTAGGTAACAGCAAATAACAGCTGTGGCAATGAAAGTAACATAAGTTACAGTTTGTCGAAGACTACTGCAGTGAAAGAACCATTCCGGATTAACACTCAATCCGGAAGGATCTGTCTCGATTCCATTCTGGACTATGAACAATGCACCATTTACCAGTTTCACGTCTATGCTCATCACGCAAGTTAGTTCTTTCAAGTTCTCAAGTCGTACCCATTTATAGTTTCCGTTCGCAATTCAAGTACATGTAGAATGAGTATTATGTGCAGGTAATTGAGGCAATGCAAACTATGTTACTCTGTGCGTTATGCATGCGCATGCTGCATGCTGCATAATGGGCACAAAAACGACATTTGATTCAGAAGGTTTTGAAAATACTGAAACAAATACATATCTACAAGTGATTAATATTTTTGTTCAATTTCTCAATTTGTCAATGCTGAAAGTCTCATTGATCAGCTAAAGTATTACTCTTTCAGATGGCCAATCAAGTCGAGCATTAGTAAACGTTCACGTGGAAGATGTAAATGATAATGCACCCGCATTTTATCCGGAACAGTATAACGTATCAGTACGAGAAGATGTAGAAATTGGTAGTCTATTGATATTACTTTCAGCCAGTGATGCCGATAGTGGGACCTTTGGAAAGGTGTGTAAATATTTATAAATTAATATTATTGTGGAATGAGGTGGAACCTTTTTCATACAAAATGGTGCTAGATTTGCTAAACTGAATGCTTTGTTCGGTAAGGTCGTGACAGAAAAAGATCGAAAGAAAGTCACTACTGATCGTTACTATTCGCAATTAATCATTTATATAAGTAAATCGTAGAAACTTTAAGATATCAAAGCACACTTGCTTTAGTATTTTACGCATTCGTCATTTCCGAATTCTTATTTTTCAAGATACTTTATCGATTTGGAAACGAAGAGTCGAGCGCTTTCCGACTGGATGCAGAATCAGGTCGACTATACGTAGGAAAGAAATTATCAAAGAAAGATTATCATTTGAAAATGGAAGCCGTTGATGGTGGTGGAATGGTTAGCGAGAAACAGGTGTACTTGCGATATCATGATCATTTGCATGATACAACTGTTTGATAGTGATTTGTGATTTTCTGTAACTTATCAATATTGATCTTAATTTATTAATAAGTAAATTATGAGAAAATTATCATATACCTTATTCTTAGATTAATTGAAGGAATTTCTAACTTCAGGCTATTATTCATATCAGTGTTATCAGTAGTTACACAATAATTCCACAATTCATGAATACATTGTATCAAATTAACGTTTTGGAAAAAACCCTTCCAGGCATTGTAATTGGCGAAGTAAGTATTATTATAATTAAACGTAGTGATAAAAAGAAATATTCACTTATATTACTGTTTGATATCTCGACGTCATTTTCTATTGTTCTTAAATTTCCTTAATTAATTGCTAGAACTTTTTTACTGATGATTTGAGGTTAAAGCAGAAGGGTCATTCCCAATAATCTACAGCATTTATTCCGGAGATCCGGATCATTTCTTTGCAATTGATGCTAAAAATGGCCAAATTAGCGTTGCTGAATATTTGGATGCTGACAAGTGGGAACAGTTACTGCTTAATGTAAAGGTAATTAATCATTACTTAAATTACATTATATTATGATGATGGAAAAATACTTGTTTTATAGGGACAGGTGGATGGCGGTGGAGTGAATTACACACAAGTAATTATCACATTAACCGATACCAATGACAATGTTCCAGCCTTTGAAGTGGACAAAGTAGAATCGTATATTTACGAAAATCATCCGACACATCAGCCATTCTTTGCTGTACAAGCTTATGATAAGGACCGCGGGAAGGTTGGATTCTTTACAGATTATCATAATTATCATCGTATCTGAATGGCAGCTTTTTTCCTTAGACTTCGATACTCGCTAGAATTTGATAAGTAATTAAAGAACATTTAGAATGGTAAAGTGACATATGCTCTGTTGCTAAGTGAACCGCCATGTCCAATTTCGGTTAAGCCGTTAAGTGGCGAACTAACGCTGGTGGACAATTTAGACTTTGAGACAACCAATAAGTATTTTTTGGTGATAGAAGCACGGGATCAAGGAGTACCATCGCTCTCTTCCAATATCTCTGTAGTTCTTAATGTTCTTGATGTAAACGATAACAGACCTGAATTCAAGGAACAAATATATTACGTTGAAGTAAGTTAATCATTTACTGGACTTAATTGAAAATCGCAAAACACCGATTTTCAATCACATAGTAAAATCCCGCAAATACCATATATCCTAAACAAATTATTTTTAATCAGTGGAAAATTTAGGTACCGGAAGATGCCGAACCTATGATGGATATCCTGACAGTTCAAGCAAAAGATGTGGACAGTGAACAGAATGCTAGGATTTTTTATCGGTTGAGTGAAGAAAATCATGATTTTGGTATCCATCCTGCAATCGGAAATATTTTTGTGAAAGCAACGCTTGACCGTGAAACGATTGCCGAATATCGTTTACTTGTCATTGCTAGCGATCATGGGAAGGTGAACTATTGTGACTTTCGTATAAATTCATCTGTGAAGATGTTAGCAGCTTATTAATTTATTCCCATTAGTTTGCTTGAAGATGTCTATTCGTAGTTTCGATTTTGGAAAGAAATTGTTGAACAGAATTAAAACCACAAAAATTAAAAAAATTTTATACTTAATAAAAAGCAACCATAAGTATTTATGATAAGGTGAGAAAGAGTCAATATCAACCAGAAGAGATATGTATGTAATCGCCGATGTTTCTAGCCAGAACTCTCATCTCAAGCAGCCGTTCACGTCAAAATTTTGGACATAAACGACAATTCACCGTCATGTCCGATTGTGAATTCTTTTACGCTCACAAATGACATCAATGTTGGTGAAATATTTGAAAAAGTGATTGCAACAGATCCAGATGAGGGTTTGAACAGTAGTTTACTTTATCGTTTACACGTGGAGGATGTAAATTTCGCTATTCAAGAAAACGGTACGTCGGTATTTTTTCATGAGAAATAATAACATTTTGGTATATGGAATAGGATAACCGATGAAGATAGCCGAAATCTGAAATCTCGATAAACTCAATACCAATTTTGTTTTGAGTTAAATATACAAGGGAATATTTTCAGTTTTTGATAAAGTTTCTTTTTTTGAAGTCAAATTCTTGTTATTTCAGGGGAATTATTCGTGAAAAGGAAACTTTCTGAAAAAGACTACAGAAAAGAAAGCTGTCTGTCGGTAACTGTTCTCGATCGAAATGGTGACTTGCAAGCTCGGTCAACTATCTGTCCAATTCACATCACTTTTGGAAAAATAAATTCCAAAGTCAAATTTCTGGAACCGGTGGATCGCATCATTAAGTAAATTGAATGTATACAAATTAATTTAAAAATAAACGCTTTTAAATACATTGATTTGAAAAATACAAGCTGAATGATTGACAAATTAACTCTGAGTGGATTTTAGGTTAAAATCTAATTGGGTGTTTGAAATTCATAACCTCTAGAAAAAGTTTACATTGGATGTGAATTTTTAGGATCGGTGAGAAATGTGCATCTGGCTGCTTGTTAAAGATATTGAATGCAACGAATGTTGTTAAATGGGAAATCGAAATGAGCGGTATGGATTTCAGTTTTAGAAAAGATGTAAGTCAATTTAACATAAAAGAAAACTTATCGAAAGCTTTCCAATTGGCTACTCTTCTGTTTTTAACTATCCGGAAAAAGTTTTTAAATAAAATTAGAGAATTCTGACAATAATTTGAATTTACTTTAGATATCTCGGGTAATTTTGAGATTTTGAACAATATGCTTCTTACTTCGGCATACTTCAATGTATCTACAATAAAAGACAGCCGAACACTTTCCGTAATAGCATTTGATAGTGATGGACGCCAGAAAAAAATTACTTTTACTATTCGTATAACGATTTCGGGAGTTTCACAACAGGACAGTAAGGCAACCGTGATAAGGTCAGTGATTTGTCTCTTCAATCAAATAGTCACCAAGAGATCTTCGTGCGTAATTTCTCCTTATTTTGTTGAAGTTTTAAGAACGGAATAGACAATATTGAAGTAAAGAAAATCAAACAAGAATTACAATTAACTCATGAAAACATAAAGCAGCCGAAAAACACCTAGGATAAAAGGAAACTGTAAAGCAAGCAACGAAGAAAAATCTAAAGACACAAACAAAAACACTAAAAATACGAAATTAGGGGAATCAAGAGGAATAAAAAACCATCAAGAATAATCAAATATATCTAAAAAACAACAAAGAGGACATAAAAACAAAAAAGAAATGAAAAATGACAAAAAGACGATGAAACAACTGGTTCAGTTTCAGAATACCAAAGACTACTCCGGTTGGTTCAAAATTGGTGACACTAAGTAATGAAGAGAGTGGAAAAACTTTTTGGCGTTTGGAGAACGAGGTGAATTTTGACTGCAGAAATTTATCTTTCTTTTGAATTTTTGCAATCAACCAAATGGACGGAGCAATGTTTTCACGAATATTATTATCGATAAAGTCAAAAAGGTATAATCTATACTTTGAATACTTTAGACAGATGCATTCTACTTGGACAGTATCACTTCTACATTGTATCTATCAACAAGTATCCGCTGGACTCGCGATAAAAGTTATTTGCTCAAAGTGCAGAAGTGGAATCCAGAAAATAATTATCAAGTCGAACAAAAAAATTTGTACATCGAAATAGAACTATCAAATATCCGTTGGCCTCAGTTTTCCGATTGTCCACGATTTCTCACGGTTAAAGAAAATGAACCGACAGGTAGTCCATCTCAAAGCATTCATTAGCAACAAAAGCTGAGATCACAATTTATAGTGAGACCTAAAGAGAATGAGCTGACTTCAACTTTTTTCATATAGTGCTCGAGTTTTATTGAATTTTAGGTTCAATAATCGGGAAAGTTCCTGTTGAAGATGCTGAAGAAGATACTGACGGAGAATTGAGTTATTCGATAGTTGAAGGTTCTAAAAATTTCTTTTCGATTGATCCGGACACTGCTGAAATATTACTGATTCGATCGTTACATTGGGAACAGGTAAGGAGGCTTCAGCCAGTCAGTATTTTTTAAATCTAACTACTTCGCATAATAACCCTGTTAAGATATTGGTTATTCTATTGGATTTTCGCTTTATTTCTTTTGTTAAATCTTTTGAGTTTTAGTTTTGATAGTTTTGGTTTTTGTTGGGTTTTAGGAATGTAATAGATTAGCAATGTCTAATTACGGATCAATCAGAATTACATTTTTTTTGCATTGAATCGAACATTATCTGAAATATTGTTGGCTGGCTGCAAATCATTGCCGCTAATACTTTCTAATACGTGATAAGTCGAACAGAATATACTTAAATTATGTACTATTCTAGGATTTGTCGTTGTTTCTTGTGGTAGAAGTGGAAAACAATTATCGGGACGTGACAAAACGTTCGTACTGTGTAGTTTTCATCGCTGTCGAAGATATCAATGATCATCAACCTCGATTTTTAAGGTTTCTCTTTTTTTTCAATTTCTATTTGATTTTTTTGAGTTATTTTTATGAAATTTTTATCCATTGATATAAAACTGCAACAATAAATTTATATTGATTTCTTGTCCTGCAAAGTTTTCAGTATTTTAGTTCACAGAAGATAACGATTGATAATGATTTTATTAACGGTGATATTATTCATCATGTTGTTGCTGTGGACGATGATGCTGGTGATAATGCCAAAATCACTTATTCGCTTGTTGAAGGCAACATCGATGACGCGTTCATTATCGATCCGAACACCGGTGATTTAGTTTTACCTGGATAACTTCACATTAGAGAAGCATTTTGAAACACACAAAACGAATAACATCCTCATATGAGAACCGTGGGTAATACATTGAGCCATCTGATTGTATCATAGGTGAATTTAATAGTTTGAATAAATTTTCAGTATTCAAGTAATTATTTTAAATGCACAGGTACTTTGGTTCTCAGACGTCATTTCAACGGTGAACGAAGCATACGTATTCGAGCCAGCGATAATGGCGTACCATCGAAGTACACAGAAAAAAGTATCACCATTAAGTTTAATTCAGGCCATCGACAGTGGAGATTTTTTTCGCAGCAGAAATATTTCATTACTATGAATAGTAGTGCAACTCCAGGAACTATTCTGTTTGACTTCTTTGCAAAAAGTAAGTTCTAATATAAAAATCGATCTATGATGAATAAAATTGGGAATTAATTCACGGTGGATGATGGCGATGCAGTAATTTACAATTTTAATGTTTTGATGACTGTCGAGGACATTTAATAATCAATTGATGGTTAGATTACATGAGATAATAAATTATTATCATCTAAATTTATTCAATATCACTTATAATATCCGACATTTCCAACACGCAGGAAATGAATGGCCATATATGAAATTGTTTTCGTATTTTGTCTTGGATAATGATGTTCTGCAATTATCGGATGATGGAAAATTGATACTATTAAAGGAAATTACATCTGGAAAATATGACTGGCTTGGTAAGCATTGGAGCTTTTGAGAGCTGTGACAATTTTGTAGAATTTTCTTTTCAGGTTATTTCCAAATTATAGAGGAAACAGATAGCTCGTAGTATCTACGTGAGCAGAATGTTCCGCGAAATATTGTGTAAAGTGGAAAATGTCTTCGAAATGCTTTATACTTTTGATTAAATTAACACTAACGATTTACACCGCAAGACGACTTCGTATATGGACAATAAAATTTTTTCACGTCTGAAGTCGAATACATCTTTGCTTCTTTGGGAGTCACTGTATTTCATAAAATTCCTTTAGTGACAGCATCGGGAGGAGAGAGATTGCTCGATTGGACATTTGTCCATCTAAGCGTTATTGGTACTAATCAGTATCCGCCAAGAATTTCTTCATCAAGTTGCGGTAATTTGACAATACGTGAAAACATTGCTGCAGAACATCTCACTCGTATTTATGCATGGGATGAAGATAACGGCGGTGACGATGAAATTTTTTACAAAATAGTTGGTAATCGTTATTCATGTCATCGGCTAAATATAGTTTGTGTTACAAAGACTATATGAAGAGAAAACACTTTTTGAAGCTTTGAGAAGAAGTAAGTTTCGTCGAAATTAACACATATTTGAATATCAGAATGAAAAGGATAATATTAAGCATATATTCTTTCCTCCAAGTCTCTTTATTTTAAATTATTAGCTGGAAACGAAAATTCGGCCTTTTTTCTCAATTCTTCAACGGGATTGCTTTCTTGTCGTGAGTTAGATCGTGAACGACAATCGCAGTATTTTCTGGTGATCACTGCTGAAGATCAAGGCATTCCAAAACGAGCTGTAAGTACACAACGACTGTTAGATTTATTCCTTTGATGATTTATATAATTTTTGAAAATTTCGGTGCGTTTCAGGATACTTGCACGTTGCGGATCACAATAATCGATGAAAATGATAGCGTACCTGTTTTCGATGATAATATTCCGACATTGATAGAAATTGATGATAGTAGACGAGTTGGCGAAATATTAGGAAGGTTAATGAGAGCTTATTTATGCATTTATAAGATCATTTTTGAATCTGGCAAAACAAAATCAAACAAATCTTTCGAACGAAAATAAACGAATTTCTAAATTCTTTCAAATTTTCTTATATATTTTTAAACCTTTCATATTGAAACATTTTGAAGAAGGAAATAATGTTTTCTTCTCATAGGCTATCAGCAACAGATCAGGATGACGGTCCAAACGGTAAAATCACCTACAGCATCATGGAAGATGCCAGCGGTCTCTTAGATATTCGTATTGATACCGGAGAAATCATTTTTGCAAGGTGTATGGGAATTTTAATTTGTAAAAATTGCGTCCCCGATAATATAATGTGAAGAATAGCAAATCAATAAAATGAAATGTTTATTATTTTCAGAGATTACTCGATTTCACAAAACGAATATACAATCAAAGTAAAAGCGGAAGACCAAGGAATTTCTCGAGTGTTATCATCAGAACTTGATATTCGACTTCATTTTATCAGATCAAAATCGGAATTGTCATTAGAAGAACCGCAGTTCCAAAATGAACGTTACATCAGCTTTATTAACGAAGGTGAACAACGCGGACAATTCGTAGTCCAGGTACTTCTCAGATAGTTAATATGCTATGAATCAACTCACCTCTTAGAAAGAATATTGAAATGCTAAAATTGAGATAAAAAAGAAGAAAGAAGTACGACCATACTACAGGAACCAAGCTATTGGAAATGTCGAGAATTTTCAGGTTCACAGCTTAGACCGTTTAACTGAAGATGCACCCTCAGCATACAGTATTGTAAGTGGTAATATCGATGCAGCATTCGATATCGATGATGAGGGACGTATAACAACTGCTCAAGAACTGGATTACGAGATTGAAAGTGTTTATACTTTGAAAGTAATACGAACGGGCAACGTGAAGAACACACCTGAAACGGACGTCTATATAAGAGGTTCCTCAATTTTTCAAGGATATCTGGAAATTTTGAAAAGGAGATGGAAAATGAATAGCGTTCAATAAATCTTCTTATTTGATTGTCATCTAACGCTGTGTTAGAGAGCTTACACACAAAACACACGGAATATTCTATAAAAATAGATGTTTCATGCAATAAAAGTTTGTAATAATAACACGGAAAGATCATCAGAGAATATGGAAGGATGGATGGAATTTTAGACATCACTCGAAGTTTCGCATGGACATTCAAATTTTCTAAATTCTTGATTCAATTTTAGAGTTATTTAATTTAGTGATCAATACAAACGATAATGTCCCATCATTTCCAACGCTGAAGGCTCGTAAAGTATTTGAATGTTAGTGCTTCCTTTACTTTTTTCCACTTCTTTTTTAATAAATCTTTGACTTTGACTTTGTAAGCCATCAAATACAGTAGAAGATATACCGTAGTAATTTAAAATTAACTTATGGCTGATTCGTACTGCAGGCACTTGATAAGAATATTCGATGCATTCAGAATCAAAGTGTCCGAAAGTATAAATATTTTCAAAAAGTTGCATTTGCAGCAGCAACATACGGCACTTTGGTAGGGACAGTAGTAGCGACAGATGTGGATGCCGATACACAACTGGAATATAGTTTACTGTCAGCCGATGAACAGTTCGAAATCGATCCATTCACTGGGAAAATATTTCTGATTCAAAGTTTGGATTATGAAACAAATAAAGAGCATACTATTCACATTCAGGTGCTATTTATGGAGCTCCAAAATTGCTAATTTAACAATATGTTATGTGTACAATCAAACGAATACATTCGCACCAAATAATGCTTTCCATATCAGTGATATGCAATGGAAGACAGTTATTTGGAGTTTTCAGTATTTCAAATTTTTTGCAGGTAACAGACGGGGAAAACACATCACGTGCTACTTTACGGATAATCGTAGAAGATGTTAACGATAATGCACCCCAATTTGAGAAACAGTTCTATCTGATCAATATCTTAAAGGATGTGGAGTTGGGTTCAACGATTGCTAAAATACGAGCAAATGATCCAGATACAGGACTTGCTGGCACAGTTCGCTATGAACTATCTGCGAATAGCGTAAAGGATTTCAGAATTGATCCTGAATCAGGTACAATTGATTCATCTATATTATGTAAATTAATTAACAAAGCGAGATCATTACAGATGCTTGACTGGTCCTATCTTAATTTTGTATTCGAATTCGGATTTCAGGTTCTTCTATGATCTTCTTCATCACCTAACAAATCGTGATAGTTTAATTTGTTTTGCTATTCATCGGATAAAATTCCAGGCGATCTGTTGGTGATCGGCAAACTGAAAGATCGATCGACATATTATCTAAAGGTCCACGCGTTTGACTGGGGTAAACCAGTGCAAAGTTCCGTTGTTGCTGTTCAAATCAATGTTGGAATTGAAGATTATGACCGGAAATCAATACAGTTCACTAGAACATTATTCAAGTACAGTTTTGTCTCAAATACAGCACAGTGTTAGCCTGATTCAAAAACTATCGGACCGACTGGAATGCTTTGAGAAAGCTTTTCAGTTTTGAAATCCTTTTTCACTTTATATGAATATTAATTGATCAGACTGGTTCTATTTCTCATCCTCAGGAAGCAATTAAATCAACTTCAGCTTTACGATACCAGAAAATATATATCCGTACAGTGAGTTTGGCAAAGTGACTTTAATGGACGAATTGCCGACAAACACACTGTTGCGGATTCAAAATTTCGAGTATGCTAATATTTTTGGCATCTCCCGTGACGGCTCGATTTTTCTGAAATATCCAGTTGATGCTGAATTCAAAAGTGAATATGAGTTCTTGGTTGGTTCTGTTTTCTGAATTTTCAATTGCAATAAAAGGCAAGTATACTGCATAAGAATAAGTTTAAACGTCACGTGAGTTGATTTTCAGGTTGAAGCGTCGTCGCCACTTGCAAAATACAATGCATCTGCAAAAGTGTATGTGAAAATAACAGATTTGAATGATAATACACCATATTTTGTGGAAAAAATTAGTGAAATAACGATTAGCGAAGAAATGATTACAAATGAAGTGCTGGCAAAGTATGCCGTTGGCTAATTTATATTGGAATACAGTACTTACAGAAATTTGAGGACATAAGATTAGGGACTAAATACATATGATTTGAATTAATGACGAGTATTTAATTAATTTATTTATGCTATCATTAGTTTCCAGATATTCTGAACTCACACTAGAAATGTTACAAGCAATCATTTATCATAAATGATTATTTTCGAAGTAATAAAATTTTTGTAACAATATTGTTGGCAGTGACACGTAAAATGGCATTCGGGTATTTGCCATTTATTAGCCAGGGTTATCTAACAAATTGAAAGACTAAAGTTATTGTTACATTGAAAAATTTTTTCAGGTTCTCGGCAACAGACAGTGATAGCGGTGATAACGGACGCATTTCTTATCTGTTGCTATCTGGAAACGATTATGGAATGTTCAAGTTGAACAGTTCATCAGGGATACTATATTTCGAGAAAAATGTTGATATTGAGGAGATGCATTTGAATGATACTCTTAATAACCTGCTCATTGCGGCTATCGATAACGGTTCACCAGTTCGACTAAATTGGACCTCGGTTCGAATTCGTTTTAATTCCAGTTTCTCATCAGCTAGTGCTCCGTTCTTTATCGTTTCACAGTATGAAACAAGCGTATTCGAAGATCAACCGAATGGAAGTGTCATTTTACGTTCAAAAGCTGTCAATAAATTAGGACTACCGGATAGTGAGTGGATTTACACAGTTACAGAGAGCAATTTGGTAATCCTTTTCTTCTTACTCTTAATGTACTTATTTTCTACTTAATTTTTAGTATCGTTAGCACTTTCTTAACCATTTCGATTTGTCTCAAAGATGAAATCTCTATCCAGGCAGGAGGTTCACAGGTCTGATCATCAAAGTAATTATTGAGTTTCAGTATTCCTCTTTCTCACTCTTGTATTTATTTTCTGATTTGAAAAATTGTCTAAAATCCTAATATTTCTCTATAATTACTTGAAGATGTTTGTTGCTTCAGTCATTTACATGCAACAGAAGTACTGGCCATATAGTACTTATCAAAAATCTGGATTTCGAAACGCAGACGAAACATGAATTCATCCTGAAAGTTCAGGACAATCGAAATCGATCAGCAACAGTACCGGTTCGCATCCGAGTTATTGGTGTTGATGAATATCCGCCAATTTTCACAGAAACCAACTATATCTTTCAAGTAAGAGCACTGTATTTATTTGTAAGAGTCAAGACAACTTTTAAATTTAGCTTTGCTTATTTATTTTCAAATTTAACTTGAGTCAATTAAGTCATTGAATTCCGATAGGGATACTTTCTTCCAATGTGAGTTTGTCCTTCTTAAGCAAACAAATCAGATTGCCCTTTAGAGAAGGAAATAAAAATAAACGGTAATTGATAAACAATGGAAATTAGACTGAAGATTAAATTTCGGAAAGGGCCATCTCAAATCAGTTAAAAGCAGATAATATTCAAAAAATTACGCTTATTAAGAATTTTTAGTTGAATACTTGAAGATTTACGTTTTATGCGAAAGTATGAAAAAAATACGAAAAGTTGAAAACTGTATCAGATCCCGAAAAATTCCGAAGTTGGCCAACGTATTGGAGTTGTATCAGCGATGGATCATGACTCAGGTATAGATGGTGTAATTCGGTACGAAATACAAGGAAGTGCGGCGCGATATTTAAATATTGATTCAAGCACAGGGCAAATTATGCTTTCAGACAAGCTTCATTACAGGTATGAAGAGAAAACGATTTCTAGTTAAGAATACCATCTGTCATTCTAAAATCCACAAATTCTTTTTCTACTTGAAAATACTTATTAAACCAATTTAGTGACTTTTTGGATTAGACGTTTCATATTTAATTTCAGGACAGCTACCAACCTCACTAGTGATGAATTCACAGTGATTGCTAGTTCTAGTGCAAAACAGAGCTCACGTACGAAAGTGATCATTCAGGTCTGCTGCAATCCATAATTGTGCTATATCTGAAAATTTTCGAAATCTGAGATTTTCTACTATTAAAATTTATTAGATTTAAGTTTCTAATTCTTTACTTCTCTATTTTAATATAGAAAATTCAAATGCTTTGGTGATTATGTATTTATATACAGATTGATGACTTCTTACCATCGGATATATTCACAGCAACAGAAACCTTGACAGCAATTCAAATTTTGACGATCGTCTCTTTATTGTTGTTTTTCATTCTGTTGCTTACTCTTATTGTACTGGTTATCAATAGGAAGAGAAGAAATGGCACAAAACCAAAGAAACAAGTGAATTTCCGAAGCCTTTTCAAATTTTCTCTATAAGTTGGAGAAATGATTCAAATAAGGACGGATAGAAATTAGGGAACCTGTAACTGGCAAATGAGGAATAAGTTTGCAGAAATTTTTATTATTCTATTCCGCTTTATCACCGCTCTAGCAGAATAAAAGCTGAAAGCGTGAAAGTCTTGAAGTTTTTTTAACGAACAAAGTTGAAGAGGAGTTTTTAAAGTTCAACTGCTTATTTCTTTTACATTTGAAAGATTTTATAGGTTTATAGCGGTAAAAGAGTAAAAGACATGAACCGATCATCGTTACATATTGAACATGAAACGCAGTTCACTCCGCTTGCTTCTTCACCTCATGCTAAATTTAAAGTATTGATTTTCTAGTTTTTTGGACAGCATCATTCAAAAAAACATAACCTCATCTTTAACCTTTTGCAGAATTCTTCCTCTTCTTCCACTCATATCAATAATAGCTCTGCGAAAATTGGCTTTAAATCGTAAGTTTTTTGTTTGATAATTGATAATAATTACAAAAATACAAAACTGAAAAAATGGTTTTTTAACGAGTATCGAATCGAAATAAACTTAAATTTTAGGGATATCTCATATAACAAATCGTACCATTTTATTTTGTTAAATTAGTTGGAAATTAAACTTTTTTCGATATCTTTGAAGGTCTTTATTTGCTATCAAATTTATTTTGCGTAGTCACCAAAAAAATTTCTTTAGACCGATGGAAATGCAAATGAGAAGTTATTCCGCAGCATATTCAGTGCCTGATTCAGGTATTGATCCGGACGATATGTCGGTCACAAGTTCAGTCACTGATTATCTAAATCAAGTTGGAGTGACACCAAATAAGGTGAAACACTGATTAGGATTTCCTAATATATAGATTGAAGGATGGACTAAAAATCTTTATTCGGTCTCATATGATCTTATCAAATCAGATAACAGTTCAAGTTAACACTCTGATGAATCTTGCAGTTCCACTGCTTAATTCCAATTCAGATCTCGGTTTTTTTCTTTTGCAGTATTTCGAATCGAATCAAGGCTCATCCAGAAAACCTTTTACGATTTATACAGATGAAGTACACAGTGATCCAGAAATTAATGATTTAATTTATGCTAAAATAGACGAAATTTTGAGTCCGGCAAGCCGGATGAATGTTTGTTTCACATCAAACAGCTCAATCAACATTTCCTCATTTAACGTTAGTTGATTCTATTCTTAGTGAAATTATGTGGATTATATGCAAAAATATATAAAAAAACAAAAGTAAAAAGGGTATAATTTATTTGCAGGCCAATGCGATTAATTCTCAGCCGATACCTGCATTTCAGCCACTCAGCGAACTTTTATTGGATATGAAGAAGCAACAGAATTAGCAGAACTATAGCTGCTTCTCGACTTTATCTCTTTTAATTGAAGTCTTGGCGCTTTGTAAATCAGTTGAAAAGTGAAAATATGATCTGAAATTTGAAGAGAAATGTGATCCTGAGAGGAATCCTTCCTCTTTCATCAGAAAAGAATTTTATGCAATCATGATTTTTAAAATCTTATTATCGAATACCAAAACAAAACAAAATTTGCAACTAAGCCACTTTTCATGGTTTTTATACTTTCAAAATTTATGAAAGGATGAAAATAGAAACAAGATCCAAAAAAGTTAAATTTTGTTCCATTGTTCGATATCTTTATACGGGCAATATTGTATCAAATATGTAAATTCTCATATAAAAAATATCTTTAAAAAGCATTAGATTCCTTTTCACATATTGCTGTGGAAAGAATTAATAAATAAAATTTTCTTTGATTATTATACTTCATTGTACTTCCTTCCCTTTCTACCAAAATAATATATATAAGTATAAATCAATTAGATAGCTGAGCAGGTTAAACTAATAAGAAAGCGCTTGTTATATTTTAAAACTCGTATGAATTATGGAGATACTGTTGCCCTTTTATTCACCTTGCTTTTTTCTACATGACCTTCATAATAAGTTTAAAAACTTTCTCAATATCAAATTTGTCGGTGATTAAACTTATTTTTGAATTTTTTTTTGCATTAAAAAGAAAATAGCATAATAATTTATAAAAATTATCCTATTCAATTCAGTACATTTCTTCGTTATCCAAGATTTCTCAAAATCAATTATACAGTTTTCCGCTTCTCTTTTTCATCTTGTTATGTCAACAGCCGGACGTGAGGTGAATGATTTAGTATCATATATTTCTGAAATGATTTAGCGAAATAAATTATCGAAATAGAAGCATCATCTGCTTTTATTAGTGTTAACTATTCGGTTGATTGTTCCGTCCCTGAATATTTCTTATTCTTTTTCAGAATAGAATTTCCATAATGGAATGGAAAACGATAGCTGTTTCACAAAAGAAACAATTGAAATTCTGAAATTAGCGTGGTCTAAGAATGACCGACAACTCCAGAATTTTCACTCATTACCAAAATAATTTAATTGCGATGATTCCTAGAGATCCAAGCAGAAATTAAAACCTGACAAAGCTTATAGCAACCTCTCTGCTTTACCTTCGCTCACGTTATTTCATCTTAGCTTCTACAAGTACCACAATTTCTCTATTACAATTTCACGTTGAAACGCGGTACTATTCCTTTGATGCTTTTCACTAATTCAGCTAAACATCTTAAGGAATGTTGTGGCAACTGTCTATTTCACTGTCATTTCATCTCATTTCACCGCAAATCGACCGTTTTTCTGGAAGGATCGAGTGAACAGGCGTCCGTTCTGTTTAACTTAGACACTTAGCCGCTCCTGTCTCATTTAACATTTTTTAAAAGCTTAAATTTCCTCGATCTCTTGTCCAAAAATCGGGCAAAAATTGATTATTTCTAAGGATTTGATTATTTCCTCATCATATTTATCACTGATTATGTTCGATAAGATGATAAAAGGCAAAGATTACGGTGAAACTGTTGCATGTACAATATGATTTCAGCATAGATATTTTGGACAATGTGAAAATTAACTCAAAAGTTACTGATCGGATAGGACTGAGCCATAGCTTAGTGATAAATCGTTGAGCTGTCGAGAAAACCTAATCCGATTTTCCAATCAAAATATAGAAAGGATGAAACTATTGGGAATTTTCGGTAGATTAAAATATAATTCATTCATAGGGCTTATCATTTTTTCGTTCCTTTCTGATTCGCAAAAAATAACTTCAAAAATCATTGTTTTTCCGGAAAATCATTCATCCATCCCATTACGGTATGTATTTTTCCCATTTCATACTTTGAAAGAACACCTGGTTTGCTTCCTATAAATTTTTAGACTGAGAACAATACGTTTTTTTGTTTATCATAATTCATTTTTGATCGGTGACTTTCACTGTTTTTGTTATTAATTTTCTCATCTTCTCAATTTTGATTTTCATGCTTTCAAATTGTGCTGACTGTTTCTTCCTCATTTCCTCATTCTTAATTCATATTTGTATGAATTAAAGTAAAAAATATTTTAAAAATTGAAAAAACAGAATACATATAGAAAGTCCAATATATTTAAAGTGCAAATTTGTTATCTTTAGTTCGCATTTAATTTAGAATTGGAAAAATTTCTGCTGTCATTGATAGAAAAATGATCAAAAAGAATCAATGAGATTGCTCGATTAAACTATTTGCTTCTTCGATCTTTCCAGAATGTTCTGATCAATTCTGATCATTCAAACTTTTTCCATTCTCTACCATTCAACTGCTTAAACTGCTTAAACCAATTATTAACTGTCAGTAATCTAATCTGTCATCATCCTTCAACCTTTCCACAGATTTCATTCGAATCAACCAGACATCTTTTCAAGCCTTACAATTTCTGCAAGACAATTTCTCGGAACTTTCCGATATAAAAAGTTGAAAAGAGAAAACGCAAATAAATTAATATAAATATATATCGCCGCCTGTTATTCGCTCTTCATGTAATTCTATTTTCGTCGACCTAACCTTTTAAATAATTATGAAATGAGTTTTGCAAATTTTAAAACGAATTTTTTACTCTTAAAAAAGAATGAGATAGAGTTTAATCAATGAAGTTTAAGTGAATGACACATTGCTAAACAATTAGCGATAGCCTTTTGACCATCAAATGTTCATTGCACTTTGGTTTTTTTTGCTTGTCTTTTCTGAAATAATTAAAATGAGAAAAGTAAGTTTCTTGCTGAGACTTCTCAGAGAATTTACTTTTATTTGAATCATGCATTTAACTCCCGTGGGATGGCCACCGTCCACTCCATCTCTATTTCTCTGTTCATTTTTATTTTCGACTCATCCATTCATCATTTCTTATTTCCTTTTCCTTCATTTTAATTCACACAACTTTTTTCATTTGAACTTTCTCGATTCTCTTTTTTCAGTATTCTTTGGAATGGATTTACTCATTTGCATCGCAAAAACTAAAAAAAAGTGGTAAATTTGAAAGTATGATTTGATGAATAGAAACCTTTTTAGTCTCACCGAGTATTGAAATTTTATTAGCTAAAATTATTCAGATTAAGCTAAACCTTGAAATTGATTTCGAAGAATGATTCATATCTAACTCTCTAATTCCGTTGTTTCTCTTTAATTCATTCTGTACTTATCATATAGATATTATCATTAAACCAATTGGCCGGCTAGGATTAATTTTACTTTTCCAAATTTATTTAGGTAGAATTCATTTTATCGATTACTTTTTTTTCTACAAGCATCGATATCAGGATTGAAGTAAAATGACCCGGGGCAACATATCAGTTTTTGATGTCAATAAAGAAACGGTATTTTTGAGAGAAAGAGAGAAGAGAGCAAAGAAATGTTATTAAATTTAATTTCCTATCCTTGCCATTTTTCGAATAATATCAAATCGATTTCTAGTTTATTTCCTTTTCCGCAAATATTTTGATCAAAGAGATTTCGTTATTCAAGATATTTACTCCCTTAGCGATTCATTAGATAATTTAAGTATTTGAATATAATTATGGTAGAAAATTAGAAATATGATATTATTGTTATTATTGGACTTGGATTGATTTAATTTTCATATTTATGGACGATATTAAAATGATTCCATGAATTTCATTTGAAATGAAAGAATTAGATTAATTTGTTTGCCAACTCATGGAAGAACTACTCGCTTTATTAAGGATTTCAAGACCGCACAACAATTTGTAATTTCTTCTAAATATTCTAAAACCAGAAGTTTTCTTTTCCATTTCTCGAATGCATCGAACTAGTTTTAACGATATAACATTAATGTTATATTCAAATAACGAATTTATCAGTTGTTATCACTCGAGTGGAAATCTATGGGGAAGTGGTAGTAAGAAGCTTAGATGATTACTGAAGGAAATTTAAGAAAAATACATTTAAGAGAAATAATCGATAGAAATAATTAATGAAAGCATCTTTACAGCCGATGAGTCATATTTGCTAATTTATCTTCTGCGTTTATTGAAGATTTGTACCATTTTATTTCAGGAATGATTGATATGTTCATGAATTTGAGAGAGAAAAAATGAAATTAGCAGAGATGAGACTGTTTTGATAAATGCTTATCATCTCGCTTATCTCAATAACTACAACTGATAACGGTCGACGTCAGAAATTAGACTAGGCAATGTATGATTGATATTCATAACAAATCAAAGTCGAATATTTCGATTAAATTATTTCTAACTTGTAAGTATATTATAACAAGAATGTTGCAATTAAGATAACATAAAACATTTAGTATTATCAGTGATAAGGGAACACTTAATTTCACTAGAACTTTCTCCAAATGCATTTTCTAGCAAAGTTAATGCATAAATTTGTGAGAAATCAAGCATTTAAAATATTTGTTGAATTAAGATTAAATTTAAATCTATTTTATCATTATCTTCTCGTCATCTGCTAGACCGAATAATGTGGAATTGCGAAAGCAGATTATGATTTAATCAATATATAATTATCCATTGATTTTATCTTTAGAAAAATATACATACCTGATATATGTATGTTTTAAATATGGGAGCACATCATTTTTCTCATCAATTAATTGATTGATTAATTCGTTGATTTATTGATTATTCTGTTTATCCATTGTTTTTTCGTCTTTGAATTCTTCCTTTTAATGAAAATGGTAAATGGTAAGCGGCAGGTAATCACTGTGAATTACTTCTTATCATTCCGTATATTATTTTGCAATGGATTAGTTTAAAAACTTTAATCCTATAATCTTAACTGCCATTGAAGAAGAAAATTTTCCCTTTAAATTATCAGTGAAAAGTTTTATTCTTAGCTTATCTATGACGGAATCATTATTATTATCATAAATTATTTTTATTATCATTGTAATCATTATTGTGTCGTTGTTACTGTCATTGCCATCGACACCATCACTGAAAATGTCGCATTTTTTTAAATCAAGCTGTTGTTTGGAAATAATGTCTTCACAAAATTAAGAAGAAAATTAAATTAGTAGGTTTGATGATAAGGAAAATTACCATTTCAAAATTTCCACTTGTTACTTTCGTGAGTAACGACGAATAAATGGTTCATGAGAAGAAATTGCAAAGTTAGTTTCAGTTATTATCGATAACAACGTCTTAATTTTATTTTTAAAATGACTTAGAATATAAAGAATAGTTAGCAAAGGAAAAAACTGGATATTTTCTTCATCAAACAGAAATTATTAATTTTAGAATTGATTAACTCAAAAAATGAATCGGTTTCAAAAAGATTGAAAGTATAAATTATCCCTTTTCTTTTCATTCAATCTTAAAGTGAGCAGTTTAAATGAAATTTTTAAATTTCAAAAAAAAGATTTTAAGGGAGGAACGGGTGAAGGAAGAAGAAAAATGTGCCGATTCAACTCTTTGTTTTACAATTAATAGCTTTTCGAGTGAGTTCAGTTCATCCATTCGAGTTCATCCAGTTCAATTCATTTTGCACTAATCTTTCTTTTTTCTTCCGAATTTTTCGGAAGAAAAAATTTGCATTTTCAAGTGTTTGCCATCAGTGTAAGCTCATTTCAATTGAGTATCACCTGATTAAAGTATTAATTAAAGACTTCAATAATGAAAAAGTAAAATTATATTGCAATTCACATTTCTTCAGATCAATATTTCGAGAATTTACATAGAGTTCATCACTTTTCAATTAGTTTTATTTCTCTTTCCTTCTTCCATTAATGTATAAATTAGTTTTTAATTTCTAATAAAAACTCAAAATTATTTGAAAAAGTCAGCAAGCAAACGAAAAAAACGGTAATAAGAAGTTAATATTTAGGTAATAATTTGCATTATTAAATAATCCACTACAATCACTGCTACAAATTCACTCAAATTTTGCAAAAATTAAAATAAAAAAAATTTTTTCTTCAAAATGTTTCGAAAAGAAAAGGAAAGAAAGTGGAAGATGAAAATTAAAAAAATAATTTGATAATGAGAAGGAATCACTGTTGCTGAAAGATTCGAAGGGAAAATTCAATAAAACCATGTGAGTGATAAAATATTCGTACCATTCGATACTGAAGCACCTGTTGTTTTTATCGTCATCCATTTATTAATATTTTCACTTCCACCATTGTTTTGTTTGGTTAATTTCATCCTCGTTCATTTTTATTTCAAAAATTTCAAATCGAAGAATAAGAAAAGAGGGGAAGAATATCAGGAAGAGAAGAATGAAAAGCAATCTAAGAATTCGAAATTAATGATAATGAAATCCTTTTCTCTCCTATTTCAATTTTAATGTTTGGTTACATCGAATTCCTTTAAAACTTCCGAACTCTTTTTGCTGAATGTAATTGAATATATGAAATTAGAATACACGTAAGTTTGTTGTTAAAAGGTGAAATATGTGCTAGAAATAGCACCAATCAAATGATTTACTGAAAACATCAAACAAATTGTCCATCGCATAAACGAAATGAAAGCAAAGGTGATAAACTTAACCTAACTTCATGTAATCAACTTTCCTGACCCAATTTCCCCAGTTACCTTAGCTTATAAACTGAATAGTGTTTCAGTTAAGCATTATATAAAGAAGCTAGATGTGCAAAATGATTTTATATGAGTTGATCCAAGTGATCAGACAGTGATAAAATGGGAAGAAAGTCCCAACAGCTGTCCATCGAAGGGCTAGCCAACAACAACAACAATATTCCATCCATTCTGTCCGTTCCATCTCTTCCTTCTGGCTTACATTACATCTTCCATCCACTTCTGAGATATTTTTCGAACACTTTTATGCTGCGATCATCGCTGTGCTGTCATGTTTTGTTGTATTAAGAAGTGGGATAGATTAATGACGCATTACAGCAATCACTGCCACAATTAACTATCGGTGAATGATTTGAAAGTGGAATGAAAGCTTCATTAACAAGTGATGACGGAAGAGGAAAGATGAAGAAAAGGCGATAGCTCATCAAATATTCAAGCTTCACTTCCTGAAGCTCATCAAACTGTAAGCATCAACATTTATCCTTGCGACGTTTCCACAATGACAGTTATTGTTACTTCTTTGCCATCTTTGCAACTACAACATTAGTTGTATTGGTTTTGTGGTTATTGTTGCTGCTATTGTCGTTATTGTCTTCACTATTTTCATTAACAATGCAATATCATTCTGTCTCGCCTATTTCACTTATTCTTCTCTTCTTAAGCAATCATCCAAATGTTTGTAGCGATATATATTTCTATTAGACAGTAAATTAAATCTTATATACTATGGAATATTAATAATCATGTTCTCATCATAATCCAGTAACTCCAATAATTCAAATAGTAGTAATATTTTAATTAATAATGATAGAGTAGCGAGAGCAGTAACAATAGTGGTATAAATATATGGAAAATATAATAAAGGTAAGAAATAAACACTTATGTTATAATATTCCATAACTCATTTTGGTAAGATTAACGACAATACAAAGTTTTAAAAGATAAAGGTAACGGTAAAAGTAAAATCAGATTGTTAGCGATTAATTTAATATGATAATTAATTATATCTGCTATATTAAATGTGTAAAGAGCAGGGATTGATAATCTTATAACCTCTATATGAGATATTCGATATAAATTCTCAAAAGAGGACCAATTTAAATCATAGTAATATTAAATAATTAGTCACATATTAATCTTCACGCATATTCAGAAAGATTTAACTCCTATGATTTTAAGAAATTGAAAAATTTTGCTTCATTTATTTAAAATTATTCTCAGAACTTTCAAAAATGCCAAAGTCAAAAAACGCCTTCAAGATTTGCTATTTACACAAACATTTAAACAACAAAAATCATTTCATTAAGATCCTTTCGTCAACGTAATGATCATTTAACTATCATAGAATTTAAGTGACCATTTGAGAGGGAGCGTATTAGTTACTCGAAATTAATGCTATTCATTAAGACTGATTGGTTAACGATAGTGCAAGCAGCACAATGAAATCGTTTGATAATATATTGTTAAATGATTTATCACAAGTCCATTATATTAATCTTTGGTATTTATCCTTCTGCTTTCTTCTTTTTTCATAAAACTTGTATCTTCTACAATTTAATTTGAAGAAAAAAAGAATATCTGTCCGTTTGTTTTCTTTTCGAGTCAGAACTGGATGATTTTCGGAAGAAACAAATTTCCATCCACAATTTTTCCCTTCAACAAATGGTATGAAATTTCCAGGGGAAATCCGGTGATATTTACTCTCCTTCAAACAAATCAATATATACATGTACTTTAATAAATATTAATAGAATAATGGAATTCATTTATCCATAAAATGTAATTAACACTTAGAAATAACTGCAGTTTCAATCCTTCTCTCCTTGTCCTCTTTCTCTTTATTTTTGAGAGAAAGAGAAAGATAAAAGAAAAAACTGATTAAGATTTAAAGGAATAACTGTAATTTAGCACTCCTTTAAATTGAATGTTTTTAATAAATGTTTTTAATTTCTCTTTTTTGAAATTTTTTGTTATCACAAAAATCATTTTGACATCAACAATTAGTTTCAAACTAAATGCTAAATGCCAGAATTGGTATTCGAAATAAGCTTCCCATTATTTTCCTTACACTGTCTTAATAACACGGAAGATAAAGAATACAAAAGAATTTTTTTGAATTTGTTGCATGCGAGAAAATTTTACAGAGCTTTTTTGTTTTCTTGCTTTCCTCCCAAAACCTTTCACCTTTAGCAATTTAATTTTGCAATGTTTAATTGTTCAGCGTGCGGAGTCAAACCTTCTTGTCAAATTTCAATTGATGGTAAAGTTTTTCGTTTTACTTTTGCAACTTTTAAAAGTTTTTTTTTAGCATTTTCGATAAGTAAAAGTAAAAATTCATTCCTTTTTAATCAGCCGATTTGTCATAAAAGCACAGTTTATTTGAAAGTTTTGTTATTTTCGTAGAAATGAAAAAATAATTTATTCGAACTTCTAGATGTATTTAGTGAATTTGTGGTGCTCAGGCTTCCGACTGATTTGATCTTTTTTTCCAAGTTTTATACACATGTGACTTTCTCGTTCAAAGGTTAACTGACGAGAGCTTCTTACAAACGCTATCCGCATAATTTGATGTCTTATTCCTTGCTGTAAGAAATAAAAGTCAGCAAGTTGATTCCTGAAAAAACTTTTTTCCCTTTCTTACTTTCGCTTCCAATTTATTTCAATTTACTCTTAAAATTTGTTCTGACTTCGTGCAGCGAATAAAATTGTAGTCTAAGTAATTTATATTAGAAAAGTTTGCATTTCGAATACAAAGATGTTCTTGCTTTCGTGATTAGAAACGCCTCTATAGGACTCATCCATTTTACATTTTTGGATTAAAAGTTTTTTAGATGAGAATAATATCCGTCTTACTGTATACTTCAATGTACAGTATCAGTGCACATTGGACTGTATCGGGACAACAACGGAAAGCATTTGTCAACCCACAAAGCGAATGTCGCATCAAATGTCTAAATGGTGGATTTTGCGCATACTTAGTTGACGATCCATCGATACACACATGTCTCTGTTTGCTTAACATTTATTATGGAGATCGATGCCAGTACGCTGGTACGTCGAATTGATTTCTACAGCTTATCATCGATATATTCTAGGAAGATCAGTTTAAGCTCTCATACATGTTAATATGTTAAAAATTATAAAAATAAATCATTACGGTAGGTGGTGTAAGTGATGTGATAATTTCTACTACATCACCTTATATCTTCGTTATTTGATAGGTTTTATTAGAAGAGAATGAAGTATGAATGTAAATTGTGTTTCTTGGAAGATTAATGATTAAGTAGGATTCTTAAAAGATTTAATCTATTTAGTCTACGTGCTATTAGCCATCCATCAAAAAAACATTGAATTTTTCATTGAGTTTAGAAATTCCGTTTGAACAAAATTTTAGAAAGTCAATAACCTCAACATAAATGAAGAAAGGCATAATAGTTATTTAAATGTTTAATTGACAATTATTTCGATATTTTTCTTAATTGATAGCATTAGAAAAAATGGAAAACTTTAAAAAAGAACTGATAAGAGAGAAAATTTTGATATGATTGCTTTCTTGAAAGAAAAAAAGAAAGGATCGATTGATTGGAATAGAAATGAAAACGAATTGAATGATTGTTTCAACAGTTATCGATCTCTTCCAATATTAATTTCTTCAAAACAAAAAGAACGAATATTTTTTTTTCTCCAGAAATCTCATTTCCTCTTTCTATAATTGAACGATTATGTTGAAGTTGCTGAAACGACGACGTCAACGACCGGTCGCTTCGAACGACCTTTTCCATATCATTCAGGACGAGAAGGGTTCGAAATTGAACGCCGAACATATGAATCGTCATCACCGGTCCAAACAGCAGAACTTTCCGGCGATGTAACTGATGAAATGTCACAATTCGGATACACTAAAGTGTATGAAACAACAGAACCAAGTGAGTTAATCAACTATTTAACGGTTTCATCCGCTTAACTTTCCTGCTAAACCGGAAATGCTACTTTTACTCGAACATTTTTCTTATATTTATACATAATCTTACCGGTAATTCGTTCGTGAATTACTTCTTAATCGTTAAATTTGTTGAAACGAAGTGATTTGTAATATTCATTTCTTCTTATACTATCAATCACTCTATCCAGCAACAATTTCTTATCAATTAATGATCTGTAAAGCTTTATCTTATCCACACCTCATTTGTGCCTGATGGCCATACCTCAATTCTTATACAATGAATTAATTCAATTCACAGCCGTATAAATTTTATTTAAAGAAGCGCCTTTCAACCAGTTGCTTCCGTTATCATTCCAATAGCTTCAAAAATTGATTAGTAAAGGAACTTTCCGACTTATTAAATAGAAATGTAATAATGTTATTACCTATGACACATGTAACTGAAAGATTGACAGAAAAATAAAACCAAATCATATAAATCTAAAAAAAATGAAAAAAAGCTGAATTTTAGGTATTTCAATTTAGATATCTTTTCTGTTTTGTTTTTTTTAAAAGTTATCAAAAGCAACAACCAATATTTTCTCTATATAACGATAAGTTATTATCGCTGTATGTCTATCATTTTATAAGTTATTTGCGATATAAAGTTTATCATTCCATAGTTTGTATCCAAATAACTAATGAAACTGGAATTTCTTAACTGCCTTGTGAGTAATTGGTCCAAAAAAATTGTTCATTACTGTCATTTTTATCATCTTAATTATCATTTATTCATTCTTTACAGCAATTAGATTATCAATGACTGAGAATATCACTTCAAGATGATTGAAAGTTTTCAATTTTTTCTTTTTACAGGAAGCTTTCAATCAGTTAAAAAATCAATTCAGACTGTTTCTTCACTTTCTTTTATAGCAATCTCTTTCAGTTACAGAAAGGATCACATCAACTGAAGAAGCGAAAACGGAGGAGAACGATTATACGGAAAGCTGGGATACTACCAACGGCGACGACGATGAATATTCCTACGATGATCGACCTGTCGATCCACTTGGTTCTTTTCACTTGGATATTTAAACCTTTCCAAACAGTATTTTTAATAACAATGAAGTGATGACCAAAAGAAATGGATTTTCTGTTTTTAGAAGATACTGTGAGAAGTGAATCATCGATGCCGGTATGGCTGCAAGGACCGGATGATTACCGCGCGATAGCAGGGCAGGGAAGTCCACAACGGATTTATTTGAATAAAAAGAAACCAGATCAAATAGTAACACGCCCGAATAAAGACAAGCGGATGAAAACTAATGAGGAAACATTAGAGCAATGGACAACCGAAAACGATAACTTCGATAGTGAGGAATTGATGATGGAATCAGAATCGATGGATGATGGCTGGATGATAAGCAAGCGACGACGTGTTATCACTAGTGGTGCTGCTGTTATCACTAACGACCCGCTGCAATCAACATTCTTCATTTTTCTTGTTATACTTCTGTTAAGGTGGCAATAATCTGTCTGAAAAAAAGTGAGAATTAAGTTAGAGAAAACATAAACTGGTAAATTTCTATTTTAATAACTGATGAACTCAAACATTACTTCTTTGTTTTCTATGAGGCCATTACTGAAGACGAGATGCAAAATACAAGGAAATAAATGAAACGAAATACGTTGGAATCGAATTGAAATGAATACATCACTAAAATTGAATTGGTTAGTGAAACGAGTTTCCGGAAACACTCAAGATTTCTATTACATTTTAATTCAGACCGGTCAAATTTTTAGGATAGCAACAAAACCCGTTCATAATCATCAACGTTATCATCGTCCCTCAAGTTTTATCAGAAATTTGAATGAATTAGAGAATTCTCATAGAATTTGTCCCAAGAAGCATAATCAAACTATTATGAAGCATAACAAAAGAAGCATAATCACTATTACGTCATTCATACGATATCAATTGATTTCAAAGAATTAAAGTCAAAAATTTATGGCAGCTGGAAATTCAGCAAAATTTCTCCAATTTTTTAATGACCTCTGAATAAGAAGTTGACCTTTCTTACGAAGGATAACAACAAAAGACTTCAAAATCATCATAGACCTACAGTGGGATTTGTTTATTGAGTGTTTGAGATAAAAAAATTAAAAATTTTTTTATTAAACTGGCGGAAATTGTTGCTACGAGGAAATTTTCTCATTCAAAGTTGAATTAATAATAAATAACTTATCGCCAAATGTTCAAATTTCTTTTTTTCTCATTATTGTATTATTTTTCGTTTGGTATTATTGCGAGGAATTGGAATTTCTGCGCTATTTAATTACACACTGTTTTGTTCAATGTTTCTCTAATTATCTCTAATCTAACTAACTCTAACTAAAATTCAAATTGAAAATTTAAAAACTTTGAATTTATTAGAATTAAGATTAAAAAGATGGTGTCAGTTCCTTACCAAAGATACTTCCTCCGTTTCAAATTTTTCAATAACTAGTAAAATATAACAAAAAGTGATATATGTCTCTATCAAATTCATTAATAAAAATTTGATTGCAATAGAAATCGTGAGATGACAAAACTGTTTTTTGTACAAATCAGTTCTGACACCTCATTTTTCTCAGAAATATTGAATATTCATATCTTCTGTTAATAAGCACTAACTTCCTTCTAATTACAGGTATAATTATAGAATGAATAATTGTTCAAATATAATGAAATTTATCAATTAATTTGCATGCATTTCAGAATTTTGTCCAATAAATTAACGTCTATTATAAATAAAAATATTGAAAATTCATGTTAATTAATTGGATAAAATTTGGAAATCATTCAAATATCTTGCTAATCAATGAATTTTCCGTATAAACGTTTGCGAAAATGTTTGTTGATAAGCGAAGAATGATGTGAGAAAGAAACGAAAACGGGAATTCATTCAATCTCAAATAATCTCTTAATGATAAATGATAATGCGTTTGCATATCATCGCATTATCATCCAATCTGAGAAGGAAGGGAGCAAGAAGGAATCGATCTCAGAACTCACGTCTCACGTGTCATTCAATAATTAATTTCACTCTTTTCCCTCATTCATTGTATTTTTTGACAATCTGTTATGTTAATGATAACTGCATCATTTGAATTAAATATTTTTTGTAAAGTTATTTTCACTTACAGGCTCAGTTGCCAACAGTGCTTTCTTCTGATATAAATCGAATCAGTTCCAGTGGATTACTCATTTTAACTAATATCATATTTTTATAAGAGTGATGAGCGTAAGATATGGACTGATTTATTGGGCCATCATATCATCATATTGCATACCTTTTAAAGGAGAAAAGAGATCAGCTCAAATGAATATACAACGAATTTATGAACAGTTTAAAGTGAAAAACGATGCTTTCCCTAAGATGATACATACCCCTGATATTAAATTCATATTTTTATCATCACAGTCAGTTAATGATTCGGTGTCCCAGGGTCAGAGTGATGATAACTATCGTATCAGGACTGCATCACATATCAAAATATCTGCTACGCAGCGGGCAGGATTCGAACCTGCGCGGGCAGAGCCCATTTGATTTCGAGTCAAACTCCTTAACCACTCGGACACCACTGCGACCACAAAAGCGAGCCTCACACTTTTACTAAATCATTTTAAATTTTCTGATAATAGGTAATCCATTTCTGATACATTCCAATTACAAGTTCTTTGGAATTAGTTGTCCGTGCAAATACCTCACAATATTTCCATTATTTCATTTCAAGAAACTAAAAGTAAAAGAAAGTATGGAATGGGTTTCCGATCCGCTTCTTCTACACTGAGAAGAGATAGAAGGAAGTGAGCTTGAAAACTCCTCAGATTCAAATTTATTCCATTAAATAAGTGTTAGAATTTGAAGTAGAAGTTATTCGCTTTGAAAACAGTAAAAGAAACCATTAAATGATTCGTTTGGGGCAGGAAAAGTTCCTTGACGCAACGGGCAGGATTCGAACCTACGCGGGCAGAGCCCATTTGATTTCTAATCAAACTCCTTAACCACTCGGACACCGCTGCATCAACAGCTCCTTCCCACGCAACTTATGCATTTTGTTCCTGATCCTTTCAATATTTCTGCTTTAAAACAACTATTTTTGGGGAAAAGTTCAAAGGTTCCCGTTAGCTTTGCTTGACTGAGATTACGACAGCATATCGGAATGGGAAAGTTCTATTTAATAGAAAGTTGTCAAAGTATGAAAAGGTCGTTCCTTGCAACTGTCGATTTGTTATTGTAATAAATGCAGATGAAATCTCCTGTGGCGAAACAATTATATTCAACAAAAAGAGTATCAAAGCAATTATGAAGGGAAGCACTTCAACCTCTACTTCTAGAATAATATCTTGGTTATTCAAATAATGATGATAGACACTGAATATGTTTATCACATAGCTGCCTTTCGTAGACAGAACTAGTCTTTTAGAATGAAAAAAAGATCTGTTCTTAATCAACACCCATTTTCAAGACTAGCTAAGATTTATCTGACTTTCAAATCTAGTCTTTACTCTTTTATTATAGATAATTTCAGATGAAATCGAAACAAGTGAAGATGTTGAAGTCATAGAGATATATCGAAACGGTAAAAAGTTCCACCCGAAATTCAAAAAACATGTTGGAAATAATGGTATAATGGCATTCATTGGTTTGATAAATTTCTGAAAAATTTTCTAATCATCCTTCTTGTATTTACAACTTTTAGTAACGTTAAGCTTCATAGCAACGACACAGAAAGCATTCAGGAACAATAACAAATTTTATCAAGCTTATGCAAAGCTTTTGTAGATATTGATTTCGAAGTCAAAAAAAATTTGAAAGTTTAGATGTTGAGGATTACAGTGACATCGAACAAAATCATTCACTAGACTATAACTAATTTTGTTACAATCCCTTCCTTTTAATTTTAATGGTTGTTAGGTAAGACAAAAAACGGCTTTCGTAAACTTGTGCTAATATAAAGATTCTTTCAACAAACATCTTAAATCAAAATCCTATTTTCTCAAAACGGTAACTAAAATCCAGACGATTTCAGTAAATCACTGATCAGTGGTGTTGTACAAAATTTAAATCTAAAGTTTTTTGCATAAAAAAGTTATAATAGGTTTTGCCGCTCATGATTCAAATTTAACTTCGAGATCTTGTTACTATGCTTTTTCTTCGAAATTTCATTACATAGTTAACAACCAATTTATACGATATAGGAAGAGTGAACACTACATGCCAAGGATGGATGAGGCAATGATTAAAAAGGGAACATTATCAATCTATTTCCATGAAGAAACTGATCCCTTTCACAAGTTATACAATACCGATGAAGGTATTCATAAGTTTTTTAAAATAAATTACAACACTTCAGAAGAAAGTAAAGAATAATCAAACAATGCAAAATAAACTAGAAATATGACAAAAACAGTAAAGAAATGGGGGAATATGAATTTCTTAACCTGACACTTTAATTTTACGTTCTCTAACTTCTAATTCCGAACAAAATTCATATATCTAAGTGACGAAAAATATTAAAATGAATTTAAAAAATTTTGCCATAATAATTTCCAAAATTTTGCAGCGAATTCTAATGCTACTAATTTCAATATCTCAACAAATGATGAACAAAAAAGACAGAAATTGCAGCACAATGGAGCTCATTTATACCGCAATAATCATAAAGCATGATGTTAAAGAAAGTGAAATCGAAAGTAAACGATCAATTGATTAATTTGAAATTAAAAATCCATTTAAACTTGACAAAAATAAAGCAAAAACTTCAATGACAACCTGTAATCATATGTAAATTTAACTCTTCGCATCCGCAGATCAGATATGACAACGAAAATTTAAATAAAGAAAAATTAAACCCTACACAGTTCAAAAATCTATTTCGAAAGCACAATCGATGAATAAGGGAGCCTGCAGTATTAATTATATGTGAATAAAAGATGAACATTGCTCGTCAAAAACGATAGTGACTGATTATTATACGCTCATTGTAATCGAACATTCACAAAAACTTTCAAAATAATAATCTTTTGAAGATTTTGGTGATTGGAATTTGTACAGTAACATAAAAAGGTATTGGATCTATAAATGCAGTACAAAATATACAAGCGAAAATAAAAGTCGAATTTGCTTATTTTATTGTAACTAGAAAACAATCAGGAAGAATTTAGTAATAATCAGATAAGTTGTTCGGATGAAAAATATGTGAAATATACCAAAATGTATCAAATCACACAATGCATTAAGAACTAACCTAGCCAAAACAGCACTGATTAATTTAATAAAATTGTTATCAGTTCGAGCGAATAACTAATAAAAATAGAAAGCTCAAATGAATAATTTTTCGAGCACTTATTATTATACGAAAAAATCTTTAATCTGATAAAGTATTATACCAATATTAATTCCATAAATTATTTACAAATTCCTTACGATTGATATGAAAGTTAATGTTTGATCCATAATTCCAGAATGATTTTATATTAGGAATAAAATATATTCCCAAACATGTAACCGTGAATTTATCCCCAAGAATGAAATCAACTAACAATTCAGTAAAAGCTAATAAAAAAAGAAAAGAAATTTGAAAAGTTTTTACCTGATCAGACAGTTACGAAATTTAAAATAAAATTTGAAAGATGGGCCAAAAAAAGTCGTATGGTCGATACAGAATGGGAATCATAAGTTAAGCAGAGGAAAGTTGTAAAGGGTATTTTATGGTTAGACCGATTTAAATTATAAAAACATTATCCTAACAAACAAGATAATGAGTCACAACAGAAATAACAATATAACAAATTACTTCCAACAAAATATAGGCTAATCCCTTTATTACCAATCGAATGTATTTAAAAAACGCTGGTGTATTATCGGAAAGGAAATGATGAATCTCGCTTTGAATGAATCTCTTTCCTAGACCAATTAGGTGCTAGGATTTACTTTCCGATGTTCAATTAATTTCCGTATCTGAAAAAAAAATCGTTTGTTTTAGAGGTTACCTAACTCAAATTCATCTGCTATTAATTAACACAATTTATTTGGCTGTTTGATTAAAAAAAATTTAATCGCTCATTACGTAAACCAAATAAAAAATTGTTTTTTAATTTGATATGTAATTAACAAGTCCTTTCAGTACACTTTTTCCACTAGAAACCCCATTAATTTCATCGATTTCTATAACTGTTACGTTTGGATATATTATTCAGTTTTAAATATGAAGATTTAATTAAGTGAAACCTGATATTTGGCAATAGAAAATCTAACATAAAATATACCTGTGTATCATAATCTTCCAGATGTTTAGTACTCGAACTACAGAAAATGATAATTTGGTAGAAAATCACTACGAAAAAAGTAAAACTACACAAATCAAACTAAAGTCTACAACTGATCGGAAAATTTTAAATTATCTAAAAAGTTACAGCCTGAGAAATACTTAAAAACTTCGAACATTGTATTATCTGAAGCTCAAACCATCGATCATGATAGGAGCATAAACCATTTTAATGCCATTGAAACATATTACCGTAAACAATTACCCAAAACATATGAAAAAGAATTTTTCAAAATTAGACAAAAAATTTTTAGTTTTAGTTCAGAAAATATAAACTACGAAAAGATGATCATTAAATAAAGACAGATGCAAAATACAAGAGTCTCACTTAAGAAATAAGCAAACCAATTAACAAATTTTTTTCTAGCCATATAAATGCATCAAGTAATAGTTCAGAAGTTATCAATATTTATAAGTCTACAAAAAGTTCCAAAGAGAATTAACGACAACCGAGAAAAAATTTTCACAGTAGAGTTGAACGAGTAAAAAAAGAACCATCACCTAGACCATTTATATAAGTGATGAAATTAAAGTTTCAATATTTCCCTAAATATAATGAAGATTTTCCATATTCGTACTTCGATCCCTGATTTTTACAGAAAATGAACAAGAGTGTTAAAAATTAAGTTAATACTAAGTACACTACATTATTTTTTCGAATAGAAAAAATTATTCCCCACTTATTTAAGAATAGCGTGACTTATTTTTATTTAATATGATGAATTTCAATATTTTACAATTTTATAATATTTGGTAATTACACAGAATTATATTGCTGCTACTTTCGAAACACCATCTAAATCCGACATATCTAAGGTGGATTTTATGTTTTCTCTGCGAAAACCTCGTTGTTTCATATCTAATTGTTTACGCAGTAAAATCAAAAAACATGTTAAAATAACTCATTTCAACAGAATAGCAAATAGATAAAAACGAGAGGTGGAATTTTGTACTTCCAAAAATACTACCATCTTATAGATGGTAGTATTTTTGGAAGTACAAAATTAAACTTACATCACATGAATTCAATTAATGAATTAGGAAAAATTAAAGCCTTAAAAAAGTCTAATTTTAATATCAAAATGCAATTAGTGCTCACCTCACGTCCTTCTTGTATCCATCGCTGCTGTTCTGATTCAATCAATCCTTCAATTTTACACTCATCTATTGCCATTGTCTTATTGATATAGCCATACAATACTGCATAGAGTTCGGGTATCATTTTTGGAGTCAAACAGAGACAGAACAGAGGTGAAAGAAGTTGACAAATAGGAAAATACAACGCCGTGGCATCTTCTGGGAAGCTAAATCCATGAAAACGGCTTTCTGATATCCGGAAACCATTATCCTGATATAAATTCAATGCCGTATACAGAATTTCTAGCTGTTTTTTCATCACACCAGTAAAGAAAAATCGTGAAAATTCATGCATCGGAGTAGAACTGATTTCTTGAGCATCATAAATCAATCGATAGCACAAAATATTGTGAAATATAAAATGCCGAAAAAACGACTTCTGTAAAACAGTACTACTACGCCCTTCCAAATGAGCACAATGATAAGTTGTAAAAGCTATCGTTGCCTTAAACTGCTGCAAATTCATTTGTATGCAACTTAATCGGAACTCATCACACGGCCAATTTGCAAATGGATTTGCGGCTCCGTCCAGTGATTCTTCTAAAATCTGACTTAATTTGTTACAAAAAGTAGAAGCCTTCAAGGTTAATAATTGAAATCCGCAGAGAAGTAATCGCAAGTTAAGAAGCAAAGATTCTTTCAAGTCGTTCTGCATAAGCTGTTCAATCAAATTTCGAGCATCTTCATGATTGCCGTTAAAGTTCAACAACATTACAACCGTATTTACAATGCCATTAACAGATTGTGGTACAGATGGTGGATATCGTGAAATGATTGATTCCACTGCTCCATCCCAATCGTAGCTATTTCGTTCCAATTCAAGCGGCCATATAAAATGCGAGAAGTATGGCTCACCACTTCCTTCATCTACTAAACCAGTGTACAAAGCCAAAAGCATTCGAGGCACAATATCATCCAATCGTATCGGTAAATTAGTATATAAATATAGATTTGTTTCAATAAGCATGGTTAGGAAACTGCAACTTGGAATGATTTTTGTATTTCTATCATAAGTTGAACCCGACTGATACGATGGTATTTCAAAAAAATTAACAAGCTTTAAAAGCTCATCGTGATACCACTGCCAAGATGTCGTACTTGAAGAAGGTTGGTCAACATCATTCCAACACTTTGTATTTGTCAAATCAACCACAAATGGATCATTTGTAAAAGAAGACTCATTTAGAGGATAAATTTGAGCGCAATCCGTACCCACCAATGGTATTTTTTGTAATGCATGTACTGTTACACTATTTGCTGCAACTGTAGCCGACGGTTGAGGTTCTCGTGAGCCATCAACAAATTCGTTTGCATTAATACTTTCGTGATTTGCTGTTGTTGTAGTGCCATTCTGCGTCAATAGTCGATGAATCTGCCTGAAAAGAAAAAACGTTACGTTCAATTTCATATGAAGCGAAATAAATTAAACTATGTGGTAATTCCAAAATTTCAGCACTTTCATGTCAAAATCTTGAAAAAAGACTCCTCCTAAATGACATTAATAAAACCAAGGTAATCATAATAGATGCATATATAATTAAGCAAGAAACTAACCTGTCAATGCTTTCTTCTACGTTATTGTTTGAGCTGGCCTCATATTTCACGGATGTTTGAAAATCTAATGGATTATATTCATGTGGCTGCTTTCTGAAAAAGTTCTTTTAAAACTTTCTCGAAAAACATGCAGATTTCAATGTTTCATAATAAGAATTGACCGAACAATTTCAATATAAGATTCTTCAACGATCATTGCGTATAAACGAGACTTGAAAACATTGCAAAAAAAGCAAGCGTACATAATTTTACTTGACTCATCTAATTTATTCTGAAATGAGCTATGCACTTCCATATATAAACGCACTGAAAATATTTTCAAAGTTTCAAAGTAATATTTCAAAGTGCCCTCCAGCGATATAGAAATAATGTCCGGCACTGTCTTAAGTTTATCATAACGTAAAACGATGTAAAGTAAGGCAGGTACTATTATATATTTGTAAAGTCGGAAGTATTAAACAAATAAGTGATAAAGATGGATATAAATTTAAATTCAGAGGAAAAAAAAACGAAAAAAGAAACTAACTGGAGTGAGTCTGGCAAGAATGGCTCCACAAATTTCATAGCAGAATAAAATGAAAATCTCGGAACATAAGGTAACGAATTTGATCTCAATTTTTTCAACGTATTTCGCTCCCTCACAAATCGTCCCTTCAAGCAATTCCAACGTTCACGACATTTCTCACCTGCGATATCTCTATTACTTATGATTAATGATGATATTAATACCATGAGATAATAACAGAAGGAAGGAGCAAAAGTTGCGACTATCTAATACTTCATCCAGGTAATATTAATTAAAAAAATTGGAATGGCAATAGAAAACCAAAAAACTCTTTTCTCCTAAATGATCTTCATCTCGGTCCCAAAAAAACAAACCATAGACATATTAAAATATTAGTCTTTGCATTGCTTTTTTTGAACTTCATATATTAAATAACATAAATTTTGAGTAATTTTCTTGAAATATTACTAAGAGGTTTTCCAACAGCAAGAGAGGATTTCTTATACGAATATAAAACTATTCCCAATTGACCACTAATAACTTCGCAAAGTATTTCCTACTTCCAGTTCTTAATTTCCAAGAAACAAAAAATAGATTTAATTTAAATTATTTGGAAATTAAAAAACTGTTCCACCATAAACTAGACAATACTAATAACCTGTAGTTTTATAGCCCATTGCCTGAAGCTTCTTCGATACTTCCTCCCATAATTCTACCCTTGATCGTCCTTTTTTGTAGTGTTTGTTGGATGGGTCATATAAATACGGTGAATTACGAACTGTGTCAATTAAAGCATGGTTATAGTCCTTAAATTCCATCCTGAAAAGAAAGGAAAAATATTTTGATCATAAAAACTACTTATTTTCATTTTTGATTATAAAATGTAAAATTTATAGATCTACAGTTAATCAGGACGACGAGCAAAATATTAACAGAAGGAGCGAACAGAGAGAGTAAAAGGAAGACGACCTGGGGATTTAAAATTGATTTTTTATGGACATTGAGTGATTAATAGCAGAAATAAGTAATAAAAGAAACCATCGAAAAAAGGAAAAAGACTATATTAAGTTAAACATATAACTTCGTGGATAAACGGAATTTTGAACTAATTTAATGCAAAAGCAACTAAATAAATAATCACAGGTAATTAAGGGAAATTTGAAATCCGAAATTTGCGGGCAAGTAAACGAGAGTAATCATCAAATACTGACCAGTATTGAACAAATTCCGAAAATGCGAAGTGATCAAAATTCCTCTATTTCAAAAAAGATAATTCTATCATGAATAAAATTATTTATTGCAAATGTAGGAAAAAAGAAAAAAATAACATGCTAGTTACGCATATTCGCTCAACTGAACTCGCAAGACAGATCCACACTCGGGACATTTGGTGCGGTAGTCAGTATTTATTAATTTCTATTGTAACAGGAAGTGTTTTCTGACGCAAATTTCATATTCCACACTTCCTGCCAACCAACATTAGTTTACGCCAAAAAATCAAAAACCTGAAAACGAAAATGAATGACCCACAAAGATTTGGCGGCCTGAATTGATGTTCTTTATGTAAACAAGCTGTCCCACAGCTAACCACTTTCATTTTTGGAAATGATTACTTCCACTAATTCGAATATTTAGTTAATAAACTAAGTCGACTTAGTTTGAATGGATTAACAGTGGTTTTTAGATTTGTTAAAGTTTTCCAGGTGTATTGCAGCATATAGTTTTATCGGTCCCTTCGGAGAGAGGCATGCAGTGAAAGGATGAAATGACTGGTAAATACTAAATGGCGAAGCAAGAAATTTTTAGTTACTCTTCGTCAACTAAAATGAATTTGATTGTTAAATTTTCTTAGACGCTAAAATTTTGTTAACAATATATAAATCGAGATATGCATGAAGATGGGATGAATTTTTAATTATTCAAGATTTCTAGATTTCTTAAAATTTAATTGATGTCATAAGATTTATGAATCGAGTATGGAAACGTATGTTAAGAAACTTTTAAGCTAGGAATTTGTTGTTATGATGAGATGTAGAGCACTTGGTATTAAAACATGTCCAAGTTCAGTAAGCATTTTGTTCTATAACAGTTGATAAATTTGTAGATGGCGGAAATCTTGCTTCTTCATCGTCAAATTGATATTTATCCATTCTGGCGATAGATCGGTTGATATTTAGATGATAATGAAGGAAGACAAAGACACAGTGAAAAAAGCTCTATTACGGCGTCGTAGTGATCCAACTTCAAACCATATTGGCACAGCTGATACGTAATTGTTTTATCTCTCATTGTTAGATACTTATAGAAAGATAATCAGTAGAAGTAATAGCAAAACGAAAAAAAAGGAGAAAGGCCGCAATGTTAATTTTTACTCATTTTCTCGCATTATGTTATTTTTTCTCCATTATACGCATTCTTGCATTTGCGCCTCCACGTACATAGAAATGCGTGCATTTCTCGCGATATCACGAGCATTTTTACTGCTTCACATTATTCATCAGTCCGGGTGTATTACAACTTTTCCCGTTCTAATCGGTATTAGCCATTCCTTGATAGTAAAAGGCGTAGTTTTCCCATCATTACGTTAGGATTTCCTCCATATATCTTGAAATTTGATACTTTAGTTCTAATTAAAATTTTAAAACAGTTTTGACTTTTGCAGGATTGTGGCAGCTGAATTACCGTGGGGTTCACTTAAAGTGGTCACTATGACCGGTGTTGATTTTATGTCTTCACCAGGTTATTTTGCTATCAAATCATTATTGCAAGAATTATTTATCGTTTTCGATCGTAGAGTCCATTCTATGGAAGATGGAGACATCGTAAGCTGTTGCTTATTCTATCGTTTTTTGAAACTTATCTTTTCAACGTTTTTACTTTTTTATTCATGATGTCACACATCGGTGTCTTTCATTTCTTGGAGTCTCACTCATATTGTTATCATATTTTTTCTTAATTTGAAAAAGTTTTCAATCATGTAATTAGACAAATGTTTTGTTATATAAACTTTTGATCATATTTTGTTTGCGTATTGTCGTTCGCATGTTTCCTATTTTTGCGATTTTTTTTCTAGCTCACTGAAAGACAGTAAATAGTCATTATTCGCAATACATGAGTCAAATTATAATGACTATGAATTAGTAATTCATTCTTCTTTAAATTCATGACGATTTTTTGCTTTGAACACTGTTTAAGGCTATGTTTTTACATTTTTATGCAGGTGCGTAATATTAACAAGACTCTGCAAATTGGAGACGATACTTATGTAGAAAATCTTTTACGAGTTTTAAATACACTTTGCGAACATTGCTTGCCATCTATCCTTGCAACATTAATCGCTTGGTATGAGAAGCAACTGAAACGTTTCGATGAATTGAGGTAAGGTGTTCAGTCAATTAAAATTTAGTGTATCAATTTATTTTGTGAAGATTCGGTACATTTTTGCCATTTGATTTTCATTATATATTGTGATTCTTACTGTAAATATCAAATCTTTATCGCAAATTTTGTTCGTCGTCATGGCTAATTGCAAAATAAATACTCTTGATTATATTACTTTTTTTTCAAGTGATATTAATTAATTAAATCAACTAATTCTTTCACTTGTTGTATCAACTGATTTTAGAACTCTTACAGTGAAAAAACCGCAAAATCAGATGAACAGCGCTTAGCAATCAATTATCTGTTTTGTGCCGTACTAATTGAAGTTTTACCGCAGTTACACTTTTTTCCCACTCTTTGCGATAATTCCATTTCTTATATTGTGGCTTTGGCATTTGACGAAGTTGCATATCGTGAACTGTATGCTTTTATTTATGGGAATCTGTATTTATCTAAAGGAAACTATATTTATAAAAAGCGCAAAGTAAATTTATAAAAATTAAAGTAATCTTGACAATTTCAAGCAACATAATGGTAAATTAATGGTAGAATTAAAGTGATAGAATAATATTATTGAAGTGGTTAATGAACTGTTAAATTCAACCCAGTAAAATTGCACTCATCTTATGTATTGATTGTGATCTTGTCAGTGCTTCCTATTTGCAATTGCGTCCTTTCTAATAGCTATGTTATTATTTTGGTATTAGAATATAAATTATACAATGCGCTTTTTAGTTATTTGTCATTTGCTTATCATTTCTTACCAATTCTTAATTTCCTATAACTTTATTTCTTTTGTGGATTTACAGTTCAATTTTTGGTTCAAATTACAACAATTATTTGCTGGTGGCCGAACGCTATGCCGAGGTTCTTGGTGTTTTGTCACAGACGCATGCTGTTTTAATACAGCGAACATTTCTTAATATACTAGATGAACTTCGGAAGGAGAATCCAATGACTCCATTTAACATGAATTGTATAATAGCTTTGTTAATGGCTATGAAATTCTATAGAATAAAGGTAACATAATTGTTCCAGTTTGGAAATAAATAGATGATATATGTCGCTCAACTTTCAAGTATGAGCATGAGATAGGTTTGATTTCAATTTATTGCTTTTTTTATCCTCTTCAGACCAATGATATCGCAGATTTCGAAATCGGCATACGTTTCTTAGACGAACTTGGACAGTATTATTTGGATGTCAAACAAAAAGATATCAAACATGCTATTGCGGGATTGTTGGTTGAAATTCTTCTTCCAATTGCAGCCGTAAGATTATTTGTTTTATTTGTAAATGAAAATAAATTTTTGGTTTATTGGTCAGTGTGATATTCCCTACCTTTCCTTACTGATTGAATTTATATGGAAATTTCGATTAAACATTCCGAGCAATTTTCCGTCCGTTCAAATACTTGTTAGTTACTGGAAAGCAGTTCCATTTTCCCATTTCATTGTGTGAAATAAGATGAAAAACTAGCAAAAGTGTACGTGAGATATGTCTCATACTAATTTGGAAGTTAGTGTTAAATATATCCAGCAAAAGTCAAGCACTTTATTTCAGCAGTTTTCTCAAAAATGCTTAGGAATTTGAAAATTTCCAAGTTTTCAGCAAATCAAAACAGAAGCAAATATACCTGCAGTAATATCATTTGTTGATAAACTTTATGCGCCTACGTTTGAATTGGTTAATAAAAAACGCGATAAAATGGTAAGAATGATCATATTCATCTTAAGATTTTTCTTTATATGTAATTTACCTGTCATGGTTAAAAAATCTGTTATTTTCATAATTTAAAATTTGCAGCCGTTTTATTGTAATCATTTTTTTCACTTTAAAATAAAATAGATTTATAGGGGATGATAAGTGTATTCTAGGCAGCTTATCCATTGCTAACATGCCTCCTGTGTATTAGTCAGAGCAAATTTTTCTTAATGAATTGGGCACAATTTCTCAACTCTACATTAGCAAGTTTGAAAAACAAAGATCCGAAAGTATCCAGAGTTGCATTGGAATCCTTATATCGCTTACTCTGGTATGTATTTTGTTTCTATCGTCGACAGGATTCATATATACAATAATCAAGATATTTTTTCGTAAATTTATTTTATAGGGTATATGTGATACGAAATAACTGTGAAGGTAATACGGCTACGCGAAATCGATTGGAATCAATTTGTAATTCATTATTTCCCAAAGGAAACCGAGCTGTGGTACCGCGTGATGCACCGTTGAATATATTCGTTAAAATCATTCACTTTATTGCGCAACAAAAGCTTGATTTTGCTTTTAGGGTATGTTAAATAATTTCTTGATATTGATATAATGCTATTATTGACATTTTCATTATTGATATCTTGATACTTTTCCCTCCATAATAACTGCTGCAGTTTAGTATGCATTTGCAACAATTTGACTGAAGCTTTGATTTAAATATCGCTGCATAAATTTAAAGAATGAAAGAAAAGCTTTCTAAAATTTTAATTTCCTTCCAGATTTTTGAGACATCATTAATATAACTGTATCATTTTCATTAAAAGATAGTCTTTCTTAAGAGACTGGAAATTCTCGACTGAATCTCGGGAGACCGATTCTTGCACAACGAATATTAAAAGATAAAGGATTAAAACTTTTAATAACTTTTTCATTTGTTTATTTTTCAGGAAATAATATTCGATTTGTTGGGTTGCAACAGGGCTCACAGTGTACTGAAGAGTTCGATTTATCCCGAACGTATGAATATCGGGATACGGGCGTTAATGGTTATAGCAAACAGCCTGCAGCAGAAAGAGGGACCGCCTGATATGCCACGTTCAATGGGTTGGAAAATACTATTGAATTAAATTATATTTTATTTTTTTGGCTATTTCAATTTAATTAAAATGTGCTACATTTCAGCTCTAAGTTCTTCCCAGAGATTGAAGAAAACATACATTTCTCGTCCTTTAACAGCTGAAATTGCTCGTTCAATTGGCATTGAACTTTATTATGCACCATGTAGACGTGCTTTTAATTCAATTTTAAGAGCGTTGGATTCACAAGTATGTTGTATCAGTCTTATTTCGTTTAAATCGTTCAATGTATAGAATATATCCAGACATTTAGTTACTTATTTCGAACTTTACCATCAAGCAGTTTTGATTTAAAGCGACACTGGAATTATAATTAGGTACTATATATTCTAGTCACCAGCTGTTGCTTTGCATGACAACTTGCAAAAGATTCTGTTACAGGTTGGGAAGCCGTTAATGATGACTGCTGCACATACTCGAGGAAAAGAACCAGAAGAATTGTTGACGTAAGTTGGGATATTAAAAGAGTTACATTAGATTTGAGAAACTGGAAATGATTTAGCTTCAACATTCTTGGTGATATAGCTGGTGTTAGTAGGTGATGCAAGTGAAACTAGATTTCAGGGGCGACGTGAAACCCAAATTAGATCTATATCGTACATGCATTGCAGCAATTCCACGCCTTCTTCCGGAGTCAATGAGTCATTCGGTATGTCTTGTGAAGGAATTTTTTGAAAGAATATACAAAGCTTCTTTGATAATTATAGACAGACTAAATAGAAACCAACAATTTCTTATTTGTTGAAATAGTTTTCTTTCATTTTCTCAGCTTTTCAGATTATTAAAACATAATGTGATTTTCCATATTACATTCATATTTTATATTATTCTTAAATATAGCATGTGCTTGTTTTGATTTTTTAAGGATCTTGTCGAATTGTTAGTAAGAATGAATGTGCACATCGACGAAGAATTGCGAGTACATGCTGCGCAAACGTTACAAACGCTTATGAGCGAATGTGCAGAATGGCGTGAAGATATTATCCACTCCTTCCTTAACTATATGACAACTCAGTTTTCTGTAAGATATTTAATTTTTCTGAAACACTGGTTAAAACTCCTGGGATTTATATTTTTCATCTCATGATTTTTACATCTTTCATCCAGTCATTCATTTCTCATATTCTAAAATTCTAAAATTCATTGTTTCAATACTTTTCTGGGAGATACGAAAATTTGAAGGAACATTATTCCCAACGTTGTTTTACTTTATAAAGATTTATTAAAAAAATGAAAATTCATAGTGTAAAACAAATTCGAGTTTACTGTTAATACGTAAGAAATCATCAATGTTTTCGGAATTAAATGCTCTGTCAGGTGCCACTTTCCTCTCTCAATAATCAAAAATTAGCTGAATCTAGTACTTTTTTCAGGACACTTATCCACTTCTATTAGATTCATCGTTACGGCTTTTATACCAGTTATTATTTACGTGGAAAACGGCTGCATATATGGAAAAGAAACGTGAAATAAACGGTAACTCCGAGCGAGATAATGGTTTCATTAATCCCCTTAGGTAGAACTTTTTAAATACTTTGGAAAAATCGCATGGAAAATTTAGTATAGAAACTTGTCATACTTACAGCAATATCTGCAGTAATTCTCATTTATAATAAGACTATAGGTTAATAGAGCGAACATAAAAGACTGCATAAAGTATAATTCAAGATATGAAACAAAGTTATGAATTGCTGTTCAGTTGATTTAGAAAACTATAAAATATTTCAGAATGCAGATTTCACCGGTACTAACAAATTCGATTGCCATCGCACTGCATGCAGTAGAAGGTTTTGCGCTTGCAATGATGTGTCAATACAGGACACAGTCCAGAAAAATTTCTATAAATATTTTGAAAGAGGTTGTTGGATTCAAAAAATTTTTCATTCGCAGTTTTTAAATAAGAACAATATAAATATATTGTAAATTTAGGCACGGCACTTATTAACACTTGTAACATCGCAGCAGCATGATACACCCGTAATTGAGGTGTTAGATAGTGCAACACCTTACGTGATCAACAAATACATCGAGCATGTTCCACTATACGAAAGAGTAAATTTTCTTCTATGATTTATTCATTGCTTTTGCAAATTTAGCATGTGAAAATGAGTAAGAAAGATCAACTAACTTCTTTTTTAATAGTCATTGATTACTTCCAAATTTATGTCTTTATTTTGCAGCAATCATGGAATCATGATTTTGCATCGGCTTCAGATAAAATTGCATCAATTGAAACAGATAGTTGTTTGGTAGGTTAATTTGTCTGGTTGATACAATGACCATTCGGATGTTCGGTAAGATGGATATTTGGCATATGTTAATTATAAGGGATGAACGCGAAATATCTGTCGCCTTTTGATCATTCCATTCAGTGTTTTGATTTGCTTTATCTTAGTTGACCAACTTTATTCCGCTGAAATTTTCTTATATTTTTTTAAAAGTTTCTGAGCATATGCGTTTTAGTTCATACACCTATCTAATTTAGTTAATTATAGGAAATAAATTGCAGAGATAAGTCAGTTATAGAAGATAATTCTATAGAATATTCACTTTGAGTTTAAAATTATCATATTTAGTGATTCAAATTAACTAATATATTTATTAGTAAATAGAGAAAGTTAAAGGTAAATAGTGATAGAGGAAATGAATATTTTCGATGGGATGCGTGGGCCTGTGCGCTTTCTGGTTATTGCGAACATCGTTTTCTTCTCACGCAATGTCCAACAGCTGTTTTCCATGCCTGGCCTGTAGTACAAGCTCGGTTGAGTGCATGCAATGGTTTTGTGGATCCGAAGTGAATTTTATTTTAATTTTGCAATATATATATATATATAATTTCTATATATATATATATATATATAATTCCTATCTCATGTACCCCAAATTTAAAATAGTTAATTAAACAATTCCGACGATTTCTTGTCTGAGTTGCGAGATTTCCGTGTACGCCTAATGTATTCACTTTCCACACTACTATCTATAACAAAACTAAATGCGTCTTTTTTGTAAATCAACTTTATTGATGAATAAATAACCTAGTGACAAGTCAGTTAGGTCGATCATTATCAAGAAATTAAGATTTCTCAATAGTGATCAAAAATATTGAAAAAAAAATTTGAAATTTGTATTTTTTCAAATTTTTTCTTATAGTAATCCGCAAAATGAAAATCGGGCATCTTTGTTGCGTTCATCAAAAAGTAAAGCCACGGCTTCGCCGTTATGTGGCGAATCGCTTGGTCAGGACAGCTATTTATCTTTGTGGCAAAAATATCTTGTAATGGCTTGCGCATTGGCACCACCTCATACTGATTATTCAGCTACCCATAGCCGAGGGTTTTCACCCACTTCGTCGTGAGTTCAATTCCTTAACAAGATTTCTACATGTGGCAGATACGGAACAAAAAAAATTGTATTTATATATTGCCAGTGCTTCTAGGTTTCCGAGTGCTCTAGAATTCATGTAATCTATTAATACGTTTTTCTTCAGAGTGCTGATGCTGGACATGGAGAAGAAAAAATTTCTTGACATCAAAATGCATGAATTTAGAGCATTCTAATGATCATAACATTGACTAAGTTTGATTGAGGATCAAAGAACACCGTTTAATTTATATTATAATCGAATAGTGGTTATTTACGGATGAAAATTTCCCTTTTTGCTTTTGAGAATTGATTAAGTATACGTCAACTGAGTCGTTAGAGATTTTATGAGTTTTATAAGATTTTTCGATTCCATATTGCATTACCAATTTAAAATTTCCTTTAGTGTGCGGAGTATGATTTTAAATTATTTTCGTTATTTTAATATTAATTTAGGGTGGACAATGATGTGTTTCGTTCTTTGACGTCATCCGTCCGTTCACAACGACCGTCCGCTGCAAATGCTACATTCTTCCAGAAAGTTGTAACTATGTTACGTTGGGAGCATATGACTGATATGCGTGATAGTGTGGTGTTGGGTATTGGATCAACAAATCCTCTAGCATTTGAGTTAATATTTTGAAATATTGACATCAGATTTGGAATGAATTGATTCTGTTGGTAACTTTTGTTTAATGAATTTAATCAATTCTTGATTTCTACTTATTGGTTTGTAGAGCACTTCTTGATGAAATGAAAGGACTTATACGAGAAGTAATGGATCGGAAAAATGATAATAATGCTCGAAGAAAGAAACGAAAAGATTTGTTACGACTACAAATAATTCGTATACTTCAGGTCAGCTCTTTTTCCTAAATGACTGAAATGCTGCTTTCTCAATCTGGACATCTGATTTTTCTTTGTTATGTTGTCAATGAATAGTATCGTTAAAATTTATATGGTAAAAATATGTATATGGTTTAAAACTAGAAAAGCTGAAAGTATCTGCTATCAGAAGATTAGCAGAAGATAGATTAGAAGATTAGCATAAAATATGATTGGAGAGCTGCTGTCAAAGACAAAGACGGGATTTTCAACGCAGCAGAAATTTTTTTCTCCAGATATGAGTAGAATATTTGGATTAGCATCAGAATTTATCAGGAAAATATTATTATAATGAATCATTCACTTTGGTAATTACCTACTGATCAACTTTCAATGAAAAATTTTTTAGTTTGCGACATTTCGGGGTGCACTGCAATGTTCAGGTTGCATAGATGTTGAAAGTGGACTTTGTTCTGTCCTTGTCGATTTTTTGGACTCCATGCGGCAAAATTTAGAATCTGATCAGGTTTACGGAAAATTTTCATTTTATGAGTGTGGAAATAAAAAATAAAATGGCTTAAGCGACAGTTATGATATTGTGTTGGAATTAGAATTTTTGTTAAAATTTCCATATGCATCTTTTTTAGTTATATAAGATTATTTTTCATTTTCTTATCTTTTTGAAGTTTTTAGGATCGTGATATGTTGTTATTAACAAATTTGCGATTGCATTTTGCAAAAACTATGGCAATGATTATTAATAGCATTGCACGTATGTCTTTTCTTATTATATTAATTTTGCATTAATTATGCTATTAACTTTTAAGCTTTCCTGTATACTTTTCATCAATGCAATTCATAAAAACCGCTTTGTCTTGAACGTAATCAAGGACTCATATGAAGCGTGTCTTATGTTACAGTTTAAAGCTTTATTTTCATAAAATATTGCTCTGTCTTCTTCTTTAATTAATAATATTAATTGTTTATGAAAATATGGAATAATCGATTCTTTGCAGCAGAAAAAAGGCGAAATTTGTTGGGAAATAGTTTGAAACAGAATTTGTTCTTCTTATTCACTTCATGGTGTAGTAGAAGCATTGCATCCGATAAAAGGTTGGTTTTTTGGTGAAGTTATGAAAGTGAAAATTAGGATGGATTGAAAATTCTGAACTTGAAAAGGTTGAGTTCCTTATTACTACACTGTGTTTGTATTTGTATCCAGACACGACGGAAATGTTGGGACATACGTAGAGCAACGAGCTGTTGAAGCGATGTGTGCTTTATTATGTTGCGGACCAATATTTGAACCGATTAAATCAATTGGAGAAGATGGTTATTTGTATGGATGGCTAGAAGCTTTGCTCGATTCAAATAATCCTGTGGTCAAGTTTTGTATCATGAAAATGATAGGAAAACTTAGATTCAAATAAGATTTCCTTGTATTAAATTCATTCTCAATGTTCAAATTACCACTTTTTCAATTAAGCTTAAGAAATGAAGTTTCATGGTGCTTGAATTATTATGAATTAGTTAATTTTTAATAAAGTAGAAAAAATCTTACGTTTTGCTGATTTTTATAGGTTAGTCGTCAATAAATTCTAGCACACAGATCCTTTATCATAACGGTATATATACTTCTCATTTAAAAATTATTATTCTGAAAGTAAAAAAAAAGAGAACTTTTCAATTACAGCTCGAAAAATTGTTCGAATCTACATTAAGTACGATGCTTGATTTGAATGACGAAACATCTCAACTTCTCGAATGGACAATTAATGTTTGCTATTCCAAACCTACTTATGTGGCAGCAAAAAGTTTCCGCTCACTCGTTATGCTTTTTTCCCGAAGGTCAGCTTATTTCTTATTCTAAAGAAATGGATGTAGGTTATGAAAAGGAAAAAAAGTGTTGTTGGTAGTTGTAATCGGTGATCGAAAGGTAATATTGCCCATCTAAATATTTACCTGCTCACTTAACACTGATTTGGTCTTTACATTCATTAGTTCATTGTACGATTTTTTGTTCAAATTTTCCTGTTACTTAGCTTTCTAATCGAATCGGAACGGAAATTTAAGGATATATACATTAGTAGTAAATGTTGTGGGATCAGAATAACTTTTTGCTTAGCATAGTAGTTTTTTTATCGCTACAAAAAGAAATCGATTACATAATTTCAGAGAATATCCTTGTGAGTTCGATTCACTGTTTGTCCTCTGTCAGATGTTAGCAGGAGACAGTGATACACATGTTTCGGAACCAGCGGTTCATCTTCTTCATCTTCTAAGACGTCAGTTTCTTGATGATTCATTGACTCAGCCAAATCCTACCAATCTACACAATTTCTCGTCGAATCAAATCGAAGTTTGTCGTTTGCTAGCAAAAACGTATCCCAAAATAACGATGTCTGTTTTTTCAGGTATATTGCTCAAATATTACTGTTTATTACTCAAATTTTGAACATTGGAAATCAATTTAATTGTGCTGATTGAAAAAAAAATATTTAACTTGTTAGCTCGATTACTTAGCAGTTAGACAATTCTAAACATATGTTAGAAATTTTGATGAATTTAGAATAGTCTCAAAATCTACGGAAAGTGTACCGATAGCTTGCTTCATATGTAGATTGAGCGGAGCAGTTTGTTACTTATCGTTATAACTCTATTCGATCTATTCGTAATAGAATGTGATGAAATTAAGTTAGTGGAAATTAATCATTTGTCTCCGAAAAATATTGTTTTATTGTTTGGGAGATTTATTTTGTTTTAAGTTTTTGCTGCTCGTTTTTGAAAGAATTAAATTTGAATGAGTCATTTTTAAAATCTTTCTGAAACAAAGTCTCGAAATCTTTATTTTAGAAGTTTGCTTTCGTGTTGAAAGTACCAAATTTAACAGAAAAACTGCTATATTATCTCTCCTCTCTGCATGGTTGGAAAACATTCAGCTTGTAGATCCTCAAGTAAGTATGTTTATTTTATTTTGATTGGTTTACATCAGACATTATATGGAGGATTAAGATTTAGAGAATAGAATCCTTATAACAAATTTAGGAAATAATGGGATATCATTGATATATTGATAGGCTAACAATTACTTTCAGGAAGACAACACCGCGGACGAAAGTGATGGTGTTAAATCAGGATGGGGTTCAACGGAAGCAACTCAACTGATCTTGAATAATCTCTTGTATTTAACAGTAACATTATCTGATGTGCATTGCAAAGGAATATCGGTACTGTGGAACACTTTAGCTTTATCACACCCAGCAAATTTGCCAATAATCGTGAACTATCTGTTTGTGATGGCTTCCTTATCACCCGATATGTTGTTGCCACACGTATGTAATTATTATATTTTATTATCCTTTGATCAAACAAGCATGCAGTAAGCATTACAAATTTTGGTATCGGTGAAGATAAAATCAAAGTAGGAAATTGAAAAAATCGCATTGTTGCAATTCTTTTGCCGTGTGGACATTGCACTGAAGAAATATTAAGTGAAGAATAATTCATTCAAGTCAATTTACTTCATTCCAGTTTTGAGTTATATTTAGACGAAACGTGTGTGCTGTTTCTTAATGGATTCAAGTGCGCATAATTTGCTCGAAATTCTAATGAATGATATGGACTATGTAAACGAACAATTCAAAGCAAATTTGGGACGCTATGAAATGCCACCGTTCTACCGTTTCCAGAATACTTTGGAAGTGACTTATGAAAAGCAAATAACTACAAAAATGAAAGAAACTAGTATGAATATTGCTGAAACGGAACTGATTAGTCCATTGAAGGTTTATTTTCATATTTTTACATTTGAAAACAGATTTATGGGCTAATTTTGAAGCTTAAAAAATTTTATTGAAATGTGATTAATTGAGCTTCTCTTTGAAGTTTTCCCGGAGTCACTATAATCGACTTCACTTTCCTCAAAATCCAGTTTAATTAGGTGTCTTAAGCTTTTTTCTTATAAATAATTACAATAATTTCTTTCTAAAATCTCATACTAGTTTCTTGCAAGTTTTTTCGTTTTTAATTTTATAAAGGCTGATTGCCTTTTGAGGTCAATGTATCTCATGAAGATGTTATTAGCATCATTCATGATTTACCAATGCCAGCTTATGGAGGTCACTACTCAAAGCTCTCGTCTTTTCTGCCACCCATTACTCAACCAGTGTTTCCATTTACGAGGTAGACTTTTTTGTTATTTGTATAGTAGACACCCTTAAAATCTCTGCGCTTATCATTGGAGCATCTTCCGATACGTTTTCGGCGTCGAACATTTCAATATATGTTTAACAGAAATATTTCAACGAGCTGATCGATAACTTACTTCTGAATCAATCGAAAATTAAATGTCATTTGGTGTCGTACTGATTTCAGGAGCAATTTGGCATTGCTTCATGTCACAGATCTGCTACGATGTCCTTCGTCAGAAGAGTGGTATGATCACATTCCATTATTGTTACATATTGCCGTCCTAGGATTGGATTCATTGCGTCCACCAATATGTCGTCATTCACGACAAGTTATCATTAATATTATTTTGTTGCAAGTTGGTGAAGTCGCTCCTGCATCACAGCTGTCGAATATCTTGCTTACTAATCAGGTTCATATAATTGTTTACATAATTCAGTTACAATGCCTGTTTAAAAGTTTCTCGAGTAAATCTCGACTTTCTAAAATTCTGTTTTTTTAAATAGATTCCGATTTTTAAATTGTTATTTAAACCGCTTCGATGGTGTGATTATGTCTTACGGATGATCATGCTATAATTACTTGGAGTCATTTTCAAGTGATTAATTGTAAGAAATTGTCGGCGAATTTAACATCCTAATATTTTATTGTAATTAAAAATTCTCATGTACACGGATTTTCAAAGAACTTATTAAATTGAAATCAAATACTTTCAAGATATCAGTATTGTCATCCTAGCTTTTGCATATATCTCCAATCTTGCATTATCGTGCCTTACAATAACTCTTCTTTGAATCATATTTTTGAATTCAATTTCAGATAAACTGGGCGGATCAAGTAAGCATCATATCAAGTACTGATGATGGTCGTACGGATAGTATTGCACACAGTGAAACACCTACTTTCTCATCTATAAAATGTAATGAATATCAACAAATGCTGCTAAGCAGTAATGCTTTATTTAGTACAATGGCCGATTTAATTCAAGCATTCGTATGTTGTATGTCCGAGAAGTTGGTTTTATTTTAATTTGCTGTATGATTTTACAAACAATTTGGTTAGCTAAAAATGAGTTACTGTCTTTTATTTGTTATGAATGTTGGGCGACATAGGGCATCAGAGATACAATCTTTATAAGAGAAAGATACAGTGAGATGTGAAGAAGTGTTCACCTCGCATTTTAGTCTACTATCAAATATATGAATTGAATTGAATTAGTGCATTAGTAAGTTATTTCATATTTCAGTAGCTAGAGTTCTAAGCCAAGGAATCATTATCAAAAACCTGCTACTAGAAAAAGCGAAAAAATAAAATTTTTACCGCTTCTTTGAAATCCCTTTGGCATATTTTAAATTTCACTGATTCTTTAATATTTAAATTAATAGAAGTTTTGCACACTTCTTTTTTTACAGGAAATAAATTGTTTGAATTCAATATCCTGCATAAATTCAGATCATTTCGTTTCACAACTCTGCGGTGATTTTTAGAATGGATAAGCCTCTTTGGGCTAACGAAGATGTAACATCACGACAATGGCGGATTGAAAGTGCGGCGCAACTAGGATGTATGGTACGTCATTTGGCTGAACTGTTGATTGAAGCAAATCCAACTTTAGCATTGCGTTGGTCACAAATAGCAATGGGAATGGCCTTATCAACTTCAAATCGGCATATTGCTGGTCGTTGCTTCCAAATCAATTCAGCTCTTTGTCAGGTTGGTTCATATGATATAAAATGAAAATTTGGAATGCAGAAATTTTTAATTTGATAACTAAGAATTTTCATGATTTCAGTCACCATCACCGTGGATTCCGAATATCTTGTCACGCTTAGCAGAAACTGTTGGCGAGCCACATGAAGATACCCAGTCTTATGTGACAGATATAATGCTTTGTCTTCAAATAGCTGTTTCGCATTTGGCTTTAATGCCTCACACAGCAAATATTTTGCAGTGTCCGACCCATGCACGTTCTACTTCCTATACACCTGCTGTATTGCATCAAATTTCAAATGCTGTTGCTTCAACTGTTCTATCGCCAACTCGTGAACGAAAAGGTCTTCTTTAATTCAACTCATAATTAATGTACTTATTTTGATTTTCCAGTTATGCATTGCACTAGAACTGTGAAGTGACATACTTAATGTTTCGGAAGAAAATAAATTACATTATCCATTGCCAAAATCTTCCTTTTAAAAGTAGCTAACTAAACTTTTAACAGCTATGATAGCCTAACTTTTATAGATAAGTCTGTTATCAAATTCTTTTGTTATAATCCATAAATGTATCTAAAAAATTTTTTCATTTTATTTTATCAGTGTCCAATTATTACTATTCCCTTAGCAAAATAAAATCCTATACCGGATCTGACTCATTTTGTCCGGCGAAGTTTCGATAAACTCTAAAAAACTAAACTTGTAGCTTTTCCTTTTATAATAATGAAAATAAAAATTCGTAATTTTACCGGATTCGTAAGGTTTATGTGCGCATATTTTTAGATATGCGACATTCAGTTTTGGTAACTAATGAACGAGAAGTACCGGCAGGTTTAAGTCGAAGTAAAAGTGCTGCAGCCTTGAAAACCCTAGATGTCGGTGTTGGAGAAGAAGATTTCCTGACACTTTGTCGGTTATTTCTAATTGCAGTTGCTATGCTTGAGTCAAATTCTGATAACGAATATCTGCTCGCTCTACATCTGTTGGATAAGGTGTTATTTCTAATATTTTACACTGTTATTAAGAGAAAGAATTACGGGACACAGAGACTTTCAAATTTCATAGACTCATGATGCGACATTTCAGTTATTAGTGAATTATGGTAAAATGCTGAGTTTAACTAATTTATAATTGTTCTTTCTTCTTTTCTTAAATATTTGTTTTATAAAGTTACTTTTTCATAAAATCTCTTAGCTAATCTGTTTCTTATATTTGTTTGACACTCCTAACTTGTTTTTGTCAGTAATTCCAAAATATCTGAATTCATGAAGTGTCAGAATTCCTTAACTTTGACTTTAATTATATCAATTTGCAAGTTATCAATAACGGTTTCACTCAATTCATGATCAATATTAATGGTTTTATCCAATACTAACCAACATGCTAGTAATATTACTTTTATTGTATTCAGTGATATTATCCAATCATTTAGTATTTCGATAGTATATTATTTGTGTAAATTCAAGCTGTAATTGATTTTTGTTATAATTTTTCATTTTAAAGAATATAGGTAATCTGTTATTATGAGAGATATATTTCAAGACATTTTTGAGAAGTTTTTTCATTTTTCTCTTTTTGCAGGTGTTTGATGCAGCAGCTTCAGATAAGATATTATGTTTGCAGCGTTTGTCTAAAACAGTATCACAGTTGGATTGGAAAAATTATAGTGGTTTGGCCGGCTTAATCATGAAAGGTAAATTTATCTGTGAATCCTGTATTATTCTTGAAGAACTTATCAGATCGTTTTGGTAGTAACTTTGGCATTGAAATTAACTTTTTGTCTTTTTTTTGATAACATAAATCTTCTTGTTTTTAATAATCTAACATGAAATAATGAAGTACCATGAACAAGGGAATTAAAAAGTAGAAGGTGAAGAAGGATTTCGTATGTATTGTTTCATTCATTGTCATAGCTAGGGTCTGAACTTAAATTAAGATCTGGAATTTGAGAAAAAATTTGTATTAATCACTTTATATATTAATAGATTATTACGAAGTGAACAGTATTGTACTAAAAATATTAAATTTATGATCTGTCCTTTTACTTTGTGCACTGTGGAACTTCTAGGTGCAACGATACAATCGGGCTATGAGTTATCTCTATCATTACTATTGAAATGTCTTGAAGTGATAGATGAACCAGCAATGGGACCATGCAGCCTGATTCCTTTATTGATCACTTCATCCATGCCATTACTTTTGCTTAATTTTGAAACACCTACATCACTATGCTTATCGATTACCAGGAAGTTGAATGAGGCATGTTGATTATATTTTTGCTTCATTGTTTCTTGTTCGTACCTGGAATATATTTATATTAAATATCTAAATTGGATTGTATTTCATAGTTGCTCACAACTTTTATTCGAATTTCCAGTAACTGTAGAAAGCTTTACTTTACGTTATATTCTGAAATTGCTAGTAGGATTTCAGTTAATATCTAATAATTCAGTGGTCCAACTTTTTTCATCTCAATATTGAAATTCAGTGGTTATGAACTATAAATTTATTTCATTAGGAAATACTATAAGTAATAATTACGATAGCAGTGCAGATTTCAAAAATTTCATTTAAACCTTGTCTCTTGGTAATGACACAGTCATTCTTTCAATCGTGCATTAGCTTCCTGAAAAATTCCAACCACTTGATAGTTAGACGATTTTTATGTCCTTATCATCAACGTATTTGTCATTTTAAATCATAAATTTTTATCGAGCATTTGATTTCAGTTTCTTTCGGAACGAATAACAGAAACGGAAGAACATTCACTTGATAATCCACTTGCTCATTTATCATCTGTAAGTCATTCGATGACTTAATATTTTCAGTTAAAAATTGCCGCTGTGTTTTACTAATTAGACCTTATTAATCACTCATTTTTTCAACACTTTCATCACAGATTTTTTTTCAAATCTTTTGCCTTTCGTAATTAATTCGTGATTAGTATTAATTTTATATCGTTTAGATTTTTCCTAATTTAATTCAATTCTAGATGATGTATAAATATGCTGAACGCTGTTTTCCACGTGATCGCTTCCAGTGGGCAAAATGTGTATTCAAGTATATGTGTGATGGCTTAACACCGGATCATACTCAGCTTTTCGTCCTTCTTGCTGAGGTTGGTAATTCCTTCTATTCTTATCTGAGGAATACAATCTATGTTTGTCTTGAATTTTGTTTAGGCTGATATATTTATATGATTTTTTAAGATTTCAGTTATTGGATAGCTTTGAAATAAATTCGTCAAGATCAATAATAGCGATATTATGGGTTTAAATATAGGTAAATCTACCTTTAGTACGTGTTTTAAAACAGCCAACTGCCCAAATTCTAAATCAAATATCATTTTCAAATTCTAAGAAAATCAAAATTAAACTTCAAATAGTTAACTATAAAACATTTCCAGTATAATTATTCCATTTGATTATCTCCATTTATCTTCATCATGTTGTTTGGCGGACTGACGACTGCCTGATGACTCTCTGATATACTCGGTTGTGATCCATGGGCATATGTGATCCACGTTATAGCCTTATGTTGTTTAATATAAAAGATGGGAAAGATATGCTGATATGCATGATTTTATGATGTTGCCGACGAAATGTCCCATTCATTGGTCGCTTTTATGACGTCTTGTCGCATGATCTTGAAAAATTCATGTTTAACTACTGGTGTTGAGAGATTGAGAATGCGGTGATCGTAACCAGTGTGGAGAAGTGACACAAATCATCATTATAAGCAATTGCAGTTCCGTGCGCTCAATTACCTGGCACGTTAATGTAAAACAATTATGGATATATCTTTCCTCTTATGCCCGATTTTCCCAGAGGAATCAAAACAATAAAAAAAAGGAAAATTTTATGTGATATTATTGCTGCTGCTGAATTTCGCCTCTCTTTTGATTGTACCACTTCATTATATGCATTATTAAAAGTCTGCAGTAATTATTTACATTATAAATCATTAAAACATTGAAACATTAAAACGTTAAAGAAGAAAAATATATAAGCCTAACCATCTCTAATCTCATTACAATGAAGTAATTAGAATTGAGAGATTACTGTAAAGATTAAGAAAGGTAAAATGAACTATATGCAAGGTTCACTTATGCATTTTTTAGAAATACGTTGATTGATCTGTTCTACTAAACAAAATTTAAAAGAAAGCCTGCAGCAATTTCTAATATTTTAATAGAGGAAATAAATTAGGTGTCAAATTGTTGTTATCAGCGACCAATTTTCTATTTAAAGGAATAAGTTTAGTTAAATTAAGTTGTGACAATTATGATATATTGCAGATGTTGGAAAGAAGTGTGACGTCACTCCATACTTACATATTATCTTGCTTACACTTATTAGCTGGTAATGCTGATTTATCACAATGTTCACCTCTCTCCATAAATGCTCAGGTAATTTTTATGTTTATACTTATATACGTTCATTTACATTTATTTATATGGATCAAGAAGATCAGTTGAAATCTTTATTATTACTATTAAACAAGTATCGGTTGGAAGAAACTTCTTAATTACTCATACAAAGCTTTATAATACAGAATAACGATAATTAAACTAAAAGGAATATGATATAATAAATAATTTTAAATGCAAGACGTTATGCTGAATGATATCAATGACTCTTAAATTTATCCAAAATTCTTGTATAAATTATGCAAGTTTTTTATACAGAACTGCATATGGTTCAGTCATTTATTAATCGTCTTCTTTCCCGATTTTTTTCAGAGGTCTTTTACTTTATTTATTCAATGTTTTCTTATTTTTTGGTCGTTGTAGTTTTGTTATATTTGAAAAAGTTTGATTTAATAAAAACCGAAAAAATTACGAGTAATTTTAGTTAAGATTGCTTAATCATTTTTACAACTGTTTATATGCTTGGTTCGTTTCCATTCCTAATCCAATTTTTTTGTGTAAGTTGAATTTTCGCTTTTAATGTAAATGAGAAATTATACGGCATAAAAAACAAATAAACTTTTGATGTTATACAAATTATTTTTCAACTTATAAGACAATATACATCCTTGAATTTCGCATCGTTTCGAGAAACCTAACAAAAGTTCATTTGTCAGCAAGTGAAGATCATTATCAGTTAAACACAAAGTGCTATTATCACTTGTTCTTTGTGAGATATTTGTTGAAATATATGTATTGTCGTAACGAATTTCAATTTCACTTCCCTCCTTTTCCTTGTTTTTCTTCATTATTTCTTTCACCATATGTTTCAGTCACTCATGTTTGATTTAGGCCATCATTAAAATAATCGTTTCCCTTTGAAAATCCATCTAAGGGATTGCCGATTACAATCTATCCTTGAAAAATTTTTATAGTGTTTCAGTATCTTTGTATTTATTTGTGTGCGTCTTAATTGGTGATTTTCGTCACCAATTAAAGATTTATCTCAATACTTGTGCACACAAATTTAATACTCTAAAACGACAGATTTTTAAAAATTCCTTATAATAGTTTCCTTTATCACCCTTAATGCTTTTGTTTGTCTGTAAGGATAGCAGTCTGAAGGACATCTGCCAACAATTAAATTATTTTAGTCATAAATTGAACGAAAAGGTTACACGTTTTGAAACTTTGAAATGCACAAAGTTATAGATTTGTTTAGATATGTCGTTTTAGCTTCACAGGTACATGCATATGTCTAGTCGATTTTGCTAAGCTATGCGGTTATGTCGCTGATAAAAACACAAAATGAAATTTTGATTATTAGAGTTCATGATTGGCAAACATCTATTCGAGCCCCTTAAATAAACAAAGATTTGAGGAAAAATAAATAAAATATAATGGAAGGTGAAGTTTAAATTTTAATCTTACATTTATTTTGGATTTATTTCTCAATAATATGATGGTTTTTATTTTGTTTTTACTTACCCATTATTACAACAATTCTACTTCGTTATTTTTTGTAAAGACTTGATTATATTACGCTTTAAGAAATGAAAAATGGTTTATGTTGGAAAATTCTTGAAAATTCGTCGAAATTAACTTTACCCCTTTCTTGCATCAGTATTTGAAACAGTCATAATAAGTTAGTTTTATGATTATTCCCGTGAGCAAGTATCAAAAGCGCCTGTAGCAGCTTTATTGTTATTCCTCTCTCATTTCCTATTGAAACTTAAACCATATATTAGCGACACAATTTCTGGAAGTTTAATGTCTTTTTAATAGCCCATCCACTAGGATATTACGGTTCTTAGTTGCTTATTCATACCCTTACCGTAAAATCATCTCTTTGAACGCTATCCACATACTGAAGAACTGAAATTATCTCTCGTTTGCATATGCTAAAGTGTCTTCATCTTCCGATGTTCTATTTTCTGAATCATTGTAGACATTTTATATCACTCATAAAACCATCAAATCAATCTTTAAAATGTCATTTTATCATTGCCAAATGTTGCATATTTAATTTAGTGATGGAATAAAAGTTGCAATTTAGAAACAAAAAATGTAGTTTTAACAATTTCAGAACTTTTTTTGTTTTTCAGGTTGTGCGAGTTGTTTCGAAGCATATACAGGTTTATTCATTTTTAATTCCAGTTTCGGAAAAGTTCTAGATTGATATCTTTTTTGTTTTAGACTCATTGGTCCTTAGATAATGCTTGGAAGGATTCTGTTATCCCTACTGTAGTTGTAGATGAATGCTAACGTTTAAATATGGATTTGAATAAAATTGAACCGGAATTAAATTGGTATTACTATCACTCTATTTAAAAAATATGAATCCTTCTTTCCATTGTCCATATATCTCATCGTAGATATATGCAAGCCATTAAGAAACATAATTTAGGGTCCGAACTGGAAAGATGCTTCAAAGATTCTGAAGTGTTTTGTTCAGTATGACAGTATTGCTATCGATGGTCACATCTCGGTATGGATTATTTCGATTTATCGATTTAGTTATATTTATTCAATTCAAATAACTTGAAAAAAAATATCCGTATTCATTTTTTCGTAAAAATTACTCTAATTATCGGAGTAAAATTGGAGAAAGTCTTTGATATTTGTGCAATAATCTAAAGAATTTAGAAGTTATCATATTTAAAGATCATCTCTGAGGATGAAGAAATCGCTGCTATTGACTTCTGCTACATGTTATAATTTAAAAAAATAAATTTTTACTGCACTGTTTATTAAATGATGAATATATGGTTTGAATTATTTGCTAATTTAGTTACAAAATTTTTAAATTTGCTAATTTACTGAATTGAAATTTAATTAATACAAACAAATTTGAGATGAGCTTTTAGTTGATGTGATAATGCCTTGATTCAGCCAATCTTTTCACTTATCATTGATTGAAACCAAAACTTATATAATATGTTCTTTCATTGTGCACTGACTTTAGGATCATAAATTATATTGACTATTAAATGATTCTGCTATATGAAACAACAAAAGATAATTTAGGATGGACCAGAATCAGATGAGGTTACACGACCAGAAGGACTTCAGTTGGAAGTCCCACTTCGTGGTTGCTTTATACCTTCATATTCAACCGTGCATAAAAGTACTCCAGAAACGGCATCATTACGAAAACACATCACGTGTAATCAGGTAGGTTTAAGTTTAGAAATTTTACAATTTCTCCGTGGATTTCAAAACTTTAAGATTTACATTTATTTATCAGATATATTCGAGTTTGAATTTAATTTTAAACTTCAACTGAGATTAAATTTGAATTAGACAAAAACTAAATTTGAAGACAAAAGTCCGGGAACGATTAATCAGTTTGTTGAATGCTTCTGGACTTCGTGTTGGTTTGCCAAAAAGTACTTCAGTAATTTTCTCACAATCGTTGCATGATATTTCCTATGAACCACCGAATTCAAATTCCACCTCAACAGAAAGGATTTCACCATCACATGTGGGTGATGGCGAGTCAGCATCATCATTGGTAGTCGACCAGTCTGTTACTAATTCTTTCCCTCGAATATTCCGGTAATTGAATTTTTGCAATCGGACTGAATTTTAATTGTACTAGAAATGATTTTTTTTGAGCAAAAGGAATTAAAATCTCGGATAATGAAATTATACTTGTTGTAGTGAATTTGATTTCTTGGAAGCGGAACATGATACTGTATCGGAATCAACAGAATCATGTTTTAATTGGCTTTCAACAATGCGACCACATTCCATAAGTAAAGCTGGCATTGATGTCGAGGAACAGTATCTGGATGATGAATGTACCGAAATTGCTGGTAATCAACGTCCATCTTCAGCAGGTTATTATTTGCAAAAAAACTTTTTTTCTTATCCGTATCTTCGTGTTATTCATGAATTTTCCGGGTTGCAGCATCTGACTCATTCGAAATATCAAGCGAAAAGACACCGCTAGGATCAGGAATACGTAGTGAAACTGTTTCCGAAGAAGAAAGTTGTGATGAAGAATTAGAAGATGAATTTGCTGTTGATGACGAAAAGCTTCGGTAACTACTTTCACGAAATTTCTTATTAACTGTTAGGTTTCGGTAACAAATTGAAATAGTGGTTATTTTCCAGAATGGCAGATATTTCATCGTTAGCGGAATCTATTCGATGTAGCCATTCGGTAGCATCGGTGGAAAATGTACCATTGAATCGACCTCCTCTATTTCTGCAATGTAATCATCATGCATCTGCCCAAGTGAGTCTTTACATTTTGATTTTTTTGGAACTCTTTGTAATATTAACATTATTCAGTTTAATATTTCAGCATTACTGATCCATATAAATTTACAGAAAATTCGCATTAGCTGGAATCCACTTATACTTTAAAATTGCATAATTGTATCATATTTATTACGATCCTTTTTTATTAATCAATTTTAATCTTTTTATAAACTAAATCTATATTAATTGGATTAGTCTATCTTTATAACCAGTAGTTTTAGAGCAATTGTAATTTATTATTAAATTTTAAAATTAACTTATTAATTAGGTATTCAGTCTCATCTTACTTCAAAAAAATCAACAAAAATGGATTATTTGGTATGTCTTATGACAGAAATTTATGATCAATACTGATCAGATGTTATACATGCGATTCGTTTGTGGAATTTTTAAGGGTGAGCACCAATGGCTTTCAAGTTTTGCGGATTTGAGTGTCGATGAAAGTGGCGATTTGACAGCGCACGCTACTTTACTTTTCACCCAACTTTATCGAGTAAGTTGTCTTTTAGAATTTCTTTTTATGAATAATAAAAAATTTCATATTTAAATTATTCCTTTTCCAATTGTGTCTGCGAAAATCTGTCTCGACGTTAAGCGACTACGTAGGTCTATAACAACAATTGAAACAATAAATTATATATATATATATATATGTGCAGCTTGAGATGTTAGAATAACACTTATATTCCGCCAAGTATAGAATCTTAAAGCAGATATAGAGAAATTCATCTTCATTTCATTTCATCATTTCCTCATTAAAACTTGAAAATTTAGCTTTATAAAATTTAGTGTCATGTTTATTTGTTCCCTTGCACACAATTTTTTTATGAAACAAATGCTGAAAGCTTTTAATCCGCATTTATAATTTCTTGGTATATCACATTACAAAATAGAAATAGAGAAATATTCAGTCGTTTCCATTTTGCACGATGGTGTTAAGCAAATAAATCATACAGCAAATTGCTTGACTTCATCCATCCAAAACTGCTAATATCAATTTCACCGTTTACTACTCTGAATAAGTTAAGTAAATATGAGAGTAGTTACCCATTCTCAAATTACTGTGTGATACCTCTTATGCTACCGGAAAAAATTCAAAGCAGGTGTCAATCAAGTTTTATACTTTGTTTTTACGTACATGTCACTGAGAATATCAAAAGTGAAAAAAATGAATATGTAAAAGTTTGAAATCATGTCTAGAGTATTGCCGGCTGAGTTAAATTATTCTGGAGTCTATGTCAAATTTTGATTTTTAATTCATCATATTTTAGGAATGTTGTTTGAAATTATCCGGTATATTACGGGATGCATCGCAAGTGTTTTCCGCATCGCATCATGAAATCTCTACCCAGTTCAGTGATGCATTAGATCTTGTTCTTAAGATTTTCGATTGTCCATTTCTGTTCGTTACGGCTCAACATGTACGTTGATTTTATAAATTTCATCCAGAATTTAAATGTGAATGAAAACAATGTAGAACAGGAATAGGAATATTTTGATCAAGTTTGAATAATTTAGTCAAAACTAATCAATTTTATTGATCAGTAGTCAGTTAAATTTAATATTAGATGCAAGTTTTAATTGTTTGGTAATTTTTATGATCTTTTCTTTTCTGCTTTTCCAACAACGCGATCTGAATTTTTAAAATCTCCTGATTTTGTTGGCTTAAAGTAACAGTAAATAAAATCTATTTTGCACTGATTTCAATTTAGTCTTTAGTATGATCTTATTTAAAAATAATTAAATAATAGTATATACTGTGAGGATGTAGGAGATAATTTCAGCACTACTGAGTGGTAGTTAAATGCATGGGCCGAAATCCATGCATCTGTTCCATTATTTATCAGTTTATTATTTCAGTTCATTAATTTAGTCGTTAAAATTATTTTCATATTAAAGTATATTTCCTGTATGCAGCTAGTCCCCATCTTGATTATGTCCTTGTTAATAGCCAATAATTGCATATTAATACTAGGATGAAAGCTAATCATCATGTCTCAAATTCTATACTTATTATACTTAAAACCATATGTAAAAAGCAGCCTGTTGATGATTTAACGGTTGAAGGATATAAGGGAAGAGGAAAAGGAATAGGAAAAGAGACTGAGCTCCTTACTAATCAACTGAAATTTGAATCCAACATGCATCATGCATTTTGCACTACATCTGAAGCATGCATACACACTTCAATTGCGCAAACATCAAATACTTTTCACGATTAAGAAGAGCTTAGTGCGATTAAATTACCAACTATTATCACATTGCATATGCTATAACATTACCGATTTAAGGAAGTGAATAGTTTTTTAAGATTTATACAATGAAATATCAATGAAACGCAATCACCTCGCAGTATTTATCTAAATCTTCTCACATGTAGTAATATTTTTCCTCTTAAATCTAAAAAACTTTAAAATATTTCAAAACGATTAAAAGTGAAATTTTTGGTTGAAAAAAATAATTTTCGAATTTGATTTGAGGAGTTCCAAATTACGAATTTTAATCTTGAAAGAAATTTTTATAAACAACGACAGTTTTTGTTATTTATTAACGAATAAGAATGAAACTATTATTCGAACATGATACTTAAAGATGCTATGGCAATTTTTCGTACTTCAGTTAGTTAAGAAATACTACAAAAAGAACATTAAACTTCCGGGAGGAACATTGTTCTTAGTTTTCCAGAAGCACTTCTATTTTAAGTAATCTTTTGTGGGGGAGTACGCTCCAGATAGAAACTGCGAAAATCATTTATGTTTTAGATGGGATCTTTCCAAAAGAAATTCAAATTTCGAAGTATTTGATCCATTGTTTTCAAAATCAAGCTGAAATTATAAAGCAAAGAAATAAATAAAAGATCTATTAATTTTCAGAAAATGACTATTACTTCCATAATTTTTCCATGGTAACAACTTCATTTTTCTGTAACGATTTCCAGTCTATTTTATTTCATTGTTTGCCATTATATGTAATGTTTGCAGTTACGTAGCACTGAAATGTTATCACAGCAAAAATGTTTATTACTGGAATTGCATGAACATTACGAGACTTTTGTGGAACGGAAAGAGCAGTGTATTCGAGTAAGTTATGTTATTATTAAGTAAAATAAATTATGATTGATTTAAAAAAAATTTCTGTTATACTTAATAAATTTGGTAGGTTTTGAAAAAGGTGTTTAAGATTTAAAAATGAGGGAGAGAGAGAGAGAAAGAGAAAGAAAGAGAGAGGAAGGAGAAGGTTCGATAAATGAAGCATTCCAATAGCACTTAGATATTCTGATTATGGATTTGCATGTGGTGTACATTTATTGGCTAACGGTTAATATCGGATATTCTCTCTCCTTCCTTCCGTCGGTCTACGGTTCTTTTTGCATGTTAAGGATGAAATTGAACGGAAATAGTCCATAACATTTTGTGAGCCGGAAAACAATTTTTTATCCTTTATTTCTAAATCCTACTGATTGGTTTCTTAGAATTACTAAATATCACGAATGAACACTTTATTATTAGGCCTTACAGAAGAATTATCAGTCCCATGATGGCAATATGAAAGTTAGGGGCAGAAAATTTGCCTGACAATTGGATATATGGGAAAGAAAATTGATTTAAATTATAACGTAATGTAAGACAAGTTACTTAGTTAGCTATTTATAAATAGGCTTGGATTGAAAATTATTTTATAAATGTAAAAAAGAATGAAAAATTATCGCTGGTGTTTATAAAAATAATGAAAACATTGAATTAACGAAATCCGAAGAATCCAATTATAGAATCAATAAATTAATTTGAGTTTGCTTAGGTTGGAATTATGAAAATCATTCTGCACTTCCTGTTAGCATATCTTGCAGTTGATTATACAGTTGTTTGCTGACAGATGCAAAAACTATATCCAGTAGAATGCAATCAGTATATTAGATAATGTTAATTTGCTGTATTAAATAATGATTCCAAAAGTAGGCCTTGTAATGACCATCGTGGACCAATTTTTACAGTTCAAAGTTAGATCACCTATCATGAATTTTTATTTTCAATATTAAAATCAGAAAGGGATTATACATCAAATTGACAATTTTAGGCTTTAAATGCAATAAAAGCAACGATGAAATTGGCCTTAATCGGCGGTCCATCGTTATCAGCAGTTACGTCAAATCAGGTTTGTACCCTTCTGATTTCGCTTAAAATTTCTTGCTTCTCTCTTTTCTCTATATCTCCATGACAGTGAAATTTTCATTTCTAGCATCTGGAATTATGTCGATCGGTGCATAAGTTATTCTTCCAATTACTTCAAATTACGGATAAGTTTGATGAAATGATGAAAGGTGTAGTAAACGCTTCCGATGTTCAGGTATGAATTATTTTAATCTACTTTTTATATCGAATTTGAAATAATAAGTTAGTATTAGGATAAGTTGGTGATGCAGGAATTTTAATTATCCATTTGTTATTTGATTCTTTCGTATAAAGAAATCTTACAATTACGAGATTATTTCCGGTCTATGGAAAGAGAAAAGGTGAATTGTTGCCGCTTATTTACGGGACTTTTAGTAGATATGAAAAGAATATTTGATAGTAATTATTTTGGAAATGAAAGCTCATTTTTTACTATATTTTTGATTTGAGAAAACGGTTACTTCTCCTTTGGGAACTATATTATTTATTATTCAATTTGATTTATTGTTCTAATAATAAAAATAGTGATCTTAACTGTTAGCTTTATATTAATATTTGGATCTTTATCATTGGATAATAATAATAGTTAGGTTTTCAAATATTTGTTGAATTATATTTCCTTTAAAAATTTTTAATATTCTGTTTCAATAAAACTTAACGTTTTCATTTTTTCCTTTTAAAAAATTATGAATGAAATACATTAATTATACTTACAAAATAACTTTCGTTACTGCATTTACGTTATCATTATATATATGTTTCTGTTAAGATGATAATAATCATTAGAACGGAAATAAATGTGTGTAGAAAATCAGTAAGAGAATATGGAATTTTTGACGCTTTTGCGGTTGAAGATACAATTTTCGTTAAATTTAAAAAGATTATCTTTAATTTTGGTGTATTCAATCGTTTTTTTCGCAGTTGTCAAACATAGCGGTATATTTTAAAGTGTTTATTGAATACCTCTTATTTATTTATTTTTTTGAATTTATAATTGCATCATGTTTTTGGATTATGAATGTTTACATGAAACTTTGCGGGAACATTTAATGGTAATAAGATTATGAGTACTGAAATGAATTACAAACGAACAGATACAATTTGACCTTATATAAGCAGTATCATATGTAACTATCGAAATATAAAATCATACAGTACAGTGATGAAATGCTCAAAGGCTATTAGAATACTGTAGATCTTTGTAGCATAACCAAAATAAAAACAATTTTGTATTATACCTTTATCGATGGCTAAGGGTTCCGAAACTTTTTTCGTTAGGAATTTTTATATGAAATATTTTTCCAAGAATTTTTGGATGATACTTTCCGTAAAGGATTTTTTCGCAGGTGAAGTACACTACGATTTATGCGTTTCTTTTTATATATAGCATTTATATCTTTTGTGACTTAGTGCGGAATTAGAAAGTATTTTGTTAACAACATGTGATTTCATTTTGTATATTCAAAATTTGATACAAAACGTGTTTGCTAGCCAATTAGATTGGTATTCTTAAAATATCAAATGCAGATTGTGACTGCGTTCTGAAACAGAATTACATTAATGTAATGTGCATTTGTGTGTTGAAGGAGAAAATAGTTTTCATTGTTTTATTGGGCAGATAAGATAGGATTATATTTTCTTACTAAATGACTAAATATACTCATTTTTATCTTCCTTCATCTTTTCCAATCCACTTGTTAGATCATTTTCAGTTCTTGCATAACTTTTTTTATTTCATCAAATATTTTTTTATAAAACAGAACGGTTAATGAAATTATATGTGTACGTGTAGAATTTATTCCAAATAGCGTTCCTATTAGTTATGATATTAATTATTGATATTATTTTTATTGTAGATGAATATTTGATTGATGATATCATAATCCTATCACGATAACTTCATCGTTGACCTGTTATCTTTACGTTCATAGTTTTTTTCATTAATAATAGCATTGATAATGATAGTAGATTATTATCATTAGTGTCAGCATTAGATCTTTAATTAATTAAAATCTCAGTATCATATTTACTTTCTTTTCCTCTTGCTTGGTTCTTTTTCTCCCTTTCATCTTTCAAAAATGGAGCATTGAAGTTCATGTATTGGCATAAAAATAGGTGCATACTGATATGCTATTTGGATACAAACAGCATCGGTATTAGGCGACAGGATATGCTTGTATGAAGAGATCAGAATGATAATAGCAGTATAATGATAAATTATAAAAAATTCACATGAGAGCAGGAAAGAGGAATTTGTTGAATGATGCAGTTTACTAGTAATATAACAGAAATCAAAATAGGAAAGAAAAATTTAACAATGATGAGAGATGAAAAAATTTATTATTGCAATAACTCTTCCAGTACTAAATTCATAGGAATAATTGATTTTAGAGGATATTATCAAATAATCAAGATATATATGTATATAATTTATGAACATCTCATTTCAGAGTGCTAATATATCAGTTGAAGTATTATGTTTACACAGATGCCTATTAGCAAGTATTCCGGACTCGGTTCATGCTGTAGAAAATAACATCTCAAATGTAACACTCGAACAAAATACCGATTCGTTATTAATGTTAATGCAAAAGAAACAGTATAAGAATGCTTTACATATGCTAAGACAACTCAGGTAACGATTTACGTTATCATAGTTATTTTTGTATTTTTCACACTGAGAACTGTGCATCAACAGTTATTATGCAGTATCCCAACTTTGAAAATAGATTGTCGATTGATTTTTCTTCTTTTTTTTAACTATTGGAGATTTTTGTTGAAGCATTGTTTCTGTAACCAAGCATTTTTTTTTTGGTGGATATTAAAATTCCACAAAATTGATAGTCACCCTTTTCAATTTTCTCAATACATGATATAATGCCTACTAAGTTTTAATAAGATTATGAGTTTCTCCTGCAATCTTTTGAAATTTAACTGAACATTAACTTCCTGACCTTTTATTTTGCTAGTATCAAATACTAGTATGAATAGTAAATTGCTAGTAAATTGAAGGGAAAGCAAATTAAGAATTGGTTAGTAGTTATAAATGTAGGTGTAAAAATGGTTAGTAAAAAATGATATCATTGTCTGTAATTTTCCTTTTTCGTGAATTTTCTTTTTAGACTCTATTATCGTCATAAAAGAAACGAGCAGTTTTAACTCTATTTTTAAAAAAAAAAAGTTTTTTAAAGATTATTTTGTTATGGTAGTAAGATTTTGTTATGATAAAATCTTAATATCCCGTGCTGAATCCTCTTCAGCAGATGTTGTTAAGGAATATAGACGAACGATAGGATGAGGATGTCAAATAATTTTTGAAGCATTTCCAGCCATCATGGAGCCAATCTACCCTTCGCAGATCGACCACTTCAAGATCGTTTTTTTAACAACTTTACCTCATCAATCTTTCCCTAATTTTTTCTTTTTTCTTAGTGACTTTCGCTACTTTTATTAATATAATAATGCACTAGGGATTGTAATATAATTCGATTTTTATGAAATTTCACAGAAATCGCAAGAAGGAGGAATTCCGAACATAAACTATATTTATTCCAAAAAAATTTTCTTCTTTCAATAATTCTTTGAAGAATTTTCATTTTACTTTCACAGTTCAAAAAATTCAGAGTTACTCATTATTGAGTTTATTACAGTTATTTATTGGAGCTTTTACAGATGTTTCAGTTAGCTTATTTCAATTTCAATATTTCTTCCTGAAATTCTATGGGATATGGATAAATTTCTTCCTGCATACAGTGTGAGAATACTTATAGAACTCACGCAAGTTAAAAAGTAATATGATTGAAAGGTCACATTACAATCATTTATAGTATGCAATGTAATTTAAATGAACTTGGTAATCTCCATTATAAACAGATCCGAAAGGATGAGGAAAGGAAGGTGAAAGGTAAGATAAGAATCTGCATATGGCGCATCATGGGTAAGATTACATCAATCATCTCACGACTTAATTAATTTGTACAAAATCATCCTATCCGTTGTTAGCAACAGATGTTTTATTGTCATATTTCAGCTTTGGGAAATTTCTATTATATCATAATTTTGTTAGAATTTCTTATTGGCATGGAGCATTATGATATAATAAATCATTTCCATCTAAGGTCATCCACAATTACGAAGATTATATGACAAGTGAGGGAATAATCTTGCTGTGATTCTTTGTTTGTTAATGTCCTTGATTGAGTACGGTGGTGATAATTTTCCAGAAGTAAATTACAGCGATTAATTATTGTATAGAAAAGTCAAAATCTTTGAAATTTGGTAAGTAAATTGATGTCAATAAATAAGATAGATCTTTAAACCATCAATGGATTTTATAGTTGATTTGTACTGCATTGGATTAATATTTTTATTTATGATATATTTATAGGATAAAAAGGTCAATATACTAATTTTATTTTAATTTCTGGAAATCGTGCGTAGTCCCTGAATTTTCCTCCATTTTTCTAGCAGAATTGCAAAACCACAAGCACTTTTTTGTCTATTCAACAACTTTTTTTCTTCTAATATTTATCGGTAGATAACAGCTGACTTCAGATGAAAAATGTTGATAGCTTGAAGAAGAGTATGTTAAGTAGTATTCATGGATTCAGAACAAAGGGCTAACAATATCCCGATAATTGCAAGGCGTCCGAAAGACAAATAAACCGATAATTTATTGATAAGAAACAGAAATAATGACAATTTATTATCAGAAAAAAGTTTTCATTCTTTTATTTGATACAGGAATTTTACTTGTAGGATTTATTGATAAAAGTGAATGAATTTGTTAAAAAATTTCTTTCTAATTTAATCTAAACATATAATAGATAAATGAAAGATGGAAGAAATGCATTTTTTTGGTTTCATTTTTATAAATAAAAGTAATTTTAAAAAGGGGAAAGAATAACAAAGATTTTCAATTCATCGAGCAGTTAGAATTCGTTTGTTTGTAGCTTTTGTAGCTTACCGACATATATTTTCGAATAAGAAAAGAAAGATAAAGAAAATTAAAATAATTAAATTAAAAAATAAAATTAGTATATTGACTGATTTACTTCCCCTATATATCGAACACAACAAACAAGGTGAAAAAAAATTAGGCAGAAATGGAATGATGAAGGGCAGAGGTAATGTAGAAAGAAAATTTACATTAATCTATTTTTCATTATATTTTTATTTTCCTTTCAATTTAATTTTTGCATTCTATACTTTTTGCATTTTTTATCTGTCTTTAAACGATTCAATTATTTTTACTCTCAATCATTCCCTCTTTCATTCATCTTAGCTGTTTCCTCATATACATCTGTTTGAATAATTCCGAATGCTAAAAGCATCATTCTATGATGATTTAAGTGAAAATGATTAATGTCAGCAAATTATGTATTTCTCCTTTCTTCTTATCTTTTCCATTATTATCTTGGTAAAAGGCTAAGTATTTATTAGGCGACTTTCAGGCTCATACATAGCATGAAAATGAACTTTTCAAGTGCAGTTTTGTTAAAAATGCTGTTTACTTTTCAATTTAAATTTATGACTTCTTTGGCTGCTTCCTTGTTTGTTTTTTCCTTTTCCTTCGCTTGAAATTGAACTTTGAAAGTTAATTGCAGAATTCATTGTTTAATGTCACATTTTTAAATTATGGTGAAAATAATGGAACATATATCCTTGAAAAAATTATAGTTATTGAATTTTCTTATTTATGAATATATCGAATTTAGTGATAAAACATAAATTTAGAACGAATGGAATCTATAAATTTTGATGGACATTGTTTTGCAGGCAGCAGTTTGGTGCAGAATACGGCTGTTGTGATCAGGTAGATGTTGAAGTGTTGCTGTTGGCATACTGTCGTAGCCATCAGAATTCATGTTGGGCTGTCGTGGGAAGTGATAAAGCGTTAACGCTTAGCTGTAACCAATTACGACAAAGTAATATGCAAATGGCAACCATTGTTCGTGCAATTGCACCTGATGTGCTCGCATTACGATCATCTCGTGTTTCTAGTGCTTCTGAATCTTACAGATCCTAATATATCTCGTCTTGTCTTGTAAGTTGCGGTTTTTAATTACCTGTGTCCTGGATGTATGCTCTTATCGATTTTCCATAAATCGATCAAGATCTTTTTTCTTCTTATCCGGAATTTCCACCTATGCTCTGTTTTCGATTTTAATTTAACGTCATGAAAGAATGTAAATTCCAGTAATTATTCATGCATTCAAGGATTATTAGGGAACTATTTTGTGTCCATAAATATCGTAAGAATAATTGTGTGTTTTTATATAATTTCTCCGACAAAGATTTCGTTTTCGTTTGCAGAACTATGAATAGACAGTTGAGTGGTATATTTTGAATATTCGAATTTGATGAAATTTATAAGTGAAATGGTCAATTAGCTGATTTTCCATTTTGTTAATTAATCTAATTTTAGTTATTTGCTTGAGATTACTAGCATTTCACAGTTGAATTTTATGTGTTTATGCCAATAAATTTGTCTTTTGATCCTCTCATAAGTTTTTTTTTTTTTGGTGCAGAAGTTCGTTGAACCATTATGATCGAAAATAGATGAACTCGAAGTGATTGCATGAATTAATTGGTTACGTGAAACTGCCAAACTGCCAAAGCAGTCACGGAAAATTTTTGCTTGCATTAGCTGTATAACTGTTGGAAGATTCATAAGTAAAAAATATTAATAATGGGAAGAGGTGAGACCAAAGCACTTGAAGTGGCCATAGCATGGAAAAGTAAGATGACTGAAATATTTGCAGAATAGGAAAAATTTGTTCTACCAGTGATGCGGAAGGAAGAGTAGCAGAATAGTAAGCAGGTGGTACATTTTGATAGTTTTAATACTTCATGGATTAGAAGACTAATTTGAATAAGACAAATTCTAAAATTAGAAGCTAATGATCAATAATTCAAATGGAAATGACAAAGACGATATGGATAAAAAAGTAAATTCTAAGTTACGTTTTTAGATTGAAAATAATTTTTCGGATTATTTATGAATTTACCTTCCTAATATCATAATTATCATTACAACAGAAGTAATATTGTTATTACGTTATCTCTTAATTTAATTTTTTATTTTTTGTTTCGCCTAATTGACCCATAATCAGTATATTCTGGATTTTAGTGAAAAAGTTCCATCATAATGATAAAAGATTTGTACTTATGATACGATTGTTCACACCGATCGGTTGTTTACCGTTCCCGGTAACATAGAAGGAATGATAATAGCATATAGTATTTATATTAAACGTGCAGGGAAAAGCTCGCTATGATTACAATCAAAAAATGGGAAAAATAAGAAGGGAGGGAGGGAGAGAGAAGGGAAAAAGGAATTAACCGATAGCGAATAATTGCGATGGTGATGTATTAGTGGTATTATTATTCCATCGATGCCGGAGGTAATCATGATTACTAATAGTAATCATCACGCGAGGCAGTATTCAGGTAAAAGATAGAAGGAGTGCAAGAGATTACAGGACGCAGATCGAGAAGCGGTGGAGGTTCCGAGGTGGGAAGGGGAGAATGGAAGGGTGTCGTGGATTCTCTGCAAGGCGACGTCTTTCACGGCCATCGTCATTTCCGCCTTCCTTTGTTAGCAATGAACATCGATCACCTGACTTTATTCCTTCAATTACTCCCGTCTCCTTAGAATCGTCATTCTGTAATGATGTGACAATGGTTCCATAGATTGGTTCGGTGATATGCATATCAGATGCAGAAAGAAAAGGTGTCTTCTACCTATCATCTCTTTTAATCACTATTATACACAGTCATTCTGTTTGTCAGTACTTTCTGATTCTTCAGATTATGGAGAAATGGTAATCCAATCATGTAAATGACCTTTTTCTTCTGTTTTGCTAGCTTTTGAAATGATCATGCCGCATGATTTTGATATAAAAATTATTCACATCATTGATTACATCGAAGATTGCTACCATATTCTTACTCTACTGAAAGTAATTACATTATCTCTAATGAAGTAATCGTTTCATTATCATACCTTCGTCTTCCTTCGCCGTTTTTAACATTCTATGAAAGTTTTTACAAAAAATTATGATATATCAATTAAATAAGTATTGTATCGTTGTTTCTTGCTAAAGTATAATATTACTACGATATGCTAATAGATTGGTACTATTCTGCAGGATGGCAATATCGAATATTCTCAGAGTATCCAATAGGATTATTTGCGACAAGGAAGCATATACACATTGTTAAGCCGGCAAGTTATATGAAGAAAATTTAGTTCGTACCCATGTTTATTTATCTTGTTTCAGTTTTCACGGAAATACTTGAAAAGCTTTGTAGTATATGGCAGTAACCGATGTGCGGGAATACATATCTATATGTATGTGCTTCATCTTAGTACTCGAGAATTAATAAACAGTTTTCAGGGAACAAGTAAACAAATCAATGAGAAAGATTAATATATCCGAACAGCTAGTAGCACTTCCACTACTTCAAATCTATGTAAATCTGAAATTGGATACTGTATTGCTTCTTCGAAGAATCTTCGCAGCAACGGTGTTTATAATATATCCCTAGATATTCTAATATAACAAATATTATTTTGAAAAGAGATGATATACTTTGGTGCTACAAGTATCAAGTTACTTCCTCATCCATTGCTAACTTTTACAGGTATTAATTGAGGTGAGGGAGAGGAATAATCGTTTATTTAAAATCATTTTTTAATTTGGAATTGAAATCTTTTCAACTGTTATCAGAAATTTACAATATTTTTTCAAATATTCATGCATTCGTATTTCGTATTGTCATGGCAACAATTTGCTAGTAAAAAATAAATTTTTGGCATTATGTCTAGTAAAATTTTTATTCACTTATTCCATATTACGCAATTCATTTTCATAAATCAAATTTTAGTTAATAAATTATTACTAAAATTTGTGAATTTGAAACGAGACGAATGAGAAAGTAAGGAGAAAGTACGATCAACGCAATTTAGTAGTCAATTTTTGTGTTTTTTTCAAATGTATGCAATGTACAAAAGGAAAACGACCATATTTATTATAAACAGTAAAGCTATGTGAGCATTGCATTTTTTTAATTCCAAATAATAATAATAAATCAATTAAGCGATCAATCAACTGGGGAAGCTTTCCATTGTTCAATGCTTTTAATTTTTTAATACACTATTTACGCTATCTTTATATACCGTTGATTTGTGCAGTTGAAAGAAAAAAAATTGTTCAGTGAATAACCAACAATCCCACCAAGCTCGGAATATCCAAAAATAAAAATTTTCTTTCAATTGAATCCCACCTTATCATATTACAATAGCTGTAAACGATGTTTGAAAATTAGTTATCATTCCGACAAATGTTTTGATATTTCCTATCAAATCTGTCACAAAGAATGAAACAGCAAAATACCAAGTGTCACTTTCAGTGAAATATTTTCATCTTCTAATTTGCATAAAATTATTTGGTAAATCTAATGAAATAATTCTAATGAAGGTTCTCAAAATTTATGTAGTATTTCTTTTATTTTTTCCGGAAATTATTAAATAAAAGTTAAAAATCTCGACGAATATGAAAATTATGTAAAAATATCACGGTTATGCGAGGAGATCAGATACATCGAATCCTCCCTTCTTTGGAGCTACTGCCGATTTTCCAGGTGCAGGAGCTGGAGGTCGTGGCGCTCCGTTAACGGTTGACGGAATAACGGTATTTGCAGTGGATGATAATGATTTCGACACAGAAACGGAGACGGAAGAAGCTGTAGATGGATTAATTGCCTGAGGAGCAGAAAGTGGCGGACCGGGTAGAGATGGCCGAAGCAGGTAAGGTGAAAATTGTGCTGCTGCAGCCGCGGCAGCCGCTTGGTGCATCAAGAAATCGCGGGGAAAAGGAGAAGCGGAAAAGAAAAATTCGGCAGCGGGATGGAACCCGTAATTCTGGAAGAACGGCGTAAAAGAAGGTGGTGGTGGTGGCGGACCACCTCCACCTCCGCCACCACCACCACCACCTCCGATCCCAACTGGATGAAACAACTGGAAATTAGCATTTTCCTTGGATAGCAAACGGTGATTCTGCAGAAGCTGGAGATGTTGCTGAAAGTTCTGACTCTGGAATTGGTGATTCTTACTCTGCATTGAGTCATCAGCAGTACTGTGACTACTCCGGGCTCGTTTAGGAAGCGGTGGTGAGTCATCATCATCCGAGTGATCCAAGTCCATCGAACTGCCTGCTCGTGCAGCTGGTGATTCAGATATTACGTGATCATCACTCAGAGAAATCACCGACTTTGAGATACCGGTAGTTGCAGCACTACATTCCCGCCTGTTCATTAACCGTTTCTTTTCACGTTTCCCAGCACCGGCATCACGGAACCCCTTGGCAAACGGATTATTATCGATTTTTAGTTGTGTTACCTGTAAATGAGAACAGAGAATACGGTTTCTGAGTTTTCTGTTATAAAATATCGATATAAAGGCATTTTTGCCTACTCATTTGAAATTCCAGAAATCAAAAGTGAAAGAATATCTGAATAAAGCGAATGCCGAGAGAATAAATTAATTCACTCTTTGAATTTTCCAGAAATTTCAATCATTATTGCAGGAAAGTTGAAGGAAAAGATGAATAAAATCTATTAGTTTATTGAATTCTATTAATTTTATCTAATAATATTTAAAGAATTGATATAATGTGAAGAGATGAGTCTGTCAACTTTTACTCCTCTAAATTCAGGAAGATAATGATGACACCACTTTCCGGTGTTGGTTACCGGAAAAGAACGATAGAATGATAGAAGCAAATCCAACTGATATGCAATTTATTTTCTAACTTCATAATAATTCTATTCACCATTTATACTGCTTGATATTTCAATGTTCATGTTCAACTTTTCACGTTAGAAGAAGAGTGAAGTGTCACCGGGATAAGTTAGAGTGCTGGAAAAGAGAAAATGATGTAAAAAGGATGAGATATGCTTTGTCACATTTATTTCTTCTTGAAGTCTCGAAGAGAAGCGTTCTGAGCTATATTGAAATCCATAAAGCTATTATGCTAGCTTCTTCTACGAGGATAGTGGCAATAGCAGCATTTAATAGACAATTACATTTGCACTTGATATACACACACTTGTAAGTCCCTCAATAAACACATCCCATATCATCTTCGACTGCTACTTCCTTTCTCCAATTGCCTATTCCCACGGGATACTTTCCCTTCCGGATCTGCAGTTTTAACCCCCTTTGTTTGAAATACACCGTATACTATCCGGAAAAGGAAAAGAGTGAGAAGGATGAGGATGATGGGGAATAGATAGCCAATAAGCCTTTTACTTGATATTCTAATTAATTTCAGCTATTACGCCTTAAAACCAGTAAGCTTCGCATGTCTCTTCCACTTTCATTTACTTTGTTATGCGGCAAACTTTCGTCTAATTTTTTTCATCCCTTTAAGAAGCTTTTGTTTCTCTGCTCCCAGCTCATTCATCCTCTCAGAAAACCATTAAGTGAAGAAAAAGCTAAAATGGAAATTCCGAAAAACTTATCATTCAGCAAATTACTGGCAAACAATGAATATATAATAAACATATATATTAGTGAAGTGCTTCTCTTATTGAATCCTTTAATTAAAGCAACATATATGTGTGTGCACGTGTTGCACCCTTGGGAACACCACGTATGTGCCCATGGTGACAACGATACTGTCAACAGTAAAAGAGATGACACTAACGAGAAGAAGCAACAATAGAATTAGCAATTTCAATTCACCATATACATTTTTTCCTACCCTCATTACTACCGTATCATTGCCCTATATGTCAATTCGCATCAATACAAGCATTTGTGAAGTGTAAGACGTTTTTATTGCATAGCGTCATATCCTCTCTATACACGACATGTACAAACTATCTATATTTTAATATCATGATAAAACCATCATAGTTGAATGAATTATCATTTGTCATCCGCAGAGTAAACAAGCATATGTTGAGCTTTCTGCCTATCATTAACTTATCACCCTGATAAATGATAAAACCGATTTAAAAATATACTGTAAATGAACCAAAATATTTGTTGCTAAATTCTTGTCATTGAAAATCTCAATCCTCTTTACTGCAAACTGGGTTTGAACGTGTAGCAGAGAAAAATCAAAAATAAAGCTTCACTTTTGATGATCAAGAAGAATCTACGATTTTTCAAAAGATCGAAAGCGGAAGTGACTAGTAGGAGGAATTGCAGGAAATTCCTTTTTCTTCTCCATCACAGAAAAAGAAACGTATCAAGCGAATATTTCCGTCAAATGTCAAAATCCCTCCCAATGAAATGACAATAATCCTACAGTTTTCAGCTCACAGCACACTGATTTGCCATTTTCAGTTAGTAGAGAATTGCCATATCACTCACATATAAAGCATACATCGGTTTTCATAATTCGTCATGAAATTTAGAATGATAAGTGAAAATATCGGTAGGTTAATTAAAAATATAGAATGGTCAAACGTGGAACAGTTAAACCGTTAATCAGTTCCAGCGACTCATTATACTACCTGTCGGACAAGGTTAATGGCATCAAATAATAAAAGATAAGATTCCTTATTGCATGTGGAAGAAGTTGATGGATGACGACACGTAAAAGGGCTTTGTTACGACTATTTTACAGACAAGGTCAACACCGTCTTTGGACAAATTATTTTTCAAACGTTGTTTCTTAATTATAGAATAAATGATTAAAAATATTTCCGTTAAAAAACCAAATTTAAATATTTTGAATTTTAATACTAATAAGCTATGCAAAGTCCTTCATTGGTATGCAATATCAAAAAATAAAATTAAATTATAAAATCCGCAAATCTTCAAAACTACGAAAATTCATAGAGCTTTAATAAAATTTTCAAAATGTTGATCATCAAGCAAAATAAAATCGAAATAAAGAAAACTGAGGCAGGAAAAACCGAAAACTTCCTGGTTTATAAAAAAGTCAAAAAGTAAGTATTATTCTTATTTAATTATTTTTGTTCTTTGTATTTCCTATATTAATTCATCTGAAACTAAATTGTTTCTTATTCCTGTTTAAATGCAATTTCAGGTCTGAGCATTCTAATATTCTGAATAATTTTTCAGAATTACTGAAAAAGCTAGTAACTACACAGTCACTAGCTTATGCTCTAAACGAAGAATTATAGCAGCATCGTAAACTTGACCTTTGTAGATAAAATGTAACTGATTTGTCGTTATTGCTACAATTGCTATTATAAATATAAGAAGTTAGCCACTGCTATCGCTATGACTATTATTGCAAGAGTGCTGTTAAATAATCATAAAATCAATTATCAAATAAATATTGTCAGTGGATAGTAAGTTTCTACTATCAATAACACGAAAAGAAGCCCCTCTTAATACTGATTCATTTTATATGAAACGATCTTATATAAGAAGACTGAATAAATGGACTGATAACAGTGATAAAAAACAGCAGTTATCACTACATTATTTTATTACTGCTTTATTACTCATCACTATAACTAATATAAAAATATTACGACTATTTTTATCTGTGCATTTTATTCCTAATCTTATCACTGTTTTCATTGCTATATACTGCTTTTGGAAGTTACTCAAACCTTGCTAACCTGGATTGTAATCAAAAAAGAAACTATTATTTGTTGAGTTCAATCTCAATTTATAGAATTTTTATGAAATTATTGCGCTCATCATTCATATACCATTATTATCATAATTTTTATCAGCGACTGATTGTAAAGGAGTTAGAAATATTAATGAATAAAAGATATCAGTGAAACTGGTCTAAATTTTATGCAGTTTGGAAAATTCTTTCTCAGTTTTTACATTAAAAGAAAAATAAAAAAGACAACAAAAGAAAGAGATAGTCAGAAATGTCAACAAAGAAAAAGTACAGTAAACCAATGCTATTATCATCGATCAAGATCGTTTCTGCTCTGCTTACTTTGAAATCAATAATATAAATCCGTCCTATTTTCAACTAAATAATTTCCAAAAAAAGGATTTGCAGAGAAAGAAGGAAAGATAACTGTAAAATAAGGAGGAAAAATGATCTCCTTACGCATTTATATCATTATAACTCGACCTTTCCCCTCAATCAATCCCTTCTGTTGCTTTTATCAACGATTATTATTATTATTATTTGAAGTGATATGCTTTGCAGGTTTTTACAGTAACAATACGACAGTAAACTTCAAGTGCTAGTGCAATGATGCTTCCTATTTATTTACGACCATAAATGAGAGATTCAAGAGTTTAAGAGAAGGAGGAGCAGTTTGTGGCCAACAATAAGCTATTCAATCATTCATTCTACTTCTCATCGACAGGTAAACAGGGATTGAGATGGTCGACTGTTTGTCTCATTCATAAAAGATTATAGAAAAAACGAATAAGTAAAACAAAAGAAAGGAGAAGGTTTAAGGAAAATTTATATAACCACTATGTGTCAAAGAAGGAAAAAGGAAAAGTGAAACGTGAAATTCACATACTTAAACGTCTACTCATCATTTTTTGATTACATCATTAAGTCTTTATATTTACAGCTAATGGGATAGGAAAAGAGCATGCTTTTTAACAGATTTTTGTATTTAAAAAAAATGAAAATAATTAGCACAATTTCATTTTTACAGTTCACGTGAATTGAAATATCAATGTTTAGGTTTAGGACTGTGAAAAGAATAACAGTTCATTAGAACGAAATACTTACTAACTTCTCTTCTGAATGAATCATTCTGCAATTTTATAAGCCAATTATTATCTTTCTGTTATTCAAAAATTTCTCATACAAGTCAGTGAATTATTGCTTTTTTCCATAAAACTGATATATAAATTTTATTTTCTATTCATAAATCAGTTGTTACTTAAAGATTACAGGACAGCAGGAACAGTAGTAACAGTTGCAACAACAGTAATTTCAACCTGATATTCCGATTAGCTGAAGAAAAGAAGAGGTAGAGTAAAAGATAAATGAAATGATATTGATCATTGAACAATTCGAGAATGTATGCATCTGTCCCTATCTGAGTTATTCATATGTTGTTGACGGTATTTGATTTTACGATTTAATTACTCAACGATTTCGAAGTTTCATTTTATCGATCAAACAGGAAATATTGCGGGGAAATGAGAAAAGCAAAGGAATGAGAAGAGGGAATAACGTGCTATGAAAGTAACAGAAATTCTGCGCTTATTTAAAATTTCCTCCGTAAGCTATGGAAGTTAAAGTAATGATTTCTTGTTCGGATGTAAAAGGGAAAAAGCTTTGATACTACAGTATACGACGATTATAAAATAAAAAGTAACGAAAATCAGTAGTAACAAAAGCATCGGATAGAAAGGATAGAATACGATATTAGGGAATATGGAAGAAATAGTTTTTACAATATAACTTAATTGCGTAAATAGATAATTTCATATCATAAAGAAGATAATGAAATATATAAGTTTAATTATATTAATTTTAATTTTTAAAATCATTTTGAAAGGTTAATGTATTTTTTATCCTTTGCGCACATAATATCCTAATCCAATTGAATTTAAAGATTGTATGTTAAGCTATAGACCATGACTTTAGATTATGTTTTTGCATTTCCTTCATTTTACCTTTTCGGATAGTTAGGAGAGTTAAAATTTTATTTCTCTTATTGATTTACTAGTTATTAGAACCAATTATCTTAGTTTCGTTAGCCTATGATACTTGAATTAAGGAGCTCATAATAACTAAATATCGAATTGTGGTAATAAAATTTTCTATTACAAATTTGCATATGTCCTAAATTAAACAGTACAAAATAGTACAAGAGTAATTAGTGCTTTGTTGTAATCTGAGACAATTAATTAAGGATATACGGCGAGGTGGTTGATTGATTGTTTTGCTCTATGCCTATTAAAAGCATGACAATAACAGTTGATGTAGAAAAAATGTAACGATTGATGGAGCATTAAAGCAAAGTAATATAGGATTAATCAGTAAATAACTACTAGGTAAATTGGGACAAAATGGTCGAAAACAAGTTTGATGAGGTAGGAACTAAAAAGATCTCTAAACTGATAATTGAGAAATGGATCAATGATCCATTTACTCTAAAAATTGATTTCTTTCTTAGTACAGATAGAAAATATTCCATACATTGTATGAGTCAAAAAGGAATTTGAGGAAATTAACACGTGCTCCATTTAATTGTTGTAAAAGAGTATTAGAACCAATACTTAATTTCAATTGGGAATGAAAAGCTATGATGTAATAGAAGATTGAGCAAAAGAGGTAATGACTGCAATAAAAAGCGAGAAAACAAACAAGTTTAAGATTTGTTTCAAAGAAAGACTTCAATTACTGTCTTGAATCGACCAACCTTTTCATTCTGATAAGCAGTAACAGCAATAAATTCCGTCTCCTTGAAAACGAATGTACGAAAAGTTGAATACGGTAAATTAATAAGCTCTGCGCACCGGACAACGTGTAATCGTGGTTGATATTTATGCATTGAATTTAGAATAGTCTGAAAAAGTAGAAATTGAGATATTCAAAATAGGTTTGACCGCTTACTACTTCCAATATTAATTTTATGCAAGTTCATGTATTTGACTACTTACTTCGGTAAAATCTAATGAAACATTTAGTTTTTACTAATTAAATCTCATTACTCGTTATTTTATTCTACTGTTGATATCAGGTGATGTTGCAGAAAAAGTTTCCATGTCTAATACATCTATAATTAAGTACGACAATAAATAATCTTGTCGTTGATAATATTCATGAATTAAAGATTACATTTAATGCTCATGAATAAATTGACGAAACTAAGAAGAAATTTTATTCAAAAGTATATCAATCAATCAACCAATCAATAGAATTATTATTAAAAATATGATGATAATTAGTTTTGCTAAAATTAGTTTTATTATTGAAATTATTTTTAATTTGGCTTCAATTTCACCAAAAATTTTGCTCTCTTTGCTTCTTTGCAAAGAAAAAAGTTTTAGAGTTTAATACCAAATTTCAATTCTGCTATTCATAAATCATTTAGCTAACATAATTTCTTCCCATTTGTTATTTTTTGTAAAATGTTGAAAAACCTGCCAAAATCCGTGTGGCAACTCCCATAACAACACTTTTTGTTGCGCCTTCAAAATGTTATTAACTTAGCTTCACCGCTATTAAAAGCTATCATTGACTGTTTGTTATTATTCAAAAGTTGACAAAAGCACATCATGCAAAATTAATTAGTTAAATTATTTGGAAAAAATATTTCAAATTATATTAAAGCTAAAATAAAAAGTTTTCCTTGGGAATACTATTGTTTTAATATAATTCAATTCATTCATTAGATGCTAAATGGAATTAAAATTTTTTAAGACGTTACGTGCGCAAATAAACAGTCTCTTATAAGTTTCTTTGTTTTTTCAAAGATTTTATAAAATCCCATTTTTGATTTTATTTTCTTCATCATCTCTCATTCCCGGTTTTTCTTTAATCGATTCATATAAGTGTATTGTTGCTAACAGTGATAAAAGATAGTATATCTATCATTGATAAGTATTGTTCTATGCCGTATATTTATTAACATATTAATTTAATAATAATGAAAAAGCTAAACATTAAGGAAAAATGCATAATCCCTTGAAGTAATAGTTGAGTATGTATCGTATCGTATCGTATCGTATCGTATCAATGTCATTATTATCATCACCATCACTATCATTATCATTTATCAACGATCAACTAGCAGGAGCGCTAGTAGCAACTGTTTGTGTAGTGTTGGTGTTTAGGGATTGTTGCTCCATTAATCTTCGAAGTCGTGAAACCACCATTCTTTGACAATCTTAACACTCTCAGAAAACCCTCAATCCTCAATTTCATTCTCGCCACTCATTTCATCTCTTCACTTTACTTCCATCTCATTACATATCCATTTATCACTTTCTTCCAACAAAAAGAGATGGGAGGAAAAAAGACAAAAAATGGATTTTGAAAAGGATGAATTGAATTAATTCATTTTAAAACTGAATATAAATTCTGTTACATTGCCAAAAATCTCAATTGTTGTGGCTTATTTAATTGAAGATTAAAATTTTAGTACTAAATTTGAATAATTTAGATAGTAGCAATATTGATGATAACAATAGCAATACAATAACAGTAACAACAACAATAATAATAATGAATAAATTAGAAACAGCTGCTAGTAATGAATAATTAAAGAAGATTCTGTTCAATTAAAGAAATGAGGAAATTGATAAAAGAGATATTGAAATGTTAATTTTAGAAAAGTTTTTTCCAAGGGTAATTTATTACTGAGTGTTCCGTTCTCCCAGATAATCCTTCGCTTTCCTACTGAGATTATTTGCGAATGAATTGCTCAACAGTTTCTGGAAGTAACTTAGAGTTGCTTCAGCGATAGCTTCATCTCCTCCATATATTAATGATGGAAACCTTTAGGTCTATTGCCTTTTAGCTTTATCATGAAGCACTGTTATGAAATGAGCCCAGAAAACAATTAATTATTAGAATTCTCTTGTTGTGTTTTCAAGGGGTAAATTGCGGTGTCATTAAAACATTAAAAGCTCAAATAAGCTTAATGGATTAATGGAGTAGTGTACGAGAAATAAGAGGAAGCGGGGGAAGGATAAGGATAGCCTAATGATAGCTATCAATCAACGCTGGACAAGGAAGGAATTGGACACAATAAGCGGTACAACTTGTTCTCCTCTACTCGACATGTACACATCTTGTCACGATGATACATTGACGCAACAGCTGTCGTTGTCCTGGATTCAACGACCCGCGGAAGCTATCGTCAACCTATTTGACCCCAATTTCTCTTCCAACATTTGTTGAGCTTCTAGAGAAATTGCCAATGAAATTTGAAAAAAGAAATCCAAACAAGCAGAAAACTCAAAATGCGATATAATGGATGTTGAAAAAAGTAAAATTTCAACGTTTTTTTTTCAGGGAAGTTTGCAAATTTTCAAAATCTTATTCTTTCAATTTTTGCACTTTACAGGATTAAAAAGCCTATATTGCTGCAAAATCCTTTTGATTCTTGCAAAATGCTTCAAATGATATAAATTAAAAAGGATTTAAAGAGGAATGATATAAGGGCCTGATTACTTTTTCTATCATTTAAACGACAGGAACAGAGTTGATTGTTACCGTTTTCAACTTTTCTCAAATGTGCAGCATTATCATCGTCTTACTGTGCATTTTAAGGAAAAAGCAAAAAAAAAATTTCACGACTTTCAAATTTTATGAATATAGGAGATTTTTTGGAAAAAAACAAACAATCAATTTTATTCCGGAATGATTCTTCGTCATAAGTTCCTTTTGCTTTCTCTAATTCAGTGAAAGCATTTGATATCAGTTTGCTGGATAATGCGTCAAATTGGATAGAGGAATTTCACGTGAGAAAGATGAATTAAGAAAGAAAATTCTTTTCAACGTTTCTCTTCTTTTCGTAATGTGGAAATTTTTATTCTCAAACAACTTTTATTGTCAAATTCGATTAATTTTCTCTTACTTAAAATAAAAATGAGGAATGATTGGAAGTCCTCATTAGCTAATTTGATAAATATCACTGGGTAATTAATTAATTAACGATGTTACTGCTGATTCTATCATTATTACTATTGAAATATTGAAATAAGTGTGCATTGTGGGTCAAGACGAAATTTTCATGAACAATTTTTTCAGGAAGAAAGCAAAGTGATTCAGTATGTTGGAAGGGAAAAGGAAAGGAAAGAAAATAAAACAAACAAAAGGTAGAAAATAGAGAAGAAGAAGCTCATTGGAATTTCTTTGTTGTTAATTTGTTCTAAAAACTAACTAATTTGACGTGGAAAGGAAAAATTTACAAATAAACTTGATTGTCAACTTGTTTTCCTATCACCTTTCCTTTGTCTTCTCCTTCATTTTATCTTTCATTAAATGATTTTATTTGCCCAATAAAATGAGAAATTTCCTCTTTTCCCTTTAAATTGATTTATTCTTTTCAATCTTTCACTAAATAAAGCATAAAAATTAATTGATTTATTTGTTCATACAATTGTAGTCAACCATTCTTTTTAGTATTTATAACAACTATGATAAGAAAAAGTTTTAAGTCAAAAACTCGATATCTATTCTTCAGGTTGGCATAATTGGTTGCAGCTTATTGCTTAATCACAGTATCTTTCTGAAAGGCATTATGGTATTAAAGCAAAACAAAATTTAGGAAAAATATATTTCATTTTCAACTGATTTATTTGGATGAGAAGTTCCCAGAAAATTTAATTACGTAATTTCCTTCGCAAATAGCGACAAATGAAATGAAACTATACATTATTATTCGTATGATTAAACTTTTGAAAACTGAAAAATGAATTTTTTAGAAAGAAGTAAGTGTGAATGCCTGTAATGAATGAAATATCCCGAAGCGTCAGATGCTCCGCTTATTTCCTTCCGCCACCTCAGTTCCATCTCACATGTTCGAGAGAAAAGACGTTCGGGAATAGATGAGTAAGCGAATGGCTTGGAATTGGAAATGTGATGGATGGTACGATCGGAGTGGGACAAGTTAACCGGAACATTGTCCGATCAATCAGGCTATCACCACTCCTCATCGATAATCTATTTTCTATCAGCTATTATATTGACAAGAAACAAAAAAGCGAGAGGGAAAGAGAAGTAAAAAAGTGAGAATAAAAAAGATTATCCTTGTACATAAATCATTCATAATTTCTTCTTTACTTCTTGAAAAGTAATTGAAAGTTTGTGTTAATGACAACGATGACAACAATGCAACTACGATTCCAAAATGGTAATATTATCTTAATTATACGCTACCGAACGTTTTCTGTCTCTCTTGTTACGCTCTTTATTTTCAATCGTTTTTCACTGTTTAGCATGCCATGTCATTTCTCCAATATTACATCAAATACTTTAATTTTTCAACTCCTTCACTTACTCAACCTCTATCACTTATCAAACTGTTATCACTGTCACTACAGTAAGAAATAATTTTTTGGGCAAAAATATTCACAGGTAATTAATAATAATATACTTCTCCCATCACTATCCCCTCATCATCATTGTTACTATTATTATCGTTATCATAATCATCACTCTTTCTGAAGCTCAACAGATTTTAGGATTAAACCGGAAAAGAGAGGAACAGCGGTAAAGTCTGATGGGTACAGACAGATAAACAGACCATTCTCTTTCCCATTTATTTCCCTCTCTCATACGTACATAACATAGACAGTGCAGACAGACAGACGGACACAGACACACATACTTGTCATCAGTGATGTCATCTTATCTTCCGATTACCGTAGGATAAATTGTGGGAGCCAACTTGTTGTTAGCATTGTCAAACATTGGTTACACCTTTTCCAGGTAAACATCACTTTAACGGTATTTAAACAACAGCGAGAGAGAGAGAGGGAGAGAAAGAGTTACAATGTGATAAGTAAGTAATTTCTGATCACATGTCAGAGGAAAGATTTCGTATCATTTGGAAGAAATTTTGAAAAATTATCACTTGATTAATAATTTAATCAATTCATTTATCATTTGAGTGGCATATCACCTTTGCAGGTAAAAAAGTTATGACTTCAGAAAAGAAGACAGTCATTTAAAACAAAAGTGTCTCACTTCGAGTATTAATTTCTGAATTCGACTAATCTCATGCTAAAGAATACTTAACATATAACGAATGAATATACAAATACAGAAATAATGTAATAAAATTGATTGTTTGTTAAAGTTGAAAGGAAATTTTGAATTAAAATTAAAGATGAAAAAGTAATTTGAAAGGAATGAATATGAGTTAATATGGGAATGAATAATATGAAATATTATTTGATCAATATGATAATGGTGATGGTTTTAATTTAATGAAATTTCCAGTCAATTTAGTTCGGATGAAATTTTAAGGATAATACTTGACAGAATATCTATCAATTTTCATTTCTTTTTAACTACTATCCCTCTCATTTCGTAAAATTTTTTTTCAATTTTTTCAAAAATTTACCAATTTAATATAAATTATTCGAATCAGATTTTTAATCAAAATAATTATTTACAGTTTTTTGATAGTTTAACTTTAATATAAAAATTATATTAGTGAATTTCTTTCTCATCGATCTTCTCTTTCTTTTTCATGAACAAAGACAGTTGGCCTATTGTTATAATAAGCTGTCCTGATTACTGATATCCGGAATTCCTGGTTTGCTTGAAGCAATTCATCGATTTATAATAATATAATATCTTTATCGTGAATTTTGGAAAGCAATATGAAATATCGGCTGTCTGAATGGTAGTAAATGGTAAGGTGTCTATTTACACATCTGTTCGCTTCTCTACTGGGATGAGAGGAACGCGGGTGGTGAAAAGGCACCGGTAGCTTTTGATTATTGGTTTGCTAGCTTGCTTGCTTGCTAGCTAGCTAGCTTACTTTCTAGCTTTCTTGTTAGCTTATGCTGTCGGCATGCTTTGCTTTAAAGCGTTCACCGCCACTCAATTCCAACTTCCTTCTCTCTTCCCCCACTACTATTGTCCTAACCCATCATTCCCGACAAATCTTTGCTAACAACCACTAACACTTATAAATGACGAACAAACAATCATCTCGGTGATAACATTTCAAAATGGAAGGAGAGAAGAGAGAGAAAGAGGAAAGAGAGAAAGAGAAAGAGTGATGTTAAATAGTTGTTTTACTTTTAATGCTTACTCAGTGAAGAAGTCCATTACAATAGTAACTTTGAAATTTGTCATATAACTCATAGTTACATAAAGGTGAAGTAAATAAAATACCTGTGTGAAAGAAAGAGATGTTAAATTAGTAAATCAAAGAACGAGAATTTTCTTTTTCTGTTAAAATTTTGAAAGTTATATTTCTTTTCGTATATTTCGTTTTTTCATGACTAAAGTCAGAAGAATTTATAATAACAGTATTTTCACTTGTTGATCAAAAATCATAACTTCCAAGTTTCTGACAACTTTTTATTTTCAATGAACACAAACAAATCAATTAGGAAGAAATTGTTAGAATTGTCCGACCGTTGCATGCATTGCACTGATTGAACTGAATTGGAAAGGAATTTTTTCCTTTCAATTGTACATTCGTCACACTAATTAAGTTGTCTAAGAAAAGTACTCAACGAAAAGTTAATTTCGTGTTGGATAATGACAACTTCCCATTGTGGTAACTACCTGATACTTCTGAATTCATTATCAGTTATTAGTTATTACTATAGCTGTGGTAACATTTAACAATATTATAATATGAAGAAAAGGTGAAAATTTATAAGGAAGCAAAATTTTATTCACAAAGTGGTGGATTACGGATAAATGAAAAAGCGGTAGCATCATGCGATTATCGTATGAATAAGATATACTTTAAAAAAGTTTAAAAAATTATTGACTTCAGTTAATTGTATATATGTGTACGTTTATGCGTTCATATGAAAGAAGCAAAAATGGAAATTGAAATTGGAATCAATTCTCTGATAGCGATGTGAAAAGGGATTTTTTTCTTTTTTTTATCGAAAGAAATGGTGGATTTGTCAAATATTTTCATTTATTTGAATAGAATGAGATGAATGCTTTGAGCATCTGTCTCAACAGACCTTAGGATCATTCTTGTATAGCCTAGGATAATTTTTTTGGGACAGAAAAAGGCTATTGTTCATTGTTGGAAATGCTTGATCAGTTTGAAAAAAGAGAATGAGAAAAAGGAAAACAAAAAATTTTTAGAATCAATTTTCTTCAGGATTAAGCAAATACTCATTACATTTACAGTGCGATAGGATACAGCGTTGGGAAAAACTTTGCTTGAAGCTACTATTTATCTTTCAAATTCAAAGCTGAATGACTTACAAAGCCGTGCTTATCGGAAATATTATTCGTTAATTTCAATTTATGAAAATTCGCTCCTTTTGTCATCCAATGTTCACCGGTTGCTGGACTATCCGGATGTATATACATGCGTTTAGGCATTTCTGGATCTGCTTTACCAGCTACCATCCATCGAGAATTATGAAATTTGTAACGGCATTCATCGGCCGGCACAATGTCCATTAATAAGATATATTTAGAGCGTTTGTCCAAACCGGAAAGCTTTACTTTGAAGGCCGGAAATATCCGCCTGTAATGTAACATAATATAGTTAAAAGTTTGAAAATTTTTAATCAGAACTTTAATTTTAAATCTTTCAATGAAGGTTCTACGAAAATTTTTTAATGAAAGTCCTTATTCGAAATTTTTAACGGACAGAAGTTATTTCGAATTTAAATTTCAATAAATGATTGCTGTGAAATAAATGCTTTCATTGCCATGAATATATGGAAAATGTATAGTTCCATGATTATCGAATATTTGGAATTAAAACCTTTTTGATTTCAAGCTAAACTGAAATTCGATGAATCAAAGAAAGTAATGTTATTTTTTTGATAAATAGCCTTCACTATACTTTAAATATTGCTTAAATGGAAAACGATTTAATATTTTTACCTTTATTCATTTCTCATCTCGTCACTCATACTATAACTATCATAATTATGCTTGCTATTATCAATATCATATCAAACCATTATGCTATCTATAGCATTTTTTATTTATACTATCAGCGATTATTTTATATCAATATGGATACTTTAATTAAATTCAATTTAACTTGAAATTACTTGATAAATTTTCGTGATGAATTTAATTAATTACGAACAGGTGGCGGTGATTGAAGGATGAAAATATATTTGAGTCCCCATATTCACACCCTTCAAAATACATGCTCATTCGCACAAAATGTCAACCAGATAACATCAGTAAAATCAGTCCTGTATCTTCTGAAATTTCCCCTTCCCTATCCATTCATACATACTTCTCACCTGTTGAACTACCTGTCCATCTCTTCTCCTCTCTCATTCAAATCAAAATGTTGTAAATTTTCAAACAAAAGAAATATGATATCACGTTTATACAGTGAGATAATGTTCAGTAAAAGGTAACAGATGTTGGCAAGTTTTTCTATTCAATAAGAAGCAGTAATTTTCCTAATTTCAACTTTGAATTTTATTTCAAATGAATTAGAGTTAGTAATGCTTGAAGAAATATCAAATTCATTTATTTTTTTTTTTTTTGAATCTTATATTTCTAGTGATATCTTTGTTTAATAAGCGACAAAGCTAATAGTTTCTTCGATTATAAAGTTTTCTACACCGAATGAATAAGAAATAGCATGCGTTATCGTCCTTAAAGTATGCAATTAATATTAAACAAGAGATATTATTGTCCTACAGTTAAATAAGGCAACTGATATGAGATGAAAAATAGCTTATTATCATTACTGGAACTAATTAATGATGGAATATTTGCAGCAACAATTACTGCAATTAACTGAATAATCTAGAAAATACAAAATTGATTAAATATTTCTAGTATCACTATACTTATATGATAAATAATACCATTCTGAAAAATTGAACTTGTACTAATTGAACTGCCAATCAATTTATTGAAGTGGTAAATAAAAAGTATCCGCAAAAGTTGTCATTAGTGGATGTCAAGCTTGTTTAAGCTTAATTATTATCAGTAATTTGGTTAGTAAATGTCAGACTATCAGTATCAATCAATTTTTTATTTCAAAATAAGAGAATTAAAAAAAGATTTCGATAAAAAGCTCAAATAATTAAGATTTTTATAGCTTTGAAAATAGTTATATATTATAAAAACAATTCATTACAGAAACTATTGGGAAAATTTGTTGAAAATGAAAAAAATTCATCAGGAAATGGAACTAAAACGATAAATAAATGTCAGGAAAAACATAAATGACAATAGTTTCTTGAAATGACTGGAATTATCGTTAATGAAATTAACAAACAAATTTATGACATTTACTAATTTATCATGATATTAGCTTGGTTAAATTAAAAACTGAATTAATAAATTTTCATCTAAAAAATAAGCAAAATTATTTATCAAAGTTTGATAAAAATTTATCGAAACAATTCAATTATTCTGTTTTCTTTCTTCTTTTTTCTCTTTTCCCTTCTCAACAATTAATTGATAAAGAAAGACATCAGAAAACTAATCTTTCCATTGTTTCAATTTCACACCCATTAATTAAATTTAAATTAATAGATTGCAATGTGTTATCCTTCTCATATGCGTTTGCCTACCATTAATAAAATGTCATAAATCTTTTTAACACAAATGAAGAAAATCGACAAAGATCCAACTACGGGTACAGGGAATGGGGAATTGGGGAGCGGGGAAAGGGAAAGAGGAAAGAGAGGATTTGCAGATGTGAAAGGACAAAGTTGGATGAATAGAGGAGAAATTTAGAAAGGATTTCTGATCGGATCAAATCATTTCTCCTATCACCGATAAGTGAAAAATATCACAATGATATGTATTAATATAGACGTGATTATCAGAAGTTATTATCTGAGAAAAATGGAAAATATAAACATTCGGAATATTTCAATTAGATTTCAATGTATCTGTGGATATGGGTTGTGTGTGCGTGTGTGTATCTTCCACATTTATCAATGTGTATAATTAACGGATATTCAACTTCGAAATCTTCTTTTTATTTTGTCACCGACTAAAACCGATTTAAGATTTGCTCAGTATATTTCAAATGTGAAATGAATATTCAGTTTATTAATTTCATTGATTTTGTTTAGGAAGGAAGTGATTGAAGGTGATCTTGTGAGATATGATCATCAAGCAGACGAGATTCTTACTTTTCTGGTAACTGATAATTTACCGAAAATTTAGTTCATGGCAAAAAATTTGGCATATTTCTGAATAGAAACTTTTAACTTTTTTCCCTCTCCCACTCCAATTTCTAACAAATCGTCGCATTACAATTATAACTATTAGAATGGATTGAATGAATCAAACTATGAACCAAATCTCAAACATCCCTTAGCAACTCAGAAATGATTCGTTTCTGCTTGGATCTAATAACAAATACATTTATTACGTAATGTTATCATTTAAAATCATTTCCCGTAAATGTTACACAAATTACGCTATTAATAATATATAATAGTATGGAGGAGATATATTTCGTGCTATTGATAATGCTACTGATAAATTATAACGTTGGTAATCTTAATTTACAATCAATAAAAGTGTTTCTATTCTGATTTATATAATTCAACCGATTTCTTTTTTCCGAAATAAAAGATAAGCATGGAAAAGGAGAAAAGAAAGAGTTAAAAATAAAATTAAAAAAGTGAAGAGAGGGATCAATAAAAGAGACAATGAGTAGTTGTTGATATAATTGCCATTACCTTTTGTTTGCCATATGATTGGGTAATTTGATAAGAAGCCCTTCTTTTTATTATCTTTTCACAAATCCTTTTCCCTCTTCTTCCTCATAAAAATCCTTAAATTTTACACACCAAAGAGAGAGGGAGAGAGAGAGAGAAAAGAAAAACGAAAATAGAAAGGAAGAAAAATCTGTCTGTCATTCCAAATTTTCTTAAATTCATACCAATTTCAACCATATGTTGCTGTCTTTATTGTCACTCATTAACACATTCCATTGTCGTTTCTATTTTAATTGTGCTTATCGATTTGATATCTAAGCTTGAAGAGCTATTTGATTTTCTGATCAAAAAAGAAACTTTTCATTGATTTATCAGTCTATTTATACATTCATACATCATTATCTATTTATACATTCGCAGAATTGACAACACAAAGTATTCCTTATCGCCCTATCTTTGTGTCTTCCTTTTTATTGCCACAACTAAAATAATTATCGAAATCGACAATTCTCTCGGAATATAATTTTCTTTGAGAAAATTTGTTTACATTTTTGATCTTAATTTATCAACAATAACAAATTTGGTTCGCTTTGAGGTAAATTTTTTTAAACTTATGAAACGTAAGCATATTTGAATTGTTGTATTGTAAACAGTAACAGGCAGCCAGGTTGGGCGGAAAAAATAATGAAGATATGATTGTAATAAGCAAAGGATCTATCTGTCTTGGTCAATCAACGATCATGCCAATTAAATGGTATATATAAACCTTATAACAATAAACCGATAGGCACAAGGAAATGAATCTATCGATGAATGATAGTGTTGAATAAATATAAGATAATAGTGGCAATATTTATTCTAAGTTTGAAATTCGAAGCTGCTCCGATATCTGGAAGTGAAGCGTCTTTATAAAATAAGTGGAACAACAAATATCACTTTTTTTTTAAAAAATCTGAAATAGAGATGTCGAAATTAATTTATTAAAGAAAAAAAGAAATAACTTTTTTGAAACAACGATATCAGTGAAGGTCAGAGCAAAATATACATATGTAAATTTTAAGATAAGATTGATGAGAATACGGTAAATGTGCTTAAAAGTGATATATGAGGGATGCAAAAATAAGGACAAACAATGTTGTTATGGAAAGTAATGATAATGATTTTGTTACTTTGGAGAGCATGATTATAAAACGCAAAATGAATGGTAAATGATTTTAGCTGTTTACTGTCCAAATCATAAGATTTTCTCGGCTATACTATTTATATTGAAATTAAATTCAAAATTAAAATTGTAATATTTAAATTAAAAAAGACAAATTTTTAGTGTAAAATTCTTCCAGATTTTGAACAAAACAACAAATTTTTTGAATTTTAGGAGTTTGATTTTCTAGCTACGAAAGAAGAAGCCTGCACCTTCCACTTTTAGTGATGACCATTTCTGTACCACAATTACAGAATTGATCCCAGAGATTTTTATCATCCAATTCTACTTTTGGATCATCAATTACACCGTCATCATCCGTAATTCGTGTACCTGCTGATGGTAAAGATGGCACAAATTCGGTTATTTCAGTTGGTAACCGAGGAAAAAAACCCGTCGGGCCAGGCAAAGATGGAAATGGTGGTGGTTGCAAGTAAGGCGGTAGCAAGGCCAGTTCTGGCCTTGCCAAAAATGGATTAAATGCCATGTGCATACGGTAAAAGAACGATATTAGCACATTGCTTGGACTAGCTGTTACAATAGTAATATCGACCTTATTCAGTTAGCACAATAATAATAATACAGGCTTTCCGTTTTTCTCGATAGAATATTCAATTACAGTAATTAGTTGGCAAATAAATGCAATTACTGACAATACCATAAAACAGTAACCATTCGGTAAGCATCCAAAAATGTGCACAAGAAATACCGTTGTTGAAGCGTACAATTGGAGCCAAACGAATGCCTGCATATATGTATGGGATAAATTAAACGTATGCAGAATAATATTACATACCGTATCATTGATATCAAAATAAACAACTCACTCACTATCCTTATTGGTGATATCGTAACTCAATACTGTATTGAAATGTAGAAAAAGTTAAGGATTTGAAGAGATATGACTGCTTACAAGACACTCACATATAACCAATAGCTAGATACAGATACACATATCTGAATACAGTACAATGCGTAAAGCAGTTCTTGGATATGCTTCCTGAAGATAGCGATGTTGATAAGGGTGGTGATAAGGATGAGTGATTTTAATTGTGGTCTGTTGATAGTGGGAGATGGACAGATTTGGATAACGCGGACAGACAGCTTTTCGATGGGAGCAGTAGCAGGGACAACTGACGAAATTGACACCTTTGGAAGTTGTGTTTACTGCTCTCTGGATGTATGTACGTGTTTGCGTGTGTGTGCATGTGTGTGTGTGTACTAAAATATGTTCTGTGAATGGTAGCATTTAGGTGGGCGATTCGATAAATTTTACATCTTATTGGTCGCTTCATCATTTGAAGGGGTGGAGTGGGGAGAAGTTATGTCTATGGAATGGAGATGAAAAGGTAGTAGAGGGGAGGAAGGAGCAGGGACGGGGGTTTCGGGAGGCGGGATATGCGGAGGACGGGGAAGTGGGAGTGGAACGGCTAAAGAGAGAAAAACCCACCCCGAGATAAAGTGGAACTGCTGTTGCTCCTGCTACCACTGCTACTGCTAACATACCTGGGCGGTACCACTTCAATCCATCCCTTCTCTATCACCACATTGCCACTACCGCCGCTACCACTACCACCATTCCCACCTTTGCCACCGTGCTACCATCATGCTACCACCATCACCACTACCAGCAGTATTATTATCATAAAGAAGGAACGGGAATTCATTCATCTTCTCCACCTTCTTCGCTCCAGATCATCTCTACTTTCTACTGCTACATAACAAGCTCCTTGCTTACAACTGCTATCATTATGTTTCATTCATACTTTCTTCTCTTTTTTCTGGAAAAGCGCAAAGATCGAAGGTGTCAAATTTAATTTCTAAGTAATCAGATATAAATAATGTTAGTTTATTAGCAGAAAATGACGTACATACGTTTGAATACAGCCTTCATAGCGTGATAAGGAGATGAAATCTTTGCATATATCAATCTGAATGATAGAATGAATGTATGGGATACGGTAATATGTAATTTGCTTCTGAGATTGATGAGAAATTCGCTTCTTATATTGTAGTAATAAGAGAGTAAAAGGAGGGAGTACGTGATCATAGCTGTTGTTAGTAAAGTTAACGGACGTAAGATGAAATGATTTATTGATAGTTTTATTACTGCTGTATACTCTAACCAAATTTCTACACAATTACACATCAAAGCTCTGGTCGAGACAATTAATGTAAAGTGATACAAATTTGTTGTAAGGACTTTACTTTATACTATACCTATTTTAGGTTTAGTCTTCACAAGATTGTGGTTGATTACGTGATGAGTAAGCGTCATTCGCTGTTCCATAGTATTTTAATGTAAAATATATATGAACAGAAAAAGTTTAAACTGACGTGTCTCATTTATTATATGTAGGAATGTACTTTGTATTCAAGATTTTGCAAAATTATTTATATCACTAAAATAAATAACATTAATTAGATAGATGTCCATATAATTTAAGGCATACGGTAGTATTATTCATTACTATAATGTCTTGATCATACTTCGGATCACTCAATGTACGGTAATGCTATCATATACTTTGTTATAACACGGTATTACATATGCTTTTACCACAGATTTTCAGAAGGTGTTACTATAGTTGTAGTCTAAGGGTAAGCAATGAATGGTATATCTGGAAAAAAAGGATCACTGTGCGGTCATATGTTTTACTCCTGAACAAAAAAAATGACCTAAGAATGAGATATGAAAGTTTTAATTAGTATATTTGAACTTATAATTAAATGAAAATATTAATCACATATACTACTCAACTATTTGATGAACAGTTCATTTATGAAATTTAGATTAATATTGTACTTCTTTCCTTGTTTTTCTGCCTTTATTATGGTTTTCTTTTTTAAATTAATTGAAAACATTACTGCTTTACTGTTAACTGCTCAACCTATTTGCGGTAATGTTTTCTTTTTTTACTCGACGTATAACCATTAACATATGGCATAACAGGTTTAATTTATTCGTTGTAAAACTCACTATTTTTCACTCAAATTTAAGCTAGAAATCGATCTATATCTAGGTTGAGTGAAATGTTTCGGATATGACTCTTATCTTTATCATTTTTTGAAATTCCAAGAATTCAACATTCCTACATGCAATGATTTCTTTTTCCTCAATACATTAAAAAATTATTTTATAACACACATGCAGGAAAGTGCAAGAAGCAGTTGTTATTACCTTGATATGCTGATAGCCAGTCGCCATTAAATAATTCTAATCATCAATATTATCAGAATGATATACTTTTTGTCTAATTCGATTATGACAAAAGAACAATTTCTGATTCAGTACTACCAAAATTGTTCTTCAATTATTCGTTACTAAAATGTTATTTTCTCAAAATAATGTTGGCAAAAGAAATAGAAAAAACTATGAAAAATAAATTTAGGTTTGGATTGATTAGTATATTTATGCATGTGCAGAATGAATGACCTAAATAAGCCCAGTGGCTCTACTTTGGACCTTCTCTTCATCTTTTTAACATTCTATCTCAAATATTTGATTGCTATGCAAATTAAACAGTTTAAATATATATGTACTTAATTAATAACTGACATTATAAAAAGAAATTTTATAGTATTCGCTACCTGTGCCAGGTAACTGTTCGAATTGAAATTTAAATAACATAATATTATCTCAATCTGATGATACTGCTTGAAGCTTAGCAGAAAGGAAGGAGAGTGCTACTATGTATGGTGCAAACAGAAATAATATTCTAGCGATAGTAACTTACAAAATTGCTGTTACTTTTTGCCGTTGGAAATTGCACGAACAGTACTTTCATTACCATTGAACTAAGCTACCGACAAATAACGGGCACAGAAATCAGTAAATATAGCTGCTTGCTTATTGTATTCCTCCAACTCATTTGTCATCATTAACAAACTCAATTTTATTGATATAACACTCCTGTCAAAATGTAACACACTGCCGGTAGATTGGCACGACCGAATTAGATCTGATTTAATTGCGACATATTTCTGGTGTGACAACAAGTTTTTAACACCATATGGTGAAGATAGTCGTCGAATACGGATGTCGTAAGTGAAAGATAATCGATGTTAAAATGTCAACATGGCATGTCTTTTTTTTTAAGGGAAAGAAAAGAGGAATGCGATTTTTTTGTAATTTAAATTTTGGAATTTCAAATTTCCAGAAATATTGTAGCTTTTGATGATATAATAACTTCTGATGTATCCAATATTTTGGTTACATGGAAAGTTTGAAGAATCATAGCGAACGAACTATTTAGAGCAAAAATTGTGATAGATGATTCGCTATGAAGGGATAACGCATAAAGCCTAATCATTCTTATCAAGAATGCTTCATGGAACTGAAAACAAGAAAGCAAAAGAAGGAACGAATAGAAAGAGATAAGTTGGACATGGAGTAAAATAGCTTTAACACAAACTCAATGCAATTCAAATTACTTAAACTAAATTAAATTGCTCAATTTTAAGTCTGAGTATTGCCGGCAAGAGGGTTGAAGTATTTTGCCCAAATGTTTGGCCGTAAAAATAATTAGTTGAATAGTGAATTCGCACACAACATTAAAATAACATTCAAGAAATACACATTCATGAACAACTTTTTGTCTTATCAAACAAAATTAAAAAATATTCAACACTTCGAAAAAAACAAAATTTACAAATTGGAACAAGAAAAAAGAACCTTTTTAAAAGAAAAAAGAAAAAAGAACTTATAGAACCTTTTTATAAATATATAATGCAACAAGTAGTTTAAACTTATCTACTTCAGCTCGTTTATTTCCGCATTTGAAAGAAGTCGAAATCAATAATCATAGATCTCCATGGTACCTAGCAGCCTTAACGGTTTTGCATAAAAGATATTGGAACAGTATTCAATACGAATTTCTCTATTAGATTTTTCCATATAGATCAAGATTTCAATCTTGAATAAGCAAGCCAATCAGTGCATGTAAAGTCGAACAATTTTGTCCATCTATATATGTTAAATTTCCTGTTTCACCTAGGAATTTTACATCCCACATATTAGTAGCGCTTGTAGCCATTTCCTGGATGTTATGAACTGATCCAACTTGAAGATTTTGTCGATCCTGCATTTCAGATTGGGAATGGTCATTTGTGATTTCATTCTCGTTAACCGGTATTACCAGTGATTCTTCCAATGAGTTTTTCTTTAATAATGATACCGAATCGGCTGAAGCACGATCAAATTCTCGTAGCAATGCATAGATACCTTTGATGCGCAATGTTTTTCGTCCAACTTCACTTCCACATAGCTGGAAAAAAAGTTTGTAAGGCAAAGACGATGATGAAAGATGAAACAAAAATGAACCTCTTCAAGTCATTTATGTCAAAAAATAACATCATTGTTAACGAAGGAGATTTTCAAAATACGAAAATTCAGTATGAACTTTGTATTCTGCAAATTTGAAATTTGAAAAATATTAGTCAGAATTTTAATCGATTTTCGAGAAATTGTTTTAATTAAAAAAAAAATTATATTTCTATCAACTTAGTTTGGAAACGGAAATGATTAGTGTGGTTGGTACTGCAGCACTAATGCAATAAAATGCAATTCAGGTACAACCTTCCAATCTATCTGTTCTCTTTCAAACATCCGTTTTTATTATGTCTTAGGTACAGCATTGCCAGGCAAGATCGATGCTTTCGAAGTATATAACGATATAAATAAAAATATAATAAATTTTGAAGAATTTGATTCTTCTTTTAATTTTATAAAGGGAACAATTTTATTTTTAATGAGTAAATCAAAAGAATTTTGTTTCTTGTTAATTTCCTCATCGGTAACTTTCTTCTAAATCCCTCAGTGGTGATACTACTTCCCACATTAAATAGTATAACTTTGCCATTACTAACTATCATCGGTTTTCCATCCCTTCCTTTAAATCATTAAATTATCGTAGAAGAGCAAATCGTGCGGAGCTCAATATCAAGTGAATATGAAATGAGCTCGTTCAGTGACTGTAACAAATAGTGTTATCATTTACCATCAAATTTTCATCTTCTTCTCTAAGCATTATTCGAACAAGAAACTAAAAATAAAATGAATTAAAGAAGAAGCAAGGAAGGAAGGATGAAAAGAAATATTTTAAAAATATAAAAAGCAATTTTCAAATCTCAAATATTACCAAAAATAGCAACTATGAGATAATGATGGAATCTCAAACTTCCCACCTTTCTTAACTATCATCTTTTTTTCCAGTTTCTTAACACAATATTAGAAGATTACTCTTTAGAGATGTGGATTAGAGATAGCGATAATCATGTTCTGTTATTGGTAAGACTAATCATTATGATAATAATAATCAAGAAGACAATATCATTTATTCAAATCACTCTGTTGATGACAGGTGATAGTGGTAATAACTACACTAAGAATTATTAGCAATGAAAGTTATTGAACAACTTTGAAACAAATAGCACTTTGAATTTTTTAAAAGTATTATCACGATCATCATCACTATCTGCTGTCATCACATAACGAAAAAACAAAGAAAGGAAGAGAAATAGTACCATCAAAAACAAAAATGTGTGAAAGGAAACGAAGAAATCGCAGAATGACAGCAGCTGGTTCTCCTTAACTCATTCCTATTTATCTTACCTTTATGAGCAGCTAATTTGTTAGAACGGAAAAGTGAAAGGGAAAAGAAAAGGAAAAGGTTAAACTGTGTGCTAATTGCCAAATAACACAAATTTTTTATACAAAAAGAGTGAAGAAAATAATTCAATATTGCAGTACTAAATTCTCAGTTCCTTCGCATTTCCCTATTACCCAGTAATACTTTATCAATCCCTTTTCGTTTTCAAACATTGAGACTTTCTAAAGCATTTTCAGCTAGTATGAAATCATTGATAATCATTCTATCCTCTAATATTACATGAGATGACTCTATCTCTATCACTACTGGACGGAACTTCACCCATAAAATTTGACTTAATATATCAGAATATTAAATATCCGCGATAAATTACATTACTATATGCAAAAATTCTCTGATCATAATTTTTCAGCCTCCTATAGGTAAAAAAATTTATAAAAAATGAATAATAAGAACATAATTTATGCATTATGATTCACATCACAAAACTCACATACTGATAAAGGAAATCCAAAAGATGAAGCAAAAGATGGATCTATCATTATCATATCTTGACATATGAAGAGAACGAAGCTGACATCAATGGATAAAATTTCTTAAAACAACCTTAATTTCATCTGAAAACAATTAGTAGTATGGTTGAAGTAAAAATATCTTCGTTTTCTCGTAAATGTATTCAAGATTCTTCAAAAGATCAATTTCCTTTTCGTTTTTTGTCAAAATGAGAGTTAATTAGCACTAAATTTAGTGTCAGAAAAATTGATAAGAATTCTGTCATTAATCTAATATCATCATATCCATTCGCTCGTTTCATCTCCAACAGTTTCATTATGGTTCTTTCAATGCTATTTCATTGGAAAATTTTTGAAAAAAAGCCACCTTTTCCTTTGCTCATTAATAATTTCAACGGATGAGCAAAAAAATTGCAAAAAAAGAAAAAAAAAACCAAACTACAGAAAGGGAAACGACGCCTGAAAGAATTTAAGGAGATATATGGAAGGGTAAAAAAGGTGTTAAATCATTTGGTTTCTTGTATATTCTCGATTCAGTAGCGTTTTTTTGTCTTTTAATTCCTCTACTTCTCCAACCATCCTTGCTGGAGAAGTGACAAATTGTAAAAAGTTTTTCACTTTTTTTTCAAAACCCAACATGCTCCTATATACCGCTTGTGCCGAACCACCCGAAATGGCAATTTTTCATTTACATGAACAGGAAATTTGCACCTAGAAATTTCATTATTTTTCATTCGGCGCAACAATTTTTCTCATTTGTATCTCGTGTTATTTTTTCTCTTTTCTTTTCACCTATCAAATGCTGGTCTATTAAAACAGCAGTAAGTAATATCACTTCTCTTCAACACCTTCTGACCCGATCCATCTCAAAAAAAAATTACTTCAATTCCCTTTGAACTCATTCCTTCCACACCCATCCCATTCTAGCACTCGACTTTTTCCAGTCACTTCTTTTCTAACACTTTTTCTTCCCTTTGCTTGCCTGTTATTTGCAACCCTCTCCTATGTTTATAATTTCTTTTAGTGTATAAATGCTCGAATAATCTCTTTGAAAATTTCTCGTTAAAAGTCTATCGCGAAACGAGACTACTGTCGTGAAGTGAAAGCAATACTGCAATAATTATCCGAAATCTTTTGCATTCTTTTTTGTTCTAACAAGCAATATATATATGTATATATATAAAAGAAAGAATTCTTAAATAGAAAGACCGATTTATGTAACGAGAAGAAACAGGAATATTAGAATTTAAATTTCAGAAACTGATGCTGATGAGTATGCACATATCATAAGCAGTAAGGGTTAGATAATATGATGCTTAAAAGTTTTTTTACTGACAACAGACCGATTCCGCTTCATACTATCAGCGTAAAAAAACCTTGAACTTAGTCATCCTATAAAAAAGTAATTCTCAAAAAAAGAGGAAAAAGGGAAAAAGGTTAATCTAAAATGGCTATCAGTGATAAATCTATATGCATCGATAACTTATCTCAAACTTTATGCATACAAAGTACTCGTTAGTGATTTCGAACGAAAACATAGCTCTCTTTACATATTACCATAATCAGAACAAGGCCATTCTGCTAAAATAATCCAAAATATCTGTTTCTATGTCCACAAATAAATAATGTTTGTCTGCATATCCCTCACTTTCATCTTTTGAACACTATTTTAAGCTTCTATCTAACGCCAGAAACTACCACTTCTTAACTTGGCGAAAACTACTTATCGGCATACTTTATGATCCTCTAATCAAAAGATAAACAATTTAATTCAATTCAATAATAAACTATATCTTCTGTAGCAACACATTTCAACAATTGCTACTACAACTATAACTTTGCTTCATGAAGGGATTTGCAAAAACCAAAAACAATCAGTTCTATAATCATAATTTTCAGTGCCTCTAAATTTTCTAAAATATAAAAAAAATATTTCTAAAATATCTAAAATAAAAAAAAAAAAACTATGCGTCGTATTAAACAGTTCTTAAATCAAATTCTATGGTTTAAAAGAAGAGAAAAGTTTGTAAATTCAGTTTTTTTTTGGATTCATTTATAAATGATCATAATATATTAATCTCTTTCCGATTTCCTCCCACATAACATGTTTTCAACATTGAAAAACTAGCAGCATCAAATTACAGTTCTCTTTTTATCGTTATTCTTATCACATCTTCATGATTACAATCATCGCTACTACTTTCATCACTATATTTATTATTATTACCTGTCCTATTGTCATCATGATCATTATAACTAAAATTATTATTAAAAATCTTTGCTCTTCCTTTTCGTCCCTTTTTTGAAGAAAGAGACAAGCTTAACAAAACACAGAAGAAAAACAAAACATTCGGACAAGTTGGTTTCTTTCCTTCTTCCTCCTCTCTCATTTTCCAATTTTTATGTTTTATTCAACAGCAAAATACCAAATTTTCATACAATATATGCTTTTATTACACTAAACTAAACTCCAAACTCCAGATTTTAATTAAATTAACTTCGATTAAACAAAATTTTCCTGTAAAAAAGGAATTTAGGTTTTAGTATACAACCTTACACCACATGTCTCTTCTTTTCCTGAGCGTGACAAATATATTTCAGTAAGACTACTACTGGATGAGTCAATATTTGATTGTCAAGATAACCATACCAATAAAAAACCATAAAACTGTCAAACAAAAACTAATCTTAAGAGACAAATCTATAATGATGCTTACCTAGACAGTTGCAGATCAGTACGGTGCTAGAATTCAAAGAGTTAAAGTTAAATTTGTAATAATATCTAAGGAAGTTATAATTAAGAAATTATCCAGCAAGAAAGGGGGGAGGAAGATCAGAAATCGATCATTTAATTAGTTACAGAGTACGACGCAAACATTCATCTAACAAGTATAAGGCATAGTAAAAATAAGCATAAATAATTATAAAATTGAAATGAAATAAAAGCGCGTTACTAAAAGATAAAAATTAGATTGTCATTTGAGTAAGCAAAGAAATAATTTTTCCTCAAGAGATTGTTTCAAAAGTGAATTTTATTTTGACAAATAGACCAGAAAACAAAAAATGAATCTCAATAAAATATGTATAGATGATTAGTTTATCCTCTATTAACTATCACAAATGTGAAAAAGATCGACTTCTTCTTTTTCACTATAATCTATTACTGTTTTTATCGTTTTCTTTACTTGGCAAAAATTTGATAAATTGTTTAAACGAGAAATTTCTGCAATTTTCAGTGTTTTAGAATTCAATGCTTGTATTTCTAAGCGCTTAATATTACAAAAGATGCACCTAATATGTGTATTTATGCTGGCAATTGAAAACATAATAATCTACGAAACCAATCAACTTACACACAAACTAATTTTGATATCTCACTCTTATTTTACATATTAGTATAATTAACTTCAGATGTTTCGATTTACCAATGACAAGCATTTATTGAGTTAGTACTGCCAGTAAGAAGTATGCTGACCACAGGTCCCAAGTTGAATGCTATATCACTGAACTTGTCTTATCCTTGCTCTAAATGTTATTATTTGGTTTCATTTCAGCATAATCATTTCAGATTAAAAATTTTTGCTGATAAACTACTGAGAGATTATCGAAAATTTCATTTCAATAACATTATTTAATAAAAAGACATTTATCTGCACTAGTAACAAATAGAATGCTATACTACTCCAACACAGGATAATCTTCTACTATTAACTATTTCTGATTTGCTGTGATTTTCTTACCACAAATAAATTTACCTGGTAAAGTGATTCGATAATTTTATTTGTGATCGATGGATTTTGACATCGGTGACCTTCATAGTATTGCAGTTGAAGCGGTAATTTTTCAATCTCATCATCATCCAAATTATCATTTACATCAGCTAACGGTTTCAGCAATGTGCTCAAAAACTCATCGTTTTTGTCCAAAAGTACCGCGTGATAACCTGAGATGTAAACTTATTCTAATTTAAAACTAAACTCTTAGGACAAATGATGCAAAGAAAAAAGAACCGGAAGCAATTGTTTTAAACTTAAAAAATTAATGAAAAAAGCCATTTTTTAAACTTGCAGCAGATTGAAATGGTTGCAATATTACTAGAATAAACTAGAAAGTTTTTATTCAGCAATAAATCTAAAGATTGCAGTGTGGATTATGTGGATTTAATAAAATCCTTAATAAAGTAATTTTCCTATAACGTTACCATGTTTTAATAGTAGTTACGCGCAAAACCATAATATTGTTTCATGCTTATAAACTTCAAACTTTTTATGACAGCACATAGTTTCAGTGATGCAGTTAACACCTGATATTCATCCCTAAGCAGGAGTACGTGAAATACCTTTTTAATCAATATAATTAAATTAATTATTGTGCTGATAATATCAGAACTCTAACTGATTATAGTAATAAATACGAAGAAGTCAAGTGACAAACATTAGGTTTGAAATATAAAGAACAAAATTATTCGTGATATGGTACACATTCATGCAATCAACAAAACACTTAAGGAACGAAATAAATAGCAATTTTATACAGTAGTAATCAAATTACATTTGACTGACGCATGCTAGTGCTAATGAAGCAATTAGTCGTTGCGGCAGTTTTAAGTGGAACAAAACAGTACTTGAGAAGAGAGGAAATGAATAAGTTAGATTAAAACCAAGTTCCTACAACAGAGGGTATATAAATATGCTATCAGAGCTTTAGTTTATTATAATGCTTTACAAGTTAACTAGAAATGTTCGTCTGATCCCGATTTAGACGATTTATCAAATGTATGATTGTTATAAACTAAAGATGCTTGTATAATTAGATATTAATGTGAAATTATTGAAAAAAAAATTGAAATTTCGATATCCTCTCTTTTATTTGTTAATATACCGAACAATGGACTCAGCAGTAGACAATCACAGCCAATTTAAAGAGGAAATTCTGCATAGCTAAAATTTTATTCATAAACGAATTTCATTTTCAATTCATGAATTAACAGTTAATGCTTCGTATTTACATCAATCTATTTTCACTGACAGAAGATTCCCAAAAAATTGGAAGCATATTTGAAACTTGTCAAAAGAAATATAAATAAGCCAAGTAATTCGCACATGTTATTTTTTTCGGACATAAATGTAATCGTAAATTGCATAACTGAATGATTATAAATTGTTACCGGTGTTCCAGTTATGGGTTCCCAAAAACTTAACTCTTTTCCGAAATTATCGCTGTAAAAAGCTGCACTCGTTTTTATTCAAAATTAATATTTAATTCAAACAGTTGATAAAAGTTATCTGGAATCATAATTTAAATTTACTCATGCATCCCGCCATTCCGTTCTCCAACCTTCATCAATAGAGTGAAAAAGAGGGCTAGCAATATCAAAAGTGGTGATAACAATAAAAGCACTAAAAAATTAGGTTCTTGTCCATGATATCGTTTCCACCCATTGATAATCGATATTTGAAATTTAATGATAAAATATTCACTATCACTGCCTGATGTGTTTCAAACATACACAATGAACAATTCTTAGATCACTAGAGGAACTGAATCGATGTGTTAAACTGATACATGGAGCTTATGATAAAATCATCATAAACACTTCATTAAGTAAAGGTCAGTGTAGTAAATGCATTGAATCCAAGCTTCATTAAACTGCTCTTCACGAGAATCTGTTTGCAAATAAATAAAAATCAGCCTTCCCCTCCATTCAAAATATTAAAAGGGCATTTATATTTGGCGCATTCCAAGCCGTTCATAATTGCTCTATAAGCTCTCACACTGATCTGTTCTTTTTTCCTTCTCACTGTTCTTATGCCAATATTTATCACTACAAATGATTAGAAAATCCAGTAGTACTTCCTCTCCTATCACACTTTTTCTTCATCTTTCATTAAATCTCTTTTCATTTTTATCCTACCGTTATTTTTGCTTATAAATAAAGCTAGAAAAATATTTTTTCTATTTTCACCGAAGCAGTATTTATAGATAACACTAGTATTTTCATTTGAACTAATATCTTATCAGCTATAGACAGAACAAAAAAAATCAAAAAAAGCGTCACACTTTAACTACTCCTTCATCCTGTCATTAATTACAAATTGTCATGAAACTGTACGGAATAAAGAACATACCTATGATTGTTACAAACAAAAAAAAAATTCCAACGTTCAGTATAAATCATCCGAGTGTGCAATGCGCAATAAAGTTTTGGTAATATTTTAGAAAAACTATATGAGCAATAATTTTGAAAACTCTATCCAACTGAAACGTAACAGTGATACGAACAAATTGAATGAGACAACAAGAAACTAGAAATTTTTTTCTTGCAATCAACGGTTCATAAACCATGTGCAAAATTTTTTGCCCTTATCCAAAATATCTTTAAGCTTAAAAGAGCACAATGTAAATTCAGATTTTATTCTAATGTTGAAAGATTTGAATCATATCTCTTTTATAAAAACAAGAAAAACTGAGTGGGAAGAAAACTCAATTTCGACTGTTTTTACAGCTCAGGAAAAGCTTTTCATTCAATGAGAAAGCAAAGAATGTAAAAAAATTTCTACTTTGACAACGAACAAACAAAATACATTGAAGCGTAGTGATAGATGCAAGCAAAGAAATATGAATATTCGAAATGATATAATCGGCTTAGATGCTCCTTTGGCGGTAGCCCATTGATGTTTCTTGTGCTTGCATTGTAAGCAAAACGCTTCACTATACTGTTCCTGACTGATAACCTAATACGACAACCTTATCAGCTTTTATAAACACCGCTACTTGACTCACGTATATTTCTTCATCGAAAAAAAGACAGGGCAAATCTCATAAAAATTATTAAAAAATAAAAAATGAAAAATATATGTGTAGCAAAGGCGAATTCTGCAATAATAATTTCTCTCCATTTTTCCATAATAAATATTACATTATATTTTTATCAAAATTTGGTTTTATCTAACGAAGGATAATATTTTATTCAATAGTATGGGAAAGTTTCTTCGTTTTCTGTAGTAAATATATATTTGAAGAGGCAGCAAAAAAGAAGGTTCTGTTAAATCAATAAGTAAACAAAAAGTGATATTTCACATGTTTCAATTTTAGTTCCCATGTCACATTTTATGTTCCGGAATTAATTCTTTAAAATGAATCTATTTCAAGTAAAATTAGCAAGGAAAAAATTTTCTGCTTACTGTTTTCAAAGCATATATTTCGCAAAATATCAATCGCAATTAGACATTTTTCTGGTCTTTTGTTACAATCCACCAGTGGTAACACTTGTCGAACAAACTTTTCGCATAATAAACAACGAACGTTTGCAATTGAAGTAAGGTTTACAAGCACATAACCAAGGTAATCGGTATCTTCATAAGATATAGAATCATTTAATCTCCCTAGAAATCTTCTGATAAATAAAATTGAAAAAGTACTCAAAATCAGCCAATCAGAATAACAATCGAAAATTGACTAGAAATTACAAAATAGAAGTTAGCTTCTTAAAGCTATAATTTTTTACATTTTCTCCTAAGAAGAAATTAGTAAATAGTATGGTGTTTTTGAAAAGCAATTTAGTAATTCTCCGCAAACACCATATGTTTGTTCATTTGAACTAATCACATTAGAAGCTAGTCACAAGTCAGCAATATCTATTGAAAACAGATTCCAGAGAAAAACTTACTTATAACATCAGCAATAAAATCCTCCCACTCTTTCATCAAAGTACTGCACAACTGAAATGTTGAAAATTATAAAAATATATTTAGACGTTGCATATTTTAAAATGACTGAAAATTTTGGATATTATCAAATAACAATCCTAACCAACATGGGGATTAAGTTTTGAACTACATATAGAAATCACTTGATGGCGTACTTTTACTTAAACTTTATGTACATTTCTATAAATATGACAGACATATTTTTCAAAAATAATTAAATCCATTGCTAATAATATTTAAGCCAAAAATGTTTCTAATATAGCTATCTCTCAAAATGCACAATACACGACATACGAGCTCCATTAACCTATAATATGTTTACTGAAGTTAGAATCACTTCACATTTAGAGAACAAAAATATAATAATCTGCTTGCCTTAAACTTCAAAAAATGCGAGGACAAAAACTATAATACGTCAAAAAATGCGAGGACAAAAACTATAATACCAATGCATAAGAAAAGAAAAAAACAAACCCTGTCCGGGAAATGTAACGATAAATTAGACAAAAGTTTTCCTGCATTCGATGAATACCGTTCATTGCCATCCCGACAATATTCGATACACCGTTGGATAAATCCAGTATTACTGATTACATATTTGGCACAAATCACATCGGTAGCAGTCGCATTAATCAACGCAGGAAGTATATCACCCCCATTTACGCTGTCTTTGTAGATTAACTGGCATAATAATCGTCCCAACAAGAAATCGTTTGCCTGTAAAAAAATTATAATTAATCATGATTATTCCGAACTTCTGGATATAATATTCCTTTGCTTCTGAAGAAAAAATAAAAAAATCATTCGGGAAAATTAGCAGTAATTACTTCCTCGTTGAATAATTCATCAGTGACTACAAAATCAAGTCCCCAATCACAATAGCTATTCCACTAACGAGTAAACAGAAACACATCTGATTATCGCAGAACAATCTTTTCGTTAAAAAAAAAAAGTGGTAAAAATTAGTAAACCTTAAATATCACGTTAAAATGGTCAGATGCTGAAAGACCAATAACATAATCCAATGCCTGCTGTCGCAAGTTGCGATCTGTATTCAGTGCAAGAAACTGCATCAATTCAGTAATAACTTCTGGTGATATTTCATGTTGCTTCATTACCTGGAAATTAAAACGTGTGCAAACAAACTGTAATCACTAATAATTTAAACTATTAATAACTAATTAATTCTTCGTGATTTGCAAGATTCATTGCGATGTGCATGATATACATAAAATCGAAATTCCTAACATCCTATTTTCGATTGGGTAACTGTAAGGATTTTTGAGATTCATCTTCGATTACCTTTGCTTTTGATTTGTAGCTGCAGATAATGTGCAATATAAATGACATGTACTTCAAATTCCCACGTTCCCGATTTGTGACTACAGGATATGTAAACACTTAAATGCTCATTTCATCATCTCTAACCCTACTTTCCTATAATCTAAATTATCAGCTATTATCACTTGAAAAGCTAACGTAACCTAAAATAACGGCATCATGGCCGCAGCTTTCTGTAGCGTCGCCTTGTGAAATAATAGAATGAGATCATTGATGCCTGTAGAAAATTCTCGACTTGTTCAGTTTTCTCGCTTTGCTTCGGTTTGCTAATATCGCATGAAATTTTGAAGATAAAATTTTGAATTTAGGAATATATGCACAAGTATTTCCTTCAGCTCGTGCAGAAACTGATTAGTTCAATCAAAAAACTATACTAACTTTCAGCACTTTTTGTCTTTTGAGGTAATTACATGCATATGCATTTTATTTCATTTATTGCACTTAACAATTAGAAAATACCAGTATGTTGAAATGTGTCAGATTTTTAATGATTGAATTATCTGATTTATTAACAAATAAATAAATTAGTGACATACGTTTATATGAACTTCAAAGTTTTTTATTAAGTAGACAGATATTGTGAATGAATATAGTGGCGGTATTAGTTAAAAGATATGTGAGCAAATAATTCCATTTTCCGGACTCATCACTCCGGTTAATAGGTAATGAAGAAAGTGGTATGAGTATTATGGTTGCGCAAATTTAGTGTAGAGAATGTACCAAATCAAGCCTAACTGGAACAAATCAGAAAAAGGAGCCGAATAGTTAATGTGATATCAACTCAACATTGCATTCAGTCGGTATAAGTTGTCAGCTTACTGAAGATAGATTAATACATATTTTCTCAACGGATCACTTCCGGATGATCCTCTCATCTTCTCCTGCTCATTTTCAATCCTCCTCATTTCCCTTCCGAAATTTCAGATATCTTTTTAAGAGAAAACATGAAAGTGCTATGCAGACTTCGTTTTATCTAGTCTTAACATTTATATTTGCCTGATTGAAGGTAATAATAAAAGAATCAAAGGATATTTACATACTTAACAGTGGCAGTTGGAAGTGTACATAAATGAAGGTAGGAAAAAGAGATGATCTAGATCTCGGTTAACGATCATAATTAGAGAAAACCAACAGATCTTTGTTATCTTATCTTTTATGTTTTACTTATCTAGATTTGGCATGTGCAGAAGTAAAGAAAGGTAAATTATTAGAAATGTTTTAAAAAATAGAAAATTTACAGTTAACAATCATTCTATAAGAAGCACATTGCTCCATTGCTACGAAGTAAAAAAGAAAGGATATTAAGGAAGATGCTTAACCCGTAATTGAAATTAAGCGTGAAAATGTGAAGTACTAGTCCTTATCATCTCACCACAGAAGACTGAAACTTGAATGATAGGATTCATATTGAATTAATGAATTATTTAGATCGAAGATAAAGAGAAAGAGTCGCTGCGATTTATCTTTAGTGAAGATTGAGAAAGAATCGTTTTCAGTCTTAATTTAATAAATTCAGTACCTAAATGGAAAATATTTTATCTAGATAACCTACTATTTATCCGAGGAATTGCTTTTCAGAAATTCAAATTAATCGTTTTGTCGGCAAATTTAGAATGAATTTATAATCGATTCCTGATAAGTGACAAATACATAAATGACATATTAATTGACAAACAACTAATTGAAGGTTGGATGACAAGAATCCTTCATGTTTGCTTTTCATGATGACGTGACATTAGAAAGGTGAGAAGGATGACGCGGTAGGTTAATAACCTCACTAGCTTGACGTTTGACCAATTGACATTGCGAATGTTACGTATCATTCTCAGTTTTACTGATCGGATAGCGAAAAGTCTTCAGTTTACTCGTCAGATAATCCACAATATGCAATCGACCTTTTTCATAAAGAACTTCCGACCAGATTGCTGATACTTCAGCGGTCGATACCGCCGATAGATTATAATGTAGTTTACCATTCTAGAAGAATAAGCGATTTATTTGTGTTATGTGTTAGTAAATTATCCGAATAGATAAAGACAATAATTAGCATAAAGTTCCTAATTATATGCGCAATAAATGTTCGAAACTTAATTAAAATTTCCATACAAAAGAAAAAAATCGAAATTGTAACCTGAAAAACTCGAAGAAGTGGCCGACCCCTGACAATCGCAATCATCCGAGCTTGATCATCAATTGTTATGCCGAGAGAGAAAGTTCCAATGTTAGCACCAATTTTTCTCGCAATTTCACCATCCTTTGTGGAAGAATTAAAATGGATTTGAAAATAGAGGAATGATGCAAAATTTTCGGGATAATTTAGAGTGGAACACAAAAATTATTGTTCCTGCTATAAATTGTTAAAAAATAAGCATAGAATTCCCTTTCCTTTTACGAAATTATAGCATATAGCATTATATTTTGAGTAAAAATTGAATGAACTAACTTCTGAAAGTTGTAAAATAGCACTTTGACAGCTTATATAATAATATTTCTTATATAAAATAGCAAAATTGCATGTTTCTTTGGCATCATTTTTGTAATACAGTTCTTCGATTGGCTTCAAATCGTCCGTAAATACAAATAAAACGTCATTACTTCGTCCAAGTGTAATTATTCTTTCCGAGCCTACCTGCAAATTACTGAACGATTCGAAGGACATGAAATGGTCAAGCATTGATTTCAAATAGACGCAAATAAATAGAATAAAGTGATAATTAGGAGTTTTTCTTTAAATTTGCTTGAGCTAAGAGATTATACCGAAATTTACTCAGTTGAAACATACTTCGAAATATTGGAGTACCACCATTTTTCTTATTTTTGTTTCTAAATCATCACCTTATTTTACAATTTCATTGGTTTATATTTACTTGGTAATTTAATCTATATTTTTAATTCTGTCATATTTTACTGAACATCTTTCTGTCACAAATAAAATGAACCAACCTCATCTTTGAAAGCTGACAAGCTTTTACCAACCATGGGCAATTTTATCTCCCGATGTTTTTGGCCATCACGATATGATATCAAACTGGTACCATTTAGGATGATAATATCAACATTATGTGTTACAGTCATTCGGTTTATTTTACCACCAACACTGGTAGTTTCGATCTGAAAAGTTATCATAAAAAAAATTAGGTTCTTGTCCATGATATCGTTTCCACCCATTGATAATCGATATTTGAAATATTTTCCATTTTTCTAAATTACTGTTTTCTCTAATATGTAATTCAATTTCATCAAAAATTAAAACTTGAAAATTTCTGCATGTCATAATATTTTCAAATTACTATTGCTAATTTTGCATTAATAATATCTGTTGAACTTTTCAGATTATATCATTGGTGTAAGTTTTAATGAAAAAATTAACTATGATTTAACAATTTCAGAGCAAATTTCAATTTTCTTTCTTTAAGTAATTCAATGTGAATTTACTCTAAAAATTCTTTGTTATTAGCAACATGAAATGACCTTTTGTTTATGCAAACAAAAATTTCAAACAATAATGGCCAAAAAAGTCGCCGACCTTTCTCATCCAATATTATTTAGCATAAGCGTGAAGTTTGATTTTCATTCCATGGCTTAATTCGGTTAGCAGAAAAGAATCTCACAGCATTTTTACGAGTTAACCTTGTAGACGTTTTAATAATTTAATAGAAATCTCGCTAAGAATGTTGAAAATCTCATTGCTTTTTTAATAAAATGATAATATATTAATTCAAATATGAATTTTAAAAAAGTGAAAAACTAACATCAATTGCCTCAAATTTTTCTATCAATAAATTGTATCAATCATAAACAGATTAGTCAGATTTTAATGATACGATTTGACAAATGTCGTATTTTATTTCATTTTTCATTTTTCTGCTGAAGTGAAATTGACTGTTTCAATGAACATTTTTTCGATATTAGAAAAAAATCACTAGTTACTTCTAAACAGAACATTCGTCAAATTGACTTAATTTAATTTAGTTGATTTTTCAATTTCATTGACCAAACATTTAGCAAGCCATCCTATACTTTGTTTTCATCAACGATAAGTATTTCAGCCTTTTCCACTTGCTTCAAGCTCTGTCATATCCATTTTTTCGCAAAATTATCACTCTTTCACAAATGATAAAATTTTTCAATTCAAACGGGATGGGAAAAGCAATCGATATTATTGTTTCATACCTGTTCGTTAGTTTCTGGATTTATCACCGTAATTCGACCATCGTTTGTAGCAACATAGAGAACCTCACGTTGCATCGCTAGTCCTACTATCTTTACATCATTTGGAAACATCACTTCACGTAACAACGTCATTTGCGTCGCTTGCTCTTTTTCTCCTCTATTCTTCATTAAACTATCGTCGTTTAATGGTAGCTGTTCGATGTGTTGATGCAACATTAGAGTTACCGAATTTTGTCGTAAAGTTCGCGGTGTTGATTCTTGCACTACAAAAGGATGCCGCAGTTCCGTCGCTGATCGCCGATTACTCGATGTTACCTTTTTCTCTCGTGTTATTGTAATATTTGTACTTAAAAACACCGTGGTACGTCTTTGTGATGAACGGCGGTGATTCGGTTTCCAAGTTTTCAGCGGCACTGCGGTCGATGATACGATTGATCGATAAAGTAGCTCATTATTTTCCGATGTAAGCTTAGATATTTCCGCAGTATTAGGAAAAGTAGTAGTCGCGGTAGCTGTTTTGGTTGTTGTAATGGCGTTGCTAGCAATAGTAGAAGATTTACCAACGACTGAATTATGTAATCTATCGTTCCTCAAATTCTCTGACGTATTTTTATTTGGATGAAAATAAAAATGGTTGGTTGCAGATGTACCATGATGGGTACTTTCTCGACTGATCCATAATTCCGGATAATGGATAATTTCAGTTGGTATAGTTACTAGAATAATAACTACCGTTAGTGCAGCAGAAATGATTAAACAGCAGATGATAATCATTGCACTTATCGTACCCATATTTCTAAAAATTCTTATAGTCCATAAAAATCACCTGAAGTAACTATTTTATATTTAAAATTGTGGCAAAAATTTCCCAAAATTAAAATTTTGCTCTAAAATAAAAAAAATAATTTATAAAATGATGTCAGTAATAATGGCAATTGATAGACTGCTGTTACTATTCAATTACTTTTTAAAATTTAGAATCAAAAAATTAATTTGAATTTTGTTAATAATGCTTAAGATATGTTATTTCTAGCAATTACCATATCAGCCACTATAAGCATGGTAGCAAAAATCAGAAAACGAACATTAAAGACCGAAAGAAATCCTATTTACTCACTTGAAGACCGATACTTGTCAGACTGTAATCACCAACAAACCTTTTCTCGATGAGCTACTAAAAAGCTAAGCATTTATCTAATTGCTTCTTACTCATTACCTTATAACATTTAAATTTGTCGCTTGATTGCACAAAATAATAATTAAGTTTGCAAAAAATTTAATTTTTTAAAATTGTAATAGCAAACTATGACACTCTAAAATTTTATCCATTTCATGAAGACATTTGAAATCAAAAAACTATACCAAATCTTCTAATTTTCCATTAGATCATTTTGCGATCACGACTTCAGTCTTCATGCAATTTTCTTTGAAGGAAATTTTTTCAACGATCTGTAAATATCAAAATCAGTGTTAAAATCAAGTTATTTTAATTAACATCCATAAAATCCAACGATAGAATGCCGGAAAAAAGAATTGTTGTATCGTTCAATGTGATAAAGTCAAATGATTCGAGAATTCGCAGGAAGTGGTGAACGATCAAGTTGCTTTTCGACAGACTGACACAGAAATGAAGGAATGGATTAAACAGAACGGTGGATTAAAGCGAACGATAGATGGAACGAAACAACACAGTTGGCTGAGATGCTTTCAAACGTCATAAAAAAATTGGGTCGACAAATGACAAACTCAAATTTTTTAACAATTCATCAATAGCAGGAATTGATACCAAAGATAACATATCACTTAAGTAAGTCTGTAACCCATTTCATTCCATTCAACCTAAAAATATATGCAATTTGAACTTCTGGAAAAATCCACCAACAAAAACAATAAGAGAGAACAATAATAATAAACAATAGTCGTAATACTAATTGTAAACAACTAAACATATGGGAAGTAATTACGGAAGCTTTTTCCTTGGAATACGAATGAGTTAAAAATTATATGTTTATTATCAATTAAATGATTTCCATCATTTAAATCGCTCCAACCTGTTATTATCATCCTTGATTTCACATCAGTGACCGACTTTTTAATGAATTATCACTTATGTACGTGTATACTATCTCTAATGTTGGGTATGTTCCTTTCGTCTTTCAGATCAACAATTGTACCATTCATCTGCTCAACCATTCATTCATTCCTTAATTCATTACTCATTCGTTCATTCATTCATTCATTCCTTAATTCATTGATTCATTCATTCACCCATTCATTCATTAACGACAATTAGACAGAGTGAAAAACTGGGACATTTTTTGTAAAAGTTAACCGAAATTTCAGGGGGAAATTAAAAAAGAAAAAAGTTGTCGAGTAATTCAAATTTATTAGATTTTTTTTGATCGAAATTCTTTACAATTAAATTTGAAAAGGAAAGAATGAATGAGTTTTTCTAATTTGAATTTCATGCTATGATTTGTGTCAATGATATTTACCAGAATTAGGCAAAAAAGCGCTCGAATAAATAAATAAGCGACAAAAGTACTTCTGGCGCTCATTTGGGTCAATTTTCAGGGAATTAATTAACAAAGATAATAATAATACTTCGCTGAACTTCTTTGCTTAATACTTGTGACAAGAAGAAATCCAAAATTTCATACTTGCTTCCAGGCTCGCTTCGCACAAGTTTCAGTTTAAAGCAGCTTTAATCTCAATATTTTATGTATACCATTAGTTCGATAAATAATGATTTGGACAAGTTAACTGAAGAGATACAATAATACAAATAGTGATAAGTTGAAAGTATTCAGTTATGATATCGAAATTACCAATCTATTCCAAAACAATAAAACAGTCTTAAGATATAATCGTGAGATAACAATCATTCCCTTCACCATACAACTGATAATAATCAGTAATACATTTCATATGTAAAATTAGTTCAAATTTATGTACTAAGTCTACAGTACTAAATTATTGTGTTATAAAGATATTTCACTATAAAAATTAACACATATTCGCTTAAATTAAAAAACCCAAATCATGTACTACGAATTGCTCCTTTTAATCGATATTGTACCATCGACTACACTGCCGTCAAATATACTTCAGTACTGCGGTATTTCATGAAAATCAATTTTATTCGATTAAAAAATTTCTAATTACCAAGAAGTTCATTTCTTTTTCATAAATATTAAATCGCATAAGTTGTAATACTCCGTTGGAATACGAAACGTTCAAATCTTTTTAAAACTTAAATATAATTGCTTATCTGTTTGCGATTGGATTGTTCAAAGTTCGAATCTAATTACGTTAGAACACCGCCAATTTGAATGGAATTCAAAAAATCCCGTCCTCACAACAAAGGTCCCGGGGAGATTTGAACTCCCGTCGCAGGATTCAAAGTCCTGAGTGCTAACCACTACACCACGGGACCCATAACTCATCGTCGCTCGATCTCCCAGACTGATTTTGGAAATCAATTCTTGATCATTTCAAAACATATGGAAATCGATTTCTGATCATTTTAAAATATTTAAAAACAAAAAAACTTGTGTTACCAACAACCGAACTGAAGCTATCGAAAACCTGGTAGTTCTCGACCGAATTTACAGTAAGTATGGCGATGTGATCTCAATTTTGAAAGGTGTCGAGATGATAACAATCAGTTCTCTCGTAAGGAAATTCCGGAGGTCCCGGAGGCGGTTGTTATGTTCAAATGATGTTTGGACGGAACAAAATGGGAACGATATTTTGTTAGTATCCATAATTCGACAGCAAACAAGAAAAAAGCCAACGGTTTGATGAAATAGCGTACACTCCGAAGTTTCCATTCCTATTTCTGGCCTTATCTTTCAGTTATTTGCAATTTATCAGATTATCGGACAGGTGAAATCAAGTCTTCATTCATTTACTGATTAATTAAAAATCAATTCGCTATTTTCTAAATATGCAAATTCGTAAATAATTAAAATCCGCGTAATTTTGCCGTATTTCTTTTGGTCTTATTTTGCAGAAATTAGCCAAGTATGTCAGGAACATTAATAATAGTTACAATGATAGCGATCGATAATATTGGTGAAAATGATTAATAATAATAGCGATAACAATAATGACGATGATTGCGACATATATATATATCGAGTAACACCTACCGACAGGAAAATTTTTTAAGTGAACTAAACCAATAAAGCACTCTGAACTTCAGCAAAATTGGGTAGGAATTGATCATTAAATTTTGAATTCTGCTAATTGAAAATAACGAAAATTACAATTTTTAATATGTTTTTTGAATAATGCAAAAGGTAGGAGCAAAATGTCCTTTACAAAAAATAAAATGAACAATCAGTTCGTTGAATCCGAATAACTTTCTACCCCTCTGTAATATACTAATTACTATCAATAAATTAATTCCTTCCAGCACAATTCATCCCCCTTTTCACTTGAATATTTCATCACAATACCGATGTTCTGTAAGACAGCATTTACCAACTTTTAGATTGCTTTGAAAAGAATTAATTTCTCTAAATATATTACTCTAAAATAAATTGCTCTGATGCACAACCTTCAGAATGAAAAATACCGTTGTTTGACTTTATATTTCAAATCGAAATGTGAAGTAGCTAGAAAAATATATAATTATGATCCCTGAATTATCATCAACAACAACTAACAAATCCGCTGAACATCAGTGAATAACATTTACCTGGCTTAGCCTTACCAAATTCTTACCTATACTTGTTTCATTGATAAAGTTTCACATCCATTACTACATTTCCATGACATTATTTCCAACCTGTCACTGAATTTTTTTATCAGTACACTGCTTCTTGTTATGTTCACATTATGACCACCAACGTTATATTTCCAAAACAGCGCAAAATAAAAGGAAGACATAGAATATGGAATTTGCAATGCTTCAAATTAAATCCCTCAGCAAGCAGTAGAATGCTTACAACACGTAACCCAAGAATAGATGAAAGCTAAATACAATATCTGAAAGGATATAATATGATTATCTCTCCTCTCAATCCTCGACATAATATACTTTTCATATTACGATGATAACATAACGATAAGACAAAACTGCTAACCCGTATGATAAATGCAATAACACTGTATCTAAAAACAGAGCAGTATTCTACGTAGAAAAGAATATTAAGTATATTCACTTTTTGTATGCTTCAGTATATTCATCTTTTTGTATACATCAGTATAATCCAACACTTATTTCAAAATGATCACATTTCCAAATGTTGGAACTTTCTTGAGAGGAGAGAGAAAATTTTCAAATCCTCGCAAAGATTTTTCGTTTCGTGTTAAAACCTACTTCACAATATTCTATGATATCATGATCTAACTACTGATATTGACTTCTCATCTAACCTGCACTGTAGTGAAAAAAGTTTAGCATATTTCGAATAAATTATCAACTTGATTAATCCAATGGCAAATTTAAAAATTCCACGCAATTTGCGTTTTAAATAACCCATGTTCTTCGATTTTTTAAAAATTTGACAGTTTGAGACACAATATCAAAATGATGCAATGAGAAATTATGAAGTGGTCATATTCATATCTACTTCACATTTTTGACAGTAAGTCACTAATGGAGACCAGAATTAGTTGATGAAGATTCCAGTACTGTGTTAGCGGTAGCGGTGGCACTATCATCAGAAGCTTGTTGCTGCTCTTGAAAAAAAACGCATGCTTCTCCCGGTGTCGCAGGCATGTCATCATCCGACTTGAAAGTCAGGTCAGGTCCATATGTAAGAAGCAAATCTAAGACGACACCATTAGTCCATCCAAATCCTTCTTGCACTTCGTATTCGCCACCACCTCCTGCCGTATTATAATTTTGCGACGCAACGTTATACTGAAAGTTCATGATTTCACAAAGACATTATTTCAATACATAATTTTTGATTTTCAAATTTCAAATTTCGAAAATTGCAACCTTCTCAAACATTCGTCCTCCAGAAATAAGCCACATGCTGTAATTTCGCTTGATCCACTTCTCGGCAATTTGACGAGCAAGCTCATGTTGACCAGTGGAGCGCAAACCCTGAATCACAACCCAAGTTGTTGGTGCCCAGGCGTTGGGGAAATCCCATTGCTGTCCGGATGCTACCAGCGAACTTGGTAAACCACCTGGGAATGCCAGAACACCCATGTTCGTCATATATGATACTATTTTTTGTGGATCAAAATCTGAAAATGAAGTAAATTAGAATTTTATAAAATTTAAATACTCCTATTTCACTTCATCCAAAATTTCCAGTTTCAACAAATTAATTAAAAAAAGAAAGTTCCAAACATCAAAATCGTATAAAATAAAAACCACATATATCCTAACATTTCAGCTAACACTCTTAATTTAGGAAAATTGTATAAAAATGTGTTAAAAACATATTCCTAATCTAAGCACTGCAGTTAAATCCTCAATAAATTCTAATATATTGCTTTGCATATTTTCCATTATTGCAAAAATTTGAAATCAACACTTTAGCAGATTAAATAAATCAATAATCTTACCGTCGTGCATACACCCATTGAACAACGGAAAAAAATTGGTATCCATGTAAAGTTTAACATGACAACCATATATGATATCATAATCGAACCAACATCCACATTCCTCATTCCAGAATACCTGATGGATTGCCTGCTTCATACTTCTGAACTGTTGTCGACACTGCTCAGCACTTGACATATCATTGATTACTTCATACAAATTCGCCATTAAACGGAGATTTCCACAAATGATTGCATTCAAATCAACTGGTAAGATCGAACTTGTCCTAGAAATGAATTCCAAAATAGACATATCTCAGTTATTCTATTTATTACTTAGCATTCATAAATTAGTGTATTTATAAATTCAACGGTTACCTTTTTGCTGCAATCGAATAAAAATTGATCAGTTAATGCATTATGTAGATTGTGTTCACAGAGTAGGTTCAAAATGAAATAAATTAAAATAATATACCGTGTAGAACCCATTTTACCAGCTACAGGACCATCTTGGGAAAACCAACGCGAGCTGAAATCTCGTCCACTTTCAGCTGCAGCTGCTATATCACTCCATAAACGTTGTTTCTCTATAACATCCTCAATATGATGAGCACTTTCAACGTCTTCACGGTAGCTTTCCGGTCGTGGACCAACTGCTACAACATGATAACGATAGAGTAATGATGCCACTCCTGGTAATTGAATCGATCTGAAAATTTGAGAGCATTTCACATTAATTAAGCTCCATGTCCTTCCTTAAGATTCAACTACAAATACAAATTAGGTTATATAAGCCGCATGAAATACTTTCCGTCTCAAATTCAACACTTACTTATACGTTCGAAAGAATTCAAACTCTCTTTCGAACCAGCGAGCACCAGTAAAGACGAATTCCTTATCACCTGTTGCTTCGTAATATGCAGATAGACACCACGTAAGTAACGGAGGTTGAGATCGATTGAGATAATATACGCGATTTCCATTGGGCACATAGCCAAATCTGGAAATTTAGGAATACATTTAATTTAAACAAAACATGTTCAAGTTATTTCATTTGAAAAAAAATTTGATTTTAAAACTTAGATTTCGCGATCAGAATTATCAAACGATATCTCCTATGTCTTAGCTGTGTTAAATATAAAATTACCTTTCGATGAGACTTCCCATATTCTCGATCATTCCACGTACGGTGTTGTGCATACCCGAAGCTAAAAGACCCTTGATAGTAAAGAAACTATCCCAATAGTACATTTCCCGGAAACGTCCACCAGGCACAACAAATGGTTTCGGTAGTGGAATCAATGAGAATTTTTCCGGATCAGCCATAACGCGATCCGATACCTGAAATTATAAACTAATTAAAGAAAAGAAATCGGCAAGTCGAAACAAAAACAAAAAATAATCAAGTGGTCACCTAAAATTATTTCCACTTACTCTCTCACATCATTAACAAGTGCGATACTTTTTGACGAAACATTTTTATATAGATTTTTTGTCATGAAATTTCAGCACTGCATTTATAATCCTCCGCTTGCAATTTATGCATCCTTTAGTCAAAACGAAATCTCAAGTAGTCTGACTTAGTCAAGCTGTTTAGCTCAGTTAGAGAATTGTATTTAAAACTGAAAAGCACAGGCATTTTCAGATCAAACTATTCACTAGTTGCAGAAAAATGCATTAAAAATCTTAGAATTAACAAACTGTCTCAAATTAAGAAAAAAAAATACAAAAAAAGCTATTTGCAAAAATACGCTCCCTACAGCTATCTATTTAGCATCAAGGTTCCACAAGTCGGTGTAAATGAAGAAAAAAGCAAACCTTGAGAATACCTGCGTAGCGAAAAGCTGAAGGATAAGCCTAGATTTTAGATGAAACCTTGATGCACCTCCTAATTAATACGAAACTACGATAAACCTAGATCCTAGTAGCCTAAGTGATCTCTAAGATCCTTATAATTTCCACTGGATGATAATGACGACGCATCAATCCATTCCATTGCCCATTGTTGACGATATGGGATTCCAAGAAACTCCGAAATGTAGTGATCTCCTGTTGATTACGCAAACAGTAATTGTTTGTGCATATATATATATATATAATATATATATACACATATATATGTGTCTATTGTTGATATTGCTGTTGGTACCATTTAGAAGAGCGATTCAAACCGTTTCCTGTGTACGTATATCGGGCTTCTGAATGATGTAGATGATGATGGTGGCGGCAGGAATTCCTAAAATATTTCAAGGAGTCCAGGGAGAGTTTTATCAAATTTCAATTGTAAACCTTGTGTACGGCATACGGGATTCCTACTAGTAATGTATAAAATAAAAAAAGAGAAACAAATATAAATCCTAATTCGCTTCTGGATGAACACTTTCATGAAGATTTCAAAAAAATTTCTTTTTTTACATTTACCATAATTTCCGAAAAAGTTGTCATCTTCGCAAGAAAGTAATATCCAGAAGCAATTCAGTGATACTTTTCCGAAACTATCAAATACTTTAAAGGTTTTCCCCATAGAAGAATTTTCTCCAGAAAACTAGAGCGAAAGTTTGTCTTGCTGAAAAGGGGAAGAAAAAGCAGATGGAAATTCAACATATGCTACAAAATGCAAATTCAATAGTACGAAAAAAACTTCTGAAACCCAGATGCAAAACAAATTCAAAACTCAACGTGATGATAATTAACGTACGGTAACAGAAATTGGCATGATGCATGAATAAAATTTCAAAATTAATAAAAACCGAACATTCATTACTAACAATCTATTCGCACTACTTGAAGTTCGGAAAAGCACCACTGTAGTTTGAATGAATCAAAAGCATGAAAAACTAAGCAGCATTACCTGAAGGAAATAGTCAGATATACCGAATACAGAAAATTATGAAAAGGATAAAACAAGGAACAATATAAGTAAAGTTCCTAATCCTGACCCAAAATACGGTGAAAAAATCAGAACCTTTCTTGACATTTCCATTAATAAAATCTGTCGAATCAAGGGAAGCAAGTAAAGGACGAGGGGAAATGGTACTCCTCTCCGACTTACTTAAACTTATTCCTTAATCTTAGCTGTGATAAAGCTGGTCTGCTTATACTACTAATATTTCACTAGACTTCTAGGTGAGATGAAATGACGACATCATTTAGTCCATAGAATTTCAATAATTATTCAAGTCCAAATAAGGTAAATTAAATTTCAATTGTCTTATTTTATTTCGCAATTGAAAGCCAATAAATAAAACGAAGACCAGCTTTTGGCTTATGTACAACTTTCGGCGTAGCAAACGTTTTTTAAATTCTTTCAACTTCAACTCTTATTTCTTGATAAAATTTCTTGTGCCACAGAATCTCTTAATCAGTAAGTCGGAAAAGAGGTATTGGGTTTCTGTTCCACCCCTGGATTTTAATGGCTGTAATCTTTTTGTTTTCCCTGTAATAAGTAATTAATGTTAATGATGTTTGATGATATGTTGGACAATTCTAACATCAAAAAAAAAGTTCTTTTTCAAATCAGTTGAGGAAAATAACCGTTTTACAGGGGAGAATCCGGATAATATTAACAATCATGGTCATTAGGAAGAACTAGAGAGCATTACAAAATCATTTTCAGCAAACTTTATCTTAAACTTTGACGAGAAATACTTGATCGGAAGCTTCCGAGAGAAAATATAAAGCAGAGTTTTTAATTTTAATATCATTCACATTTTTCCTATTTTGGCTTCAAATTTCTTTGGGATATCCTAAACTTTAACCAGAAGCTTCCAAGCAACATTATATGCAAAAGTCAAATTTCCAAACGGAACAAGTGAAAATTTAATTTTCACATCTTTTCCGTTTTCGGAAACTTTATCTGATACTTACCCGGATATGAAAACTGGAAAAAAAGAAGATACTTACCTTGCGACACAATGTAGGCCACTTCCGATGAAGTTCTTTAGCCCATTGTCGATACGATGGAGAATTGATGGATTCAAATTTGGCATATTCTGGATCGAAATCACTTGGTTCGCAGGTATCTAATTCGCCACCTGGTTCATCAAAATGGCTTTCAACGAAGTGTCGCAGTGAATTGTCATCAATTTGTTTGGATGCAATTAATTCGTGCCAGTCGTGCAATGTAGTTTCTACAGAAGCTTCTAGTTTCAACAAACTTGGAAAGAAGAAAAAAAAAGTTAGAGTTACATAACTTGATCAAATATCTCTCAAAAACCAGAATAAAAAAGCAAAGGAAACGATCATATTGATTGTTAATATAAGAACATGAAAATAACAAGATGAATGGGATTTGATTAGTCTTGACTTCTCTTAATTAACATCGCAAATTATAATTTTCAATTATGTTTGATAATCAAGTCATATATTATCGTAAATCCATAATATACGTCTGCGATATGTAATGTCACATACATCAAGCAAACAAATCGAATCGATTTTGTGATGGGATGAATGTATATGCAATACTAAATTAGATCTCTGATCTGTTACACTACGCATGCTTATATCAATATTACTCACACTTGAGAATATTAGTCTATTCGTCATTACTCTCTCTCTTTCTTCCGTTATATTTCAAAATCTCAAATTTGCAGTCAAAAAAAAGAGGATTATCGATAGGATTTAGTGGAAAAAAAGATCTATTAAAACATAATCTGCAAATCAAAACTAAAATCCAAATCCAAAGCATTTAATAATATTATAAAGAGGAATTTGAGAAATATAAAATTTTGTACATCATTATAACTTTCTTCCGAAAATCATATCAGACTCATGCCATAAATTCCCTATCATATCATACTTGGAAGCTGTGGCATTTAAAAAATGCCTAAAAAGCTCAAGTTTATCAAATTCGTAGCAAAAACGGACAATGCACTACCTGCATCAATTTTCAGCGGCATATCAACGAAATGTTTGCAATCGTGGAAGATTTTAGCTTTTTGGACCGCTTCAAGAAGTGAACCACTACAATAAATCTCCTCCATGATTTCCGATTTAATGGTTCCCGTTGTCTTCGGTGTAACCGGTCCCAAAACGCCGCATTCCCGAGATGTCGGAGCATCTCTGGTATCACTATTGATGATTTGGGCTTCGGTGTCAGCTGATGTTTCAGCGGTTGTCATTGTTGTTGCTTGTTGAATACTGGTGTTATTAACCGCTGTCGTATCAATGACAGTCATGGTTGATTGGATTGGGACAAATGCTGAGGTTTCTTCGGGGGATGACGTGATTTTACGGATGAAATGCCGATCGGTATGACGGCAGGAAATATTGCCGGAGATTGAAAACGGAATAATCGTAAACCGTTCTTGATTGAACCGGGAATTGTTTACCCGAGGAAAGTGAATAGTACTGGTAGAGGAAAAGTTGGAACGTTTTCGATAAGGGAAATCGAAGACGATTGATCAGAAGTGTACTACGGAGGAGTAGAATGCTCCACTCGATCCGTCTACCTTATTGTCCCTAAGCCCAAACGAAACAATACTTGGCCCTAAAGGCCCTTGGCTCAGCCTGCTAATGCAACTGCGAGGTCACCGTCTACGGGCACTGCTTCCTGGAGAAATGATGAGCTAACTTCCCCCTTCCTCTCACTTATATCGATTTCCAAGCTTCTCAGCCCCGCCTCATCTTCGACAACGCCATTGCCACGCCTCCCTTCAAATTAAAATCATTCACGTTCAAAAACTTCGTGTCTGTTTGTGTATGTGAGTGTAATGTATATGCATGTGGTGTATTGTATATGCGTGTGTATGTCTGTATGTGTGTGTGTGTGTGTGTGTGTGTGTGTGTGTATGCAGATATATGTGTATGCTAATGTGTGTACACGCATATTTGGAAGCTTCATTTCTTTTTATTGTTCACACTTTTCATTCTTTAGTTAATATATCTTCTTTATTTTTCCATATTCTCTTCTTTTTCAATGTTTGTATAAGCCCTCTCTTTTGCGTTTTCTCTTTTTCCCTTCTCTTTTTCATCGTCAAAATTCCATTCCAATAATCGACCGTTCAGTAATTGACGAAATTTGAAATTCCGGAAAGGAAAGAACTAAATGTTCATTTTTCTGGAAAGATAAATCGTTATGATTAACAGTTTCATAACAATCTTTTAATTTGAATTCTGTAATCAACGAAGACATCAAAGATCGTTTGAAACAAAAACCTGAAAGATTTGAAACCTTATCCAACTTTACTCAGTATATTCGCCTATTTGTTTAATAGTTTGTCTTCTTTTTTCTTTCGTTCCCTTCTCAAATTATTAATCAATCCCATTGAGGTTGATTTTTATTCCTTATCATCAGCCTACTGATAATGTTTTATTTAGTAAGTTATATATGAATAAATCTTATTACACATATTCCTTCAATAAGACATCGATGATAATAGTTGTGATGACGATTGCTCATCTCTTCTGTCACACTGCTGATAATAACTTGGGGAATAATAGCTGTAATGATGATGATAATGATAATAATAGTAACAATTCACTTCTTTATATCAGTTTGGCTTAGGCGATGATGATGTTGACGATAATAACAATTGGCAAAGTCTACACTGCATTTCAAGAGTGATTAAATGTTGTGAACATTCGAGCAGTGATATTTCATCTTTCGATGGAATCACGATGAGTGGAACATCGACGGAGGACTGCAGTGAGACCGATTCAGATCAAATCATATCACTTCATGGAAAAGGGGAATGATTAGGATAGGAGGAAGAAAGAAGAGAAAGGAAACGAAGAAGAAATAGAGCGATACGGAAAAATGGTCAGAAGAAATGAAATTAAGCCCATCAGTTCTCTTTTCCGTCCACACAATACTCCTTTGAACTAGATGTTCCCTCAAAGGGAAGGGAAAAACTGCAAGAGGAAATCATTCTACAGTTTTGATTGACCCCTACAGGGTCAGATTCCTGATATGAGATGTTGATAATCCTTGCGAATTTATTATTTGAAGGTCGCATATTGCCGTGTAATTTTTTGCTTTTTCTTGTCATTAATAATGACTTATTCACCTCAGGTCATTCCAATTACCTTCATCTGTGTCATACTCATTAGAAATACATTTATTTATTAATTTTCATATTTCATGAAAATTTTTTTCAGGCTCATGTGGAAAATTATTTTTTCTGAAATATTTCAAAGAAATTTATCATTTCAAAAGATGCAAACAAATTTAAATTTCTGAGAATAGAAAAGAATATATAATTTGAATGGCAGAAGTTGGAAAGGAAAAATCATGCGGAGAAAGTACCAAACAGATTGCTTGAATAGTAATCGTCTTCATTAATACTTCAATCTATGAATAAATTCTTGTCGATTCGGTGTCTCAATTAAAAGTAATATTGAAACCAAAACAAATCCAAATTTCTAATGAACTAATCTAAGTTATTTGTTATTATTCAGGAATCATGAGAGATCTTCAGCATGAATAATTTTTAAAATATTTTAAGCAGTTGCAAAAATGAAAATTAAAAAATTTTGAATTTTTCTTTAAGTCACACAATTCCCATAATAAAGTTCAGTTTATTGCTGTTGTGGACAAATGGCGATATTAAATTGGTATTTTCTTATTTAATAAGCAATTAAATTTGTTGAAACATACACTTTCATTCCATCGTGACGATTTCTATCTATTCGATTTTATTGAATCATAATTTCTGGACAGTAAATATGAATTCGAAAATTTGATTCAAATCTGAAATTCTTCAAGACATTTCTTGCTTCGACCTGTCAATCAGTACAGCTTTCATACATCTTTTGAAACGGTTGCTTTTCATCAAATGAAGCTGACGCTTAATTTATTTACTTCATTCTTGTCGGGGGAAAAATAAATCCATTTTTACACATTCATTAGAATTTCAATTTCAAAACTTTTCAAGCCTCTTGATTAAAAACATTTTTTTTATACAGTTATTGGATATAAGAAATGGAAAATTTAATCAAAAGTTTCCTTCCTTCATTGCTATAATAATGAGTATTGAGCTAATAAAAGAAATATAATTTTCGGAAGCAATTAACTGATCATTTTTCCACTTTCTGCTGTTGCCAACATCACTTGTTGTCAAAGTATAATATCAGTTTAACACCTTTACTCTTTTTGTTATCGATTGTCAACACATGCAGTACTATGAAAGGAAATTTGTGTCATATGTTGAAAATTGATATCAAATATTCTTTACGCGATAATAGCGCAAATAATTTGTACGTTTACACAAATTTTAATAAACAACTATTTCAACTTCGGAATTATTAAACGAATAGACAAAAATTGGAAATATTAAAGTTCGAAAAATAAGAATTCTAATTTCAAATTTAAGAATCGAAAAAGGATAATTTTCGGAAATGTCGATTTAAATTACAACAATTCTATTTGAAAACTTTAACTTTCAATTTCAAGATTAATATTTTGCATATTTCAGCACTAACACTCAAAAAAATCCAGTTACTTTAAAATCCATCATAAATTTCTTCATTCAAATTGATGAATAAGAAAAAGTCAGAATCAAAATTAAAAAAAAAAACAGAATTTGAATAGTTTAAATAAGATAAGACATGAAATTGAAATTAAAATAAATAATAATGAAGTAGTATTTTCCATTTATTTTTTCTCATATTCTTAAACAACTTCATAATTAAACAATAACAGTATTGATAATCACTTCATTTCATAGTAAAAAGATGGAATGAATGCAATTTTTCAAAAAATTGTAATAATTCATAAATTCATGGTTCATTTCACGTGAGCACCGTAGGAATTTCTGATCGCATTCACGTGATTATAATTTATTTGCGTACATTTAATGAAGTTTGTGAAAAGTACAGAATGGTCTGAGAGTGCAAATCTAAGAGTGCGTGCGTACAAATGTGCGTATCTTCCAGCGTCAACTCCCTTCATTTCCATTTTTTCTTCAAATTTTTTAGTTAAAAACCAAAAAAAGAATCAGGAATGGATTGGATAGAAGTATTAATCATTTTGTCCATTCTTCTAGAAAGTTTGCATCACTTTGAGCAGCATAAATCTCTTTTTCCTCCATTCCTCCATAGATAAACTGATTAATTGATAAACAGAGAGAACGAGAGAGAACTTAATGCGGAAAAAGAACAAAATCTTTCCCATAAGTCCACTTAAAAACACCAGAAATCACTGAGACGGTAAGATATAGTGAAACAAAAACGAAATTTTCTCAAATCATTGGGAGAAAGTGATCAATTAGCTCAAAATCTGTCGAAATTACAACAAATAATTTGGTTACGAAATATCCATTGAATCGTAATCGATACATTAATAAAACCTAATCCATTAATTAATCGTCTAATTAATTTCATTAAGTGGAATAAGTATTTAGAAATTTGACATTTTTGAGATATAAAAAAATGTTTGATCATTTATAGCGTCAATTAACAACGTTTGGAAAATCAGAACTCATATTTTAAATAGTCACTATATATTCTAAAAAGTCAGAATATAAATATTAAATTAGGTTTTTTCCAAATGTTCGCTTTTTTCTTTTGATTTTTTCCATATTTCATATTCCATTGTTTTTGGCTCATTTTACTTTTATAAAAGGAAATATTAAACTTAATGATGTCAGATCGTTCGGTTGAATTGTTCAATTTAATGTCAAAATTTTCACCAACAAATCACTTGACAAAAAAGCATTTTTGCCATTTCATCACAGTCATGAATAATTGACTTACTTTTTATTGTTATGCTATCTTAATCAAACAAAGCTTTTTGACGAATGTGGGAAATTATTTGGGAAAAAAAAACTATTGTATTATATGTGAGAATATTTACTGCTTAAAGAGTATTTTGAATTAAAAAATAGTTTGAGAAAATTTGAATTATAAATTTGGCTTGAGCATATGTGAATTATCGAAATAATTTGCAATTGCTAGAGTGAAATGTGAAATGAACAAAGGAAAAATAGATAATTTTTAATGCAATTCCTCTTTCTCTAAAATCCTAATTTTTTAAAACAATTTTCATTTTTCATTTGTATTTTACTTCCCTTTTGAATTTGCTGAAAATGGTGATAACAGCCACACAAAGCTTGACAAAAGGAATTGATAAGAAGTGACGTTGCTTGAGGGAGTGATGATGAAATGATATGATATGATGATGATAGAGGGGACGATAAAGCTCCAGCTGAGAGGGGAGCTATTAAGGGGTGATGCAGAAAGATTAAAGCTCATGGATATATGAGTTACTTGAAACTTGGAATGAGAATTGCGTAATGGTAAATCCTCCGTCAGCCGTAAATCCTTCATCATCCTTGAAGATGATAATGAAATAAGAAATCAAGTTGCAATGAATTGAGATAGAAGGAAGCACACGGTCTGCTTTAACTGAGCTATTTATACTTCCCAATATATAATTTCATCATCCACTTTGTGACTTCGGTTTTTTCGACATCGCTCCTTCACTGTCTTCAATCCATCCCTTCGATGCTTCCATCAAAATGAATCATTTCAGAAAATTGTCGAGAATTCTCGAGAAAAAGGAGAATTGGACAATAAAATTGAGTGATAGCACAAATTTAGTCATATTTATTCTATGACAAAATTCACACTGCGATGAGATCAATGACAGCTTCTTCCTTTTTTATGATTATTTCATAGCTTTTTATGGAGGAAGTTAATTCACATATCTCATGAAATATTGCATAGTGCAAGCAATATATTAATTAATCTAAGACAAAGGAGAATGGAATCAAGAGAATGCATGCAACACACTTCTTCCGAGCTGTTAATAAATGATAAAGAAATGGAAATGAATGTATTTCATCTATTAAAAGTTCAAATCAAAGATTCATTTGAAATGTGGAATGATATGAGTTCAAAAATCAGTATTATGCAGAAGAGAACAGAACAGAACAGAATTCAAATTTCATCACAAAACATTTTATACTCAACCAAAATTGAATTTTCCGAAAGCAAAAAGAGGAGAAAAAGCAATAAACTGTTCGTTCTTGGTTTAAAATTGTAAAAAAAAAACAAGTTTTTTTACATATATAATTATCAAATTCAATCACTAAGAGAGCAGAAAGAAATTATTCCTCAAATCTCTCTCCTTTCTTTCTCTATCCCTTTCTTTTCTCTCCTCACTGCTATGTCTTGAAATTATCTGAGATATTTGCCCTCTATCTCTCTCTCTCTCCCTTTTCTATCTTTTTCTCCGTTAGCTTACTCTTATTTATTTCTTTTTTACTTTTGTTTGAAAAAATCCTTTTATCCTTTTATCATATTTAAAGTTAATATTATTGACAACGAAACTTCTCAAGTCTAAAATTTAAAACTTTCAAAAATCTTTTCTTGTTATCTTCAAAAGAATGACTAGTCAGATTGACATTTGGGAATTAAAGTTAATTTAGAATACATTTGTTCAATCGAAAAGCTATCATTTGATTGTGAATGCTTCATTTTTGGAAATAATTTAGTTTTACCAATTGTTTTTCTCTACGAAACTGCTTGATATTCACCGGCACGTTTCAGCTTACCATTTTTGTCATTGATTTCATTCATTTCAAAATTGCAAAAAGCATTTTTCTAAATCGATTGGCATTTCAAAAGAATGCAATTCCATCGTTAACAGCGAAAGTATTTGTTAAAAGCCATAAACAAAATTGATATGCTCAAATTGGGTTGACGTGATGATACATTGGTTGTATCATTCAAATTATCTCCATTTCAAACTATTACTTCGCAGTAATTCAAAATTTTAAAAATGTTTAAAATTGAATCATTTCTGTTTTAGCTACATATGTACATTCCTGAATTCTTCCATCACCTAAGTGAATGCTTCCTTTCCATAACAATAAGTTTGTCGCCTACCTGATATTCTTGAATATCACATAAGAAATATCTATTTACAGCTAAAAACAAAACAGTTATAAATATTATGAATGACAAACATTCAATACACTGTGATATCATTTCGTTTACTTTTCCATTTCGCAAAACGTTATATAATAAACATTTGTTTGTAAACAAAACCACCAAGTATTAAAATGATTTACTAAAATGTTTTTTCATTCTCATTTCGCTCTTGAATTTCTCTCTCTCTTTTCCTTTTCTTCAATCCACTATTTTTATTTTTGTTGCTGTTATTGATGAAGAATAGAGAGCCAAAATACAATAGTATGCGATAATCAAATACAATAAAATACTTCAAGAAACAAATATTTCGGAAATATGGATGATGATTACCATCTCTAACTTCTGGTTCATGATTGCTCATTTACAGAAACAAATCAACTTTATGAAAATTGCAAAGGGAAAGGAGCGGGATATGAGAAAGGGAGGGAGGCTGATTATTTTAATAATAATAAAATCATTGTTTACAGAATGAATATCGTTGTAGTCATTTATTATCCACAAACAGATATTAATTCATATTCCTTAAAATGGAATAAAAAACAAAACCAGGATAACATTTGACATCGACGATAATCAGTTAAATGATAACAATAATAATAATGAATGGAAGATGAATTCTCTATTAATAAAGAAGATAACGATAGCAACAATTCGTTGAAATTTCAAATTTGCAATAAAATTTAATTATTTTACAATTATCAGTCACAGAGATATCATTTAACTGTTCAAACTGAATTCAAATATAGGGGATTTCACAGGAAACTATAATGCAAAGAACTTGAAAATTGCCGCAAAATGGTCTGATCCAAAAATTAAAGAGGAACAAGAAGAATTTCAACAATTTTAAAAATTTCGAAATTAATATTAAAAAATTATTTAACCAAAATGTTCGAGAAATCAATAATTCTCTTCTTTGTTCTACGGCTTTTTTAAAAGTTTAATAGATGGATGAAGTCAAACAAGAACAATGAAGCAAAGTAGCTCATTCTCTCGATCCTCAATCATCAGACCTCAAACCTTAGTCCCCGTACTCCTCAGTCTCGGTCCTCGAGCTGCTGCAATATTTCCTCTATCTCTTAAATATATTAATGATATCCGTCAGGGTGAAATGCTCTAATTCAATTAAAACGTTTCCCTTTTTATTAAGTTATAAATGCCAAAAAAGCATCGGTTCATTTGATTTGTTCTTATTGGACAAAGTATTTTGAAGGAAAATGGAAATATGCAAAATATAATAAAGTAAGAAGTTTGCGCAAATGGATTGACATTTCTTCATAGATTATTAAAAAGATATGAAAAGATTATTTCTCAAATACTTCCAGGAGAAATAGGAAATTAAAATTAATGCCTTTTATGATACATTGAAAAGAAAGAAAGAGAGAGAGAGAGAGAACGGAAAGGATTAAGTACATTCTTTTTCTGTATCTACCTATCAAAAGTGATTTTATCGCGTATAATCATTATGCAGTTAAATTTTCGATCAAATTCAGTTACTGCAAAAAGATTTGGCAAAATTCAGTTCTAAAATGGATGCGATTATGATAGAGTTATATTTACCTGAATTTACCTAAATTCTGCCGAACTTTTATTTCTTCGATAGCCCGATGATTCTTCAAATTATTTTTACTTGATTTTGCATTTTTGCACCAAAAAAAAACTTGAAGAAAATCTAAAGAAAATCATTCCTGAAATTGAATTATTTTTCAAATCATAAATATAATGAAACGATTCTCTCGACTATCGGGAATTTAACATGCCTGATAGGTTAGATGTTTAATAGGCTGAATAGCGGAAGATGAAATTAAATATGAGTTTCGATTAGTTTAAAAAAGAAAGGTCATCTGACGATTTCGACATTTCTCTCAACAACAATGAACGAAAAGCTTTGCAAAGAGATCATCTGTTCATACCAAAATTCTTTAATATTATAGAATTGCCGATTAGTAACTGGATGAAATGAAGGAGAAAGGTCAGGGGTTATGATTGAATTAATTCATTTTCGAAATACGGCAATTCTTTCCACTTGTCGCTTTATACGCATAATTAACGACTAACAGTTGCTTTTTCATCACTAAGCTTTTTCTCTACAGCTGGTTTTTCTTGTCAGTTAAACATTTTTTTACTGCTTGAAATTACCAAAACTCATTTTTTGGTTTTGCTAAATTGAAAATTAATTTTTGAAACTTATTCTTCAGATCGGTGAAATATTTTTTTAATTTTGCCCAATGAAGAATGCTTTTATTATGAAAATAACGGTATGCTTTATTGTCGAAAATACAAAATTGGAAGTTGGCAAGTAATTGTAGCAGAATGGAAAGAAAAGGAAAGTGATTGGGAAAGATATAGAGAAATAAAAAATAATAATGGACGAATAGAAAAAGAAAAAATCGAAATTTGATAAAAAATATAACAATTAAATAATTAAATTACTTTACTCATTTATGTAATTTATTTGGTAAATTTCATATGTTAGTGTATTGATTTGGTGATTGCAAACTTTTTTATATTTAATTGATTGAAAATTTTAAAACAATGATATATCGTCTTACTGTAAACTTTTCTGCAACCAATGTGTTAAATGATGTTTCAAAACACTGAAAATTATTTTTAATTACAGTAAAGCAGTAGCTGTCTAACGAAATTCTGATTTCATCAAATGCAACAATGACAAGCCATGACCTTATCATTAGATGAAGATTTAAGTACAGCTGATTGAAATGAAAGCGTTTTAAAAAGTAAAGAAATTTTTATGTAAATTTATGAAAATGTACCAAACTTAGGTGAAATATCATGCTATTGTTGCTGTAATGTTTAAGCAAACTCATTACAAACGTAATAATTTCATTATTGTAATTATTATTTATTTACTCATTACATAACTTTTCAACAATATTTGTTTATTCCTCAATTTATTGATTTTAATTACGGAAAATCCCAATTCTTATTCTTTAATTTTTTTAGACTAATATTTTAAAGAAACGACGTTAAAGATGGAATTTGCCCTGGAGGCATAATAACGCCTAACACCTTTTGATTGATGAACGACGAAGGAACCGGGCGGTAATGAACCGCGCTAATTGATCGATGAATACACACATACACAAAATTCTGCTTTTTTTCTAAAAAAGTAATAAAAGAAAAGTAAATTGAAGTTTCATCAAAATGATATGCATAATTTAAGTGGAAGAAATGTATTGCGACAGTTTTTTATTTTAAAGAAATATTACTAAATTATCGATGATAAATGTGGCAGTAAATTTAGCAAGCAAATATTTGGGGAATAATTCCTTCAATTCAAACTTGATTCCTTTCCATCAGGTATAAAAATCTTTTAGCCATAAAGTCATAAATTCCGGGAATTCCCTAGAATATTGTCCCCTAAAACAACTTATCTGTGAGTTTCAAAAATTTCGTAGAATATTTATCTTCAACTTCATATTTGAAATGATTGATTTGTGTTCTGTAATTACTCCATCATTTTTTTCCCAGAAAAAACTGAGAAAAGAAATTGCTTTAAGAGAGATAGTGGATGAAACTGATTATTGTACAGTAAACTGATAGGTTTTATAAAGTTTAGTTAAACGTAAATGACCTAATAGCAAAGATCATACTATTTGCATTAGATAATGTCATCAGTATTAAGTTGAAAATATATTTAATAAAAAAAAAAAATAGAAAACAGCACGCATAGTAAGTTTTCCAATCAGAATAAAATTCAGTCATTCATTAAATTAATCTCATTAATTTGTAAGAAAATTTGTAAGGAAATTTGATTAAACTTAAGTCAGAAATTTTTAAATTTTATTGATTTCACCAAACTTTTAATCAATTTACTGTCATTCTCTGTCAATGCAGTTGCATCTCACAGAATTGAAAATTGAAAATATAAATTATAAGAAGAATTAAAAGAAAACAGAAAAATTATTTACTTAGCCTTACTAATCAAAATATCGTTTGGTATAACAAATTATTGCATTTCAAATTGACGGTAAATATTTCTAAACGTGAAATCATACACGTAACCGATGATCAAGCACGAAAACAATAGAAACGTAATGAATTTAATAATTACAAAAATGCTTTTGTTAAAATACGGTATTAACCCTCTTAAATAAAAACATTTTTTAAATACTAATAGAAATTTAAACTTTTTAAATCTAAAACGGGCAAATTTCAAAAAGTTAGGTTGAAAAATCGATTAATTTCTATCGAATTGAGTAAAAAGATACAAACATGTTTAGAGTGAGGAAGCATTGTAAAGAACCGGCAAAAAATTGGTATTTTTCTTTAATTTCAGGTAAAGGAGATTTTGCAAGGTTTAATAGTGACATTTATTAAAACAATGAAAATTAATTGCATAAATGATCAAGCGTAAACTGGAATTAATTAAAATTTTGATTAAACCCTTCAGTAAAGTTAAATATCTAATTTGAACCACTGGAATTAAATCTAATTTCCATTATCGAAATGATTAATTTCATTTCACTTTCCATTTTCCTTCCAAAAGATTCATCTCATTGCTGAAAGCATAGAAAATTTTTTAAATATCAAAGAAATTTAAGCTTTAACAATTCAAAATTTATTAAGTCAATAAGTTTTTCATTAGAATTCAAATTAAAGTATTCACTGATCTTTCAAATGAAAGAAAATATAAGAGACTTCAGAAAGTGATGTTCGTGATTCATTTTCTCATAATTGTAAGGATCACATTAATTATTGATATTCCATTTTTAAAACTGAAATCTTTAAATATCAAAATTTTCTTTTCCAATTATTAATCAATCATCAAAATTTCATTATTCAAGCAACTGATTAGCCTTTTTTTAGAAACATATTGAAATTGTACATATAATGGAAATAAATGCTAAAAAGCATTTCACATCAGTCAACAATAACTTAAATTTATTCCGAATTGAATGGTTTTTTATCAAAAAGATGAGCAAATGTAATGAAAATGAAATAATTCACTTATCATTTTTAAACTTTCATTTCTATTTATCTGCATAACATATAACTTGAAGATGTTTAATTAAATAACAAGTTCCCGAAATGCATATTCATTCCTTTACTTTACTTCTATTTCGTTCACCTAGTCTTCTGCTTTGTAATCAATTTCTCTATGATAATCGGAAGTGAAGGTTGGAGCTAAGTTAGATGCAAGAAGAATTAAGTTAGATTCAAAAACATAATCGGGTAAGGAGAAAAATTTTTAATTCTCTAGTTGTTAAATTTAAGGTAACTATTTAAAATTTTTCGTAGTAAAATTGACATGCAAATATATAATATAGTAAGGCGCTTGTACTTGTTAAATAAACAACGTTCATAACAATAATCAGGTTCAATTAATTATATTTCATATTTGTTATCAGGCAGTTAGTATTTTATCAACAGTGACAATCAGGCTGACAAGATTTCATAATATTAGGATACGTCATTGACATAAGTTTTGGGATTTTAGTATCAACTTCAAGTATTCGCAAATATTTATTTCTTCATTCAAGCAGAAAGAGTTGAAGAATTAATTTAATCGAAAAATTACAGACATTTTCATACACTTTTGCGCTTAGACAAATCAATTCCTCCTCCACCCGTTTATCCACACCTCTGACTCTCAGAACATTTCAACAGTTCTTTTCTACAGTTCCTCCCGACAACAATTCTTTCTGCGATTTTTGCGGATTCATTCTTTCAATAAGTAATCCATGTCAGTTTCCGTAAACAATCAATCACTTATTTTTGAAAGTTTCAGCAACAGTCATGCGCGCACAATACCATGTGATCGATTCCCCAATAATATTAGAAGCAAGCATAAATCAATAACGAAGATTGATCAAGTACGTTTTCTTCAAATAGCGCCAAATAAGAGTACCGTAACAACATGTGAAAATACTGTAATATTAAATTATCAGTAAAACATGAGCTATATTTTGCGAATTTAATCAGTTGTTATATTGTTATCCTTTAATAGCTAAGCCATCTGCCTCACGCATTTCACGTGGCCTATGATGACTTGTCGTCGCACAATGATTATTTATTTTTCGCATTATCGCCTTTATATTTTATAAACGTATCACAGCTTTTTATTCAGTGTTAATTTATGTATCAGTTCGCTGCTAATTTTCTCTCTCAGTTAATTTATACTGTTAATTAAAAAATGATAACTATGATTATCATTAAAGAACATTTTGACCAACTACTTCATTATCCAGTGATAAAATAATAGCCTTTCCCTTCTTTTCTGATTCTTTTGTATTTTGCCTTTATTGCAATTCATGAATCTATTAATAAATAGGTTTAATTTCAACTCAAGATCATACAATGATATGTAACTATAATTATTTCGAGATCAGTTCAGATAACACAATTAATAATGTTTGTATTGTAAAATTGACCCATGAAAATTTTCAGGTGCTCTTAAGTTTTATTGCAACATACAATAATATTAACATTCCATAACTGGTTTCATTCATAATTATTTTGTTGTAATAATAATTCCTGCTAGTGTTTAGTGATAACTATCAGTTGAAATGCTTCATTTGCTCCTCTTTTCCTTTCGGTGCTACTTTCTCAATCAAATGATAAAAATTTGTTGTTTATAATAGTTTCATGGTTCATAATTATTGCTATCAATTTTTCATTCATGCATATAATTTATATAAAATAGAAATATCGATGACAGAAATACTGTTTTCCAAGGTTATTTTATAGATATGGCTAATAAATATTAATTATTGATTGAACTATCAGTTGTTGTTCACTTAAAAAATGAAAAAACTTTTCCTTTCTTGAGTTTATTTCATATTTGTTATAAAAATAATATTTATTCCTTGATAACTGAATAGTACTATATCAAGCAAGAATAAAATCAAAGTTACCATAAAATTTATTTGTCTTTTATTTATCATTAAATTGAAAGAAATTAATTTAGAACATCGAAAAAGTAAACGAAAAAACTTAATTATAATTGCAGATAGAATTAGCTAAAAAAATATTGATTTGAATTATTCAGTGCAGCTAACTGAAAGAGAAACAAAACATGTCAATTTCTAAGTAGGCGTGAATTCAATTTGTTATTTATAAAAAATGACAATCACTAAAAAGATTGTTAGAATTGAAAAAGCAAATTAATGGATGACAGATCAGTTTGAATGAGTTATTAAAAATGATTGGTGTGATAATCAGTTGTTATTCGGAAGGATAATATTTTATTTAAACAACTATGCATTTGTTAGTGATCGCCTATCGTTGTTAACTTTTAAGAAAAACAAAGAAAATGAAAAGTTGCAAAGTTTTCTGTTACCACTTCACCTCTACTATTGCTTCACTACAATTTAAATCATTAAAAGAATGAAATTAAGTCAACAGGATATAATTCTTTACTGATTGAAAAAATGAGGGATGAAAATTTTTGCCTATTTTGCTAAAATTTTGAATCAAATCAATCCCTTTAATTTTTTGTTTTAACATATTTTAATTGGGAGTGCTTGATAAGCAGAAATGCTTGAAATTTTAAATTAAAGTATTGGAATAGAATTTATTTGCAAACGATTTTACACATTAATTCGCGATTTCATTCCTTGTTGATGAAAAATATCAAAATATTATTCTCAGCTTTCCTTTCCTGGTCCTGGCCGGCTGTCGAAGCTAACCAAACTGTATCATCCCGATCATTGAAATTGAACTTTCACACTGAAACAAATTCATTTCAGATTGTTTAGAATGTTATTTCTGATAGCATTGTTTGCAGCAGCTAATACATGTTTGTGTGCAGTAACTTGTAAAGCACCGAACGGTACTGAATCCAACTTCGTTTGGACTCCCTGCTCAGGTGGACCCATCGTATATCACAATATAACGCTTTTGGATGAAAACCGTCTGTTTTTTAATAACTTAGAATCTAATTTTTTTTTCTTTAGTAATTCTCCCAACGCTTTATTCATTTCGCCGTATGACTGATAGTTGAATTCTTACGAATGTGAATTTCCGCCTGGCCTATACGATATCATTTTGTGATAACGAACATTTACACATTCATTAATCAATTACCTTTTACTTGAAAGATAAATCCAATCATAGAATAATTTGAAATAGTTGAAGAAGAAGCAAACGACTTCCTCATTTTATCTCTCTCGAAATTCCTCGCTAAATCTGCAAAATTCAGCTTAGCAGGGAAAAAATTTATTGCAGACGATGAGGTATATCCGATTGTTGCTATAAAGCCATTCATTATATTAGCTAATATAACAAATAACGGTGAAGAATACGATAATTTGGAATCAACAATCACATTGTACAAATGGGGTGGATGGTTTGGTTGCTCATGGCATCGAATTCCAACTTTTGGAATGCTGTAAGCTGTCACCTGTTCTTATCGTTATCAGATAGTAATAACATTAACTTTTAGAAATGCATGTGCATATCTTAAAATTATCAAGTTTTTCAATAATTATCATTTTATTTTTATCAAACTTGAATTTCAACTAAATCCTGGAAAAAACGAGCGAAATGTAGAGAAAAGTTTTGTTTCTTAAGTAAAAAAGTCCAGTTTCGATTTTTTTAAAGAATTGCTTCATTAGCTAATATTCATGTTAACATACGAGAGAAAGGAAGTTTGAAAAGGTTATTAGCGCTTAGTTTCATATTTCAATTCCATTTCTTATTTCATTTCTATTTTCAGTGATAATTTGATACGATGCAATAAAAGCATTGTATGTCCAATAAAGCCCGGGAAGCAGCAATTACCTGTAACATTCGATTTGAGTGCAATTCAATTCTTTGTCAGAAAACTTCCAAATAATATACCGTACAGAATACAACTTGAGATTATTAGCCAGAATAAGAAATTACATTCATGCATTGATCTTTGGTCCACAATAAGAACTCGGAACGATAATTCTTAATGATTAAATTATTCATATCATCCATTGTTTTATGATTACATGATACATGTTATTGTCTGATCAATAGAATTAATTTGGTTTGTGCATTTTCAATATTCAAATCTAATCAACGTGAATCAGATTTGGACTCATCTGAAATAAAATGATATAAATATTTAATTACTTAAACTTTAAATTAATTTATATGGTATAAGGATATGCGAAAAAAAAGTTAAATGTTGAACAGATTTGAATTTTTACTCCACACCAAATAGAATCAATTCTAGTAAGCATTGAATAAAATCAGAACCTTGCTTACGCTCCCAAAATTATCAAATTGTTTGAATTTTTGAGCAACACCATTCTCTTCCTCTCTTCAATTGCAAATTTCTTAAATTTCAATAATCTTTGGAGTATTGAAAATTAAATTTCCTTGTATCAAATGTGTCTTATTGTTCGAAGTTTATTCTTTTAACTACATTTCGGTCCAATTTGTATTATTATTAACATTATAAAAGAAAAGAAAAGCCAAGATTAAGTCAGGTTTGATAAAAATAATTTTATGGCGCTACTTTGCAGCGGTATGCTATCGAAAGCTGAAACTGTTTTTAGCACCATGCAAACTAAAACTCGAAATGATAAGTGATAATTTGATGAAGCCTAAATATGGATAATAATCCTGGAACAGTAATAAAGAGACCAAAGAGATATATGGAACAATGTACTAATTGCTGCGAACCTTAAAACATGCAATGATGGTGTAATCTAATTACATATCCTGATGTATTGAGGTCCCGAATAATATGAAGATACTAAGGATTCGACTTAATCCGTCTGGATGGTAGTTTTAATCATGGATTCATGGAATATTAAAGAATTATTCTCATCATACACTTTGTTTCATATTTTACAGTTATTTTCTTCATTACTTCATACAAGATCAAGCCGTAATCGTCGAGCTTGCGACACAATCAACTTATGCTGCAAACAATTATTAGCAAGCTCTTTCGCAACTCGGGCATGGGCCAGGTCATGTTCGGTGGTATTTGATGATCTCAGATTTAGTTGTCGGATATTCTTTGTATCTTCAAAGAGACCTCAGATTTCATCATTTTCCAACTTCCGGAAAAATGTTTTATTTTACAAGTCATATTTCCTTTGATTTCATGGAAATCGTTTATCTTTCCATAATTAAGCCTGTAATGCAAGTTTACGATTTTATGGTATTTGTACACTGCTTATCTCATTTATCACGTTATTTCGAAATAATCGCTGAGATCTCTTATAAATGCTTGTATAGGTAACATTTGTGTATGGTTACTTGCACGTACATTCATGCGTTACTCACTTTCTTTGCTTCAGATATTTGAATTATAACTTGCATATTTGTGATTTTAATCATGTCTAAAGGTTTAGACAGTTCAAAATGAAATTGCGAATTTTTGTCGAGTGGATAAAGAGTTAAAAAATTAAAAATTTTCAGATTTTTGAAAAAATCCTATCGCTCGCTGTAATTTTTGGCATCAATAGATTAGTGGGATGCGTTCGCGTTCGAGAAATGATTCCGGTGTACGTCTAGATTGTTTGATGCATCTTGTGGAACAGACCATTCTAAAATATCAAAATCCTATTACTGGCTTATTCACCAATAATATAGAGGTATAAACTTAAATTTAATTTCAACTTTGGTTAATTCATAACGAGGATGAAAAGGATGACAAGTTGTTTCTAAATAACTGAGCAACAATTAGGAAACAATTTGAAACATCAAAATATGCTTCAAGTTGTTTGCTGATTATTTGACAATAAATAAGGTCTAGTTAATTTATGTTGTATATTTCTCACTCTTTGTCATATGAAGTGATTGTTTATGCCTGAAATATTATATAAAAATACTTTAGGTTGGTTATATCTTAAATTAAATAATTATTTTACATCTAACTAATACTGATTAAAATTCATCCACCTTTTGTCCTTCAAATTAATTCACTATTAAAATGGAATGTATTGTTTGTTATATTCGAGCAGAGAATCTAAAAAGTAATCTTGCGGTTCATGTCCTAAATAGTTTTGAATCGAATACGTAAATGTTAATGATATTCGAAGTTCTTTCCTTAATATTTGCCTGATTTTAAGATAATTCTGTTATTATCTAGAATCTAACGAGTTCCGCCTAACTAAAACAATGATCTAATAGCCTTGTTTTTCATCTTTTCCATTTATTAGTATTCTATTCATTTTTTAGGATTCTCCTGATCATGCTTGGGTGCGTGATAATTTATATGCAACACATGCAATTTGGGCAATGTATCGAGCATATCAGAAAAGTGCCCATATAGACGAAGATCTTGCTAAAGCAAACGAATTGGGATTAACCTGGTGAAGTTTTTTACTAAACTAATGGTGTAGGCAATAATGAAAAGTCATTCATTAGATTATTAGTTTAGTTTTTTGTTTGCTAACTACATGGACATTGAATCGAAAATAATCCTAATTGTAATATTATTCATTAAATTTCTTGAAATATCAATAACATTTTATTGAAATCATCGATCCGATAAAGTAGGAAATGGTGATAGTAACATTGTAACATTGTAGCAGTTCTATTTCCGTGTTATCATGTAAGTGTGTAAGCCGTACGTATTTAAATCCATCAGTTTGTTTTTCATTGTTATTTAATCATTTTAGTGTAAAAACTATGCAGTCATTATTGGAATGTATGATGCGTCAATCGCACAAAGTTGAACAATTCAAGTTATATCAGCGAAAAAATGATGCCATCCATGCTAAATATTCAGCACAAACAAAGAATACCGTTGTTGGTGATTACGAATGGGGACATTTACAGATTGATGCTATATCTTTATTTTTACTAACATTAGCCCAATTAACAGCATCAGGTAAATTTAATCTTAAAAACTGAAAATGAATTTGTATAAAATTTTTTGCAGTATCAGTGGTTCGTAAATGTTGGGCAACGCTTGAGCGGTAAAGTAAAGGTCTTTAACGGTTCTATGTTGATTTTTATGCTATATTTTAACGTAATAAAATGAAAAAATGCTGTTATTATGATTTTGCAGTTGATTTTTTCAGTTCATTGTTGTCTCTTATTGTCGAACTATCAAGCTAAATAAATAAAAAAGCATAATATCAGAGATTTTAGGATTACAGATAGTTCGGAATTTTGATGAAGTTGCTTTTGTACAAAATTTGGTGTATTACGTCGAAGCGGGTTATCGAACACCGGTAAATATTCCTCTTTTATTTTATTTTTACTGATGTGCTTAATCAATGACTTTATTTTAGAACTTGTGGAATACCTTTCATTCATTATATAACTTTTTCATTTGAAGATTATGCTGAATTAGGTATAAATTAGTTAAGTAAACATCAATTTATTAGAGATTGTTTCGAAATTTCGGATTGCATTATGAGGAAGTTTTAATTTTACTAGTTTTCTGAACCAAGATAAGTTATCAGGAGCAAGGAAGATTTGATGGCCAGTTTTTGTTTCTTTTATAGATTTTTGAGTTGTCTCATTATGAATAAATTTGAGGATTATGGTGTTTGGGAGCGAGGTGATAAAACTAATCAAGGAATTCGGGAATTGAATTCTAGTAGTGTTGGTATGGTAAAAGCGGCACTTCAGGCTCTCAATGATGTTGGCGATTTATTTGGGGATGGCTCAAAAGGTTTTTGACTTGAAAGATGAAAAGAAAAACCTTCAACAGTTTTAAGCTTTTTCATATTGGCGCTGTAATGCTTTGTATTATAAGTTATACATTATTCGAGTTTCCATATCCAGATTTATCACTATAAAATTAATCCATCTTTCTTTTTGAAAAAAGACATATTGTGTAACTTCTTAACGAAAACTTCTATTATTTTTTAGGTTCTGTCATTCATGTATTACCGGATCAAATTCAACAGTGTTCAGCTATGTTGACATCAATGTTACCCCGTGAATCTTTTTCTAAGGTATATTCTTCCATTCTTCTTGTAAAACTCATTTATTTGCTTCTCCGTTTGCATCTGTTCATCTTTTGCTGATTTCAGGAAACTGATTTGGCTCTTCTTAGTATTATTTCATATCCAGCATTTGCGGTAGAAGAACATAGTTTGATTCAGCTTACACGTCAAACAATCATTAATACGCTTCTTGGTCGTTACGGTTGTCGACGTTTTCTGCGTGACGGTTACAAAACACCATTGGAGGTAAATTAGTTGACTAAAAATATATTATTTGTCGTTAACTAAAATAAAAATATATTAATTAACGAATTTCTGAAGGTAATTTCAAAATTTCATTTATTTTTTTTCTCTATCTTAAAATTACGCTTTCTTTAAATTTTCAGGATCCAAATCGTTTGTATTACAATAATTTCGAATTGCAACAATTTGAAGATGTAGAATGTGAGTGGCCGTTATCTATTTGTTTTCTTATGCTGGATGCTGTGTTTTCCCGTGACGATGTTATGGTTGAACATTATTGGAGAATTATGGAAAATGTATGAAACTATTTTTTTCCAATTCATAAATTTAATTAGGTTTGTTTCATTTCATCAGGTGATGATGCTAAAGGAAAAAGCAAAAAAAGTGCAGCGTTATTCACTTTGAAAATTTGCCACATCTTTAGATTAATCATAACCATATTTACAAAGATCATCTTGGGAAGTATTTCGGATAATATATTTTGGTAGTTAGAAATTTCGGTTTGGTTACACAGCTCTTATTTCTACCTTTCGAAAATTAAATTTTATTTAATGTACATCTGTTGCTTTTTGCATTAATTGTTCTGAAAGGGAAAGCAAACAGAACCTTGCAAAAATACGTTTATGTATATCTTTGGTGAAGAAGTTATAGGCAGTCCTGTTTTTCTGTATTTTTGTTTTTTATTCAGGAAAAAATTTTAGATCGTTTTAAACAAAAATGGTTTACGATTAGTACCCGAACTTTATAAAGTACCATTTGATAAGGTAGCCGAAGAGAAGCAACAACATGGTAGCCAAGACAGAGAAGCGTATGGAGCAATGTGAGTTAAAAATTGCAGAATTTCATGATTTCTCAATGCTCCCCATTCACTTAATTTTTTTTAATTTCGTTTTTATTTGTGATTAACACTTTATTTAGAGAAACTGATGGATTCATTGAATTTCTGTTATTATCAAGATGTTATTGACTTTATATTCCAATTTATATTGGTTGAAGCAATATTGAAATATTAAGTAATTTGAAATTAATAAATAAGTTATTTAGACCATTTTTATGGGCACAAGCATTGTATATCATATGTTGTTTACTGCATGATGGTTTCTTAACACCAGCTGAACTGGATCCATTAAGAAGGCGGTTATCAGCATATGAAAAACATCCCCCCTGCGAAGTTCAAGGTATGTATGAATCATTAAATTACATAGGTACTTGATATTAAAGCATTAATTTGACATTTTTCTCAATATATATCTTCCCTGATTAATTTGGACATTCTATCATATATTAATTAAAACATTTAATTTCAAATTTTAAAGTGACAATATTGGCGGAGACATATGAAGTACAGCAAGAATTGCTGGCACAAGGCATCCAGGTGCAGAATATTAGTGAAATTGATGAAGTATTTTGCATTCAACCTACGTCGATGTTTGCTCGAATTCTATCAAGGTTTGCATCTTGTTGATCTTTTCACTTAATATTATATTATAAGAAGATTAAAATTTTTTCCTCATTTTTTTAAATTGGAAGGGTTTTTCTGTTTTTGAAGTGTTAAATAATACAGAGTATTCCGAAACAATATGAGATTTAGATGTTGTAGATTAGTTTTCAAGATATAAGTGAACAAAAGAAAGACATTTTAAAGTAGTTTCAAGCAATTTTAAATAATCCTCGGTTCAAGTTTTACTGAAAATAAATTTTATCATATTTTGTTTGTAATAACGTATTATCAAGTTTTTTTGCCATTTGTTGTCTTTCAGGTTAGGAGAATCTAGAAAATTGGGACTCAGCGGTCGCCCCTTGGATCGCGAAATCGGTGTTCTTAGCACTAGTAAACTCTATCAGCTAGGACAAAAATTCGTAATTTTCACACCTCAGGTCCAATTTACAAAGATATTTGTTTATCCCTATGTCTATTATTTCCGTATTTCTTAATTATTATTCATGAATCTGATTTCTGTATAATGATGTAGAGAACACAAGTACAAAATAATACAAGCAAGTATATTGTTCTTTCTTTTTAAGTTTATGGATCGAAAACGTTCATATTTGATGTATGATATTCGAATTTTGATGAATGAGTGGAGTTCTGAGCTTCAATATATATATAGTAGTTGGAATAACACGTCAGTGTCTGGTCGACCACTAATAGTACTAATTGTTGCAAAGAATATGCTTGAAGCAGTAAGTTTACGGCTTATCATATTGCTCTAGAATTCATTCAGTTTGACTGTCAAGGGCATCTTAATTTAGTATTTCGATTAAATGATTTTAATGCTTTATTGTTTGACACCCTGTGTTGAGCCAGAAAGGAAGAGATAAAAACTAGAGAAAAGAGAGGCGGAGAAGAAAGATTATAATTATCATATTAAAAAATTGTTAAAATGCGATACATTGCTCTAATACGGGATTTTCACATTATCACAGTTTGAGGTTTTAGCACGAATTAATGTTTGAAAGCTAATGAGATAACTTTTACCAGTCGATTTTTAATGCAAAAATATCAAGATAATGTAATCTTTCAGGATATGACACCAAGTGATAGTTCTTTTACTGATATTCATATGAAAGCATCAGTTATAGGAACAATCAAAAAAATTGCAACGGGTTATATAGGTGGCGCACGGTATGTTTATATTGTTTTTATACCCATTGATAAATAAGGTGAAAGATCGAAAGTTTCTATGTATTATTTAAATTAATAGCAACGAAAATTGTTAAGAAAGGTATGGAAATAATATTGAAATTATTGCCTAGATTAGACTTTGGATTTTTACAGGTTTAAAATTTTAACAGTGACACTTGAATACTACAAGTCGGAACGATTGGTAATATAACATCTATCTTATTCGATGTTGGTAATAATAATCTCTCCTTTCATCCCTTCTTGCGTTATGAGTTTAAGTACGATTTGATTTTCTGAAATCCTACTTCAAGACATTAATAGCGTGTAAACAGCGCTTTAGGATTAGACGAATTTAGGGATTGGTAATCGATGTCAAAAGTATATGAGGTTATTTTCTAAGTTGGAGATAAATATGTGCTTGCGATAAACTGTGTAAAAGAAAGATCCATTTGTGTTATTTCCATTCCCTCTTTTGTTTCAGGGTAGTCATGAAAAATATATCGGATTTTTTCCGAACTGCAGCTATTAGCAAGTTGGAATTTTATGGGAATAATGCAGAAGATTTGTTTCGTGAGGCAAAAGAAGAAGCAATTTTTCGGAATCTACCATCTTCGAGTATTGATGATTCAGGATTAAGTACGGATTTATGAAAATTAAAAAAGAAATTTATGACTGTTATTTCTATATAATAAAAGAAGGAAATCAGTGAATTTACTGGATCAGCTTTGATAAATTTTTTCGTTAAGTGTAGCAATTTTAAATATATTGGAAATTATTCGCCTCTTTGTCAAATAATATTGTTTAAAGGAACTCGTTCCCCATTTAATGAGCACAGGACAATAAATGTCCTTGTGAAATAATCAGTTGAGATAAACATTCTATTTCTGGTCACTAACAGTAAAGTAGATTGAGTATTCCTTCGTTGTTGAAAAATGTTGCATTTTTAGCTCTTCCGTCACAAACGACTCGAAAATCATCGATGAGAAGCAATGCTGAGCGCTACAATATTGTGTACAAAACTTCAATGCGGCATCGCAGTATCATGCTTGATAGCGATGACCAGGGCAAATTTTTCGTCAAATTTTGATTAATGTAATCAAAAAATGAAAAAATTAGAATTTATAGTTTTAAACTTTTCTCAGGCATAGTGACGTTTAAAACTTTCGTTTGATTGTGTTTTTAATATATAGACATAGTGCTCATCTGTATTTATGATCAATAATTTTGTTGACGAACCAATACCAATGACATAGTACTAAGCTTTATTATTGTTTTGTAATGCTTGCTTCATGAACTATTTTATAGATCTTATCAAATTGCATTTGCTTTATGATAAAGACGAAGAAAAAAATCTAATCCAAACAAGTAATAGATCTCCGGTTGTGTCTTTGAAACGTTTTTTATCACCTGAAAAACGTGGTTCTGCAGATGGTTTGGTATGTTTATTTATTGACTTTTTTTTACTTTAGGTAGTTACAATTTGTTGTAACTGTTTAATATTTCATAACTTATAACATAATATAATGCATGACCATTCTATATCATCCATCATGCTAATTTTGAAACTTTTCAAAAAGTGAGAGCAAATAAAAAGGAAGTGTTTAAAAACATAATTTGCTCTTTCTCTTGCGAAATAAACAGGCAAAATATTATATATAATTGCCCATACATGTGTAGATACGAGTTTATATTAAAATAATGATCGATTAAACCAAAATATCTTTCATATCCTGTTATTTAAGATGCGAACGTCATCTACAGCATCTCTTAGAAGTACATCCAGCGGTGATTCAGAGAAAAAGTTAGTGCTGTTCACTTTCTCTTTTTAGTCTATCAGATGACTAGGTGCGCAGATGAATTTAAATGAATTCAAAGGAATTGTAATTGTATGTGCGTAGTGTAATTGCGTCATAGCGTGTAGTGAATTACTGGATTCAGTTCAGGATCCAGTATTACTAAATAATGCAGTAGGATGTAACTACTTTAAGTGATGTTTCAGATTGGATACAGCGCAAATGAACGAAATGTCAACTGCAGATTTGATTGATATGTTAACAGAAACAAATGTGTTAGATGAACAAGCATCAATTGTTCATTATTTATGGATGAAGATGTAAGTTAATATTTGAAATTTTATGCAGTGATTTTTAGGAAGGATAATATTTCGAAACATTTTATATTTTATACGTTCCAATTCCAATTTTTCATTGCAGTGAAAAGTAGTTTTTTTTAGTTTTTAGCGTAGTCTTTTCATGGTTTATCAATTGATCCATAAATGTTAGATATATGGTATTAGAAAAGGATACTGGAAGAGTTCTAAATCATTATAGTGATAATATTAGCTATAAAATAGAGTTCTGTTGCGTTAGAAACTATCAAATGATGGTATGATATTCTATATTGATTAACAATAATGATTTGAAGATAATATCATCTTAATCCCTTTTTCTATACAACGTACTTTATCATAACTTTCATTTCACAACATAATTTCTCCATTTGCTAGCTATTATTGGATTTTTTAATATGGAAATTCCGCCATCATATTTACTTATTTGTAGATCGTCATTATACAAATCTCCGATAATTTTTGAAGATCACTGATAAATAAATTAATATGATAAAGGCAAAAAGTTCTTTTGATACATTCAGCTGTTTATTAAATTTGTATGTTTAATTTAATCCATTAATTAATTTTTCTGAATTTTTACGACACTTCATATTTTGCTAATTATGTAATATTCTGCAGAAATATTATTTGGGAAAATATTTATTGCACATTAAAGGCATAAAGTCTTACTCCTTCATTTGGTAGGATAATGTCCTTTGGAAGTTTTTTTTTTTCTACTTGTTTGTAACAGTAAATTCGGCATTTGCAGACGAATTACATATTAAAGTTGAAATTGAAGTGAAGGCAAGTTGTGACTTCGTTCAATTCACATAAAAAATCAAATGATTAAGGACATTATTTAGAACGATATACTATATTAAAATGAGTTGTTTTTTAGGTAGTTCAAAGCTTTGCAGTGGACACTGCATTGATTATGTTGTGGAAGAATTTTATAGTGCTATTGTTTTAATATTTTAGGGGACCTGATTTCGATACTGAATTAAATAACATGAAAGGTGCAACCGTTCGAGCACTTATGGAAGAAATATATTTAAAGGTTTAACATTTGCAATGTTTGTTAAGATAGTGTAATAAGATTAATAGCCATGCTTAATAATTAATATATATTTGTCAAATAGCCGTATTATTATTAAAGAAATTATATTGCTTCACTTTTACGAATGCTGTAAGATGTTTTCAGGCTTGTGAAAGTCGTAATTGGGCTTTGATTCGTCTATCATTTGGATTGTTGAAACGTCTACTGGAAGAATTATCCAAATCAGTAACTCATCTTTTAGTACGTCAAAAGCAAATCACCGTTGGTATGCCATCGAAGAATGAAGAAGCTATTACAACTCCAAAAACTAAAGAAGAATTGCATGAAATTTTTAAACGTGCCTACAGCAACGATGCAAATAGTTATGCTTTATCACAGGTAAAGATGTATCCTTTCCTTTTTAAAAGTCTTCCCTCAGTGAATACGTATTCCAGATCAGATTTAAGAGATTTAGCCTTGCTAAGATGCGAATTTAAATCTCCCGAAAATCAAAATTCTACAATTTGCATCACACAGTAGTGGTTAGGGCTCTGTGATTTGGTGTTGGGGCAAGACGTTTAGCTGCTGATTAAATGATGGAAGATCAGTCCCTATTACGGGACAAGTAATGCGCCATTTCATCCATTAAACTGTTTTTCCTAGTTTATGTGGTTCCATGTGGCGCGAGAAAATAATTTAAATCACGGATTTCGCTAACATCGTGCAGTGAATATTGCCGACGTTTGATAGTAGACCGTGATATATTCGGAAATTATGAGTGATTTATCCATATTTTAAAATGATAGAAAAACAATTTATCGTGTTTCTTTTGTGGTCAGTGTAGGAATTTTTCTCTGTTTTCCTGTTTGGTTTGCAATGTTTGCAGTTTGAAGTGTTGGTGCCTATTTGGCTTAGCCTCAAGTAAAACTATGTTTCAGTTTTCATCAAATTAATAATAATTAGTAAGAATGCTAATAATAATAAGTAATAATAATAATAATAATAAGAATAATAAATAAATAATGAACAACAAGTAATTGATAAATAATAAATTAATAAATAATGAATAATAAATTAATAAGTAATAAATAATAATGAATGATAATTAATGAGCAATAATAAATGGTAATAACAAATATATGCAGTAATAATAAATAATAAATAATTACTAATAATAATAAATATTGAAAAAGGAATGACACTTAGGAAAACAATTCTAAGAAAACCATTCATCATTTTTGAAATAACGTATGCATAATGATATTCCCATAAAGATATAAGGAATATGCATTTTAATTTGCTGAAAATGATGAAAATGAACTACTAAATCACATCTGTTGTTTCTAAGTGTTTTTTTCATTTAGGAAATTATCGTTTGTCTTGGTTCATTAGTGTTGATAGAGCCGCGTTTGTTTGTAGAAATGTTCAGAATACGTGTGGGACTCATTATACAGGTATTTCTTTGATCTGTGATTTTCAATAATTGTTCTTTGCGCATTAGTGAAAGTAAAGACCATGAACTTCTTGAAAAATACTTGACTTTAATCCACTGTGTTACTTCTCCGTCAATATTTTCTGCCGAATCTATAGATTATTTTTGAATGTTTGAATTTCCAAATTTCCAAGTGCTTTTGTGGTTGTGCATTAGCAGTCCTTTCTAACTTTTGCATCGAAAATACTTAAAAGTAAAAGCAAAAATTTTTGATGTTGATGTTGTATTTTTTCATTGTCATTTGTATTTTTTTGAAGTTTATTTTTGTGATAATATTAAGGATTTGAATTAAATTTAAACATTTAAATTGAACTGAAATGAAAGTCATTCTTTGAAAAAGTTGGAAACATTATACAATCATTTCAGGTGTTAGCTAGCGAATTGGCTCGTTTTAGTAGTATTAGTGGGATTGATGCGACGCAAAAATTGCTTCAACTTTCCCCATTTCAAGTGAAATCAATGCTGTTATTGTTATTAAGCGGTCGACTGTTGGAAGATTTTAGTACAGATACCGAATCCGGTGTCAAGGAACAGCGCAGTGGTATGGGTTCCATTAGAAAGCAAATTGAGGAACGGAAGGTAATTTCATATTTCATTAAGTCATTTCTTTTAATTTGTTTCGAAACACTACAGATTTTATAAAATTCCAAAAAATAATTTTAATTATTCATTTTTACATTCATATACCACGAATTTCTTTTGAGCGATATAGTTTTAGTCACGGAGATCCGTGTGTGACAGCAATATGGATGTTGATGCAAATATATTAACTTCAGCTGATTCTGAAGAAGAAGCTGAGAACTTCCAGTTCGGCATTTGGCTAAGACATCGTCGAATTGATGGAGCTTTAAATAGAGTCCCACCTGACTTCTATGCAGTATGTTTCATTATTTTGAATTTCTTATTTTTAAAAATTTCAGGAATATATTCCAATTGATGAGTAAAAAGCATATGTTTTTCACTCCGTCAAACTGGGGTTGTACTTCTTGGTTCCATCAATTTTAATCTTTATTTATTTATATGTAACAAAAATTTTCTTTTTTGCTGATAACGATTTAATTCCTCATAGATGGTGTGGGATACTGTACGATGTTTTCCTCGTGGTTTATCAATCAATCATATTGTTCTACATTGGGGCGTCACACAGGAGGTTTGCTAATGTTATAATTTTGCTTCACAGGAAATTTTTGATTCCTTGTATAATCAAAGAACTTTGAAGTGATTGAAATTGTGTCTGAACACTAGTCGTGGTGATGTAAGGTTAATAATTGTTAAAATAGCATACTATCAGAAACTTCATAAAGCTGCTCTGATTTCTGTAAATAAAGCGATCATAGTTACGAGAAGTCGGCAGACTGAGGTGACTGCACAAAAAACGGAACTAAAATGAAAAAATTCAGTTTGCGTATTTTTCACCATTTTCAGATGACACGAAGAGAAATCAAATTTGCGTTACAGGTTGAGGAAGTACTAAATCAAGTTTGTTTTGTTTTGATTTAATTTATTGTATTAAGTATATTAAAACAGTGAAAATGAAAACGCGCATTAGACTGAACTGCTCAGAGAATTTATTTCCATTTTGGATGAATAATGATTAGTGTGTTTCATAACGTTAAGACTTCTTTGTTAATTTTCATAGACACACTAAAATATCAAATCCATTTCCACTGTTTTCTGTAAAATTTTGCTCTAAAGAAAATATTTTAGATTGCTGAACCAGAATATCGTGAAATTATGGTAGAAGCTTTGTCGCTTTTAAGCAGAATGAATAGCTTGCTTAAAACAGATAATCCTAATATACCTCATGATGAATCTTTTGTCGTAGATACTGTGATCCATAGAGCCAACAAATTGTTTGTTGAACATAACGTTAGTTTTTCGTTTCATCACTATCATCCAATTGATACCAATTTGTAGTTTATTCATAACAATTTTTGATTGAATTTTATTCTTTAACGAAATAACTTGTTGTTTATTTGTCATTCAGTTTATCTAAATTGTTTCTTTATAATGAATCGAGAAAATAATAGTTTGATTCGTAGTAAACTTTAAGATGATAGTCATTTCAAATACTTAATCTAAATTTCAGATATTATCAGTGAAGCCATTTTCATTAATAAATCTTTGATAATTATTTCATTTGCTAAATGCTGATAATATGGATTCTTTTCGCGTACTTTATTATTCTATCAGGAAGGACTGATAATTCTTGTGTAGATTATCACTGAGGTATTATTTTAATAATGCATTGTCTTATTTTGACAGAAGCAAATGGAAACAATCGTAATGGAGTGTTGTGGGTCAGGGAAGCCTTGTGATGGTGCTCAAGGAATGTGTCAGCATTTCTACGATTCCGCCCCCGCTGGTGAATATGGCACAGCCCATTATCTGATAAAAGCTTTAATGGATATCTTTGTTCTGTGAACAAGCCATTATTCAGATTCGTTCAATCCACCAATCAATTTGAAGTGTTGGCTAGAATAGCCTAGTGATTTATGCATGATTTCATTATATTTTTCAGTTTTGATTAGTTGATCCGCTTTTTCTGACTAAAAATATTCGATTCTGCGGCTCATGTTTGATTTTCCAAATACTTTCTCGACGATAGTACTGAATGGGAATGAGAACTTATTAGTTATCCCATTTGCCTTTATATAATAATTTTCTGTGTTATTAGTTTCTTGATTAAAATCTTCTCTTTCAATACAATCCACATGTTTATTTTATTGATATCTTTAGAAGCATTTTTGATTGAACCCGATGCCGCTATTTTATCATTTTCAGAATATTGCCATACTACAGCCTTTATTTCTGATTGAGTAATTCTCTGTTTCATTAAACGATCGTTATTTTATTAGTAGTTATAGCTAATTGCCGTGATATGTGCCTTCTTTTTTATTCATTGAAACGGTGCTGTACTTTTGAGGTTTAAAATACAGGTTAGATAGACTTGATTGTTTTCTGGATGTTATTGTTTTCGTAATATATATTCATATATTTTTGTAATTACACATATGCATACTTGTAATGTACTTAGCATGTAGTGTGGAGCATCTTGAAACTTCGAGATCTTGTGATAATAGGCAAATATTGTTTGCATGTTGGCATTAGATGATAGTAAAAAATTATTATTCTGGATTATTTAGTGAAATTTCGAGAAAGTAGCAATTAACGAGTAGTTGAGTATGGAAATTGCTTTCAGCTTCCACGAATTGAATAAGTATCGGGAATAGAATGATGAAAGTCGCATTAGTGTCAGCGATTTAAGAAATAGAACAAAGATGCGAGCATGGATCAGGAATTGTGATCGAAAGATGGAACGATGGAATCATTTCAACTCAATCCTACTTCCTTGGTGGGTAAATGGGGCCTAGATTGACTGGAAATCCAGGATGAGAGAAACTATTGACACCTCGGTATATGCTTTCATACCAGCCTTTCAAGAAATTTTTCACCGTTCGAGAAATCGCCTCTAAACTAGACAGACATGAAGAGAAAGAGTGCTGGGTTCGTGGAAGCGAGAAACAGAAAGCCCTCTGTCTCCTCTTTGTCTCTAACACATTTTGCGGGAACAACAATTTCAAATAATGCTATTCCTCGTTCATCTCTGGGATCAGAAGGTTTCTGTCACATTAGGTACAGGTTCAAGCTAAAGTGTCGTATGAGTCTTCAGATTTCAAATTTCATTTTCGAGTTAAAGTAAACTCTCTAATGTTAGTTTTAATCAGTGCAATGCGAACGACAACCTTTTTATTTCATATTTTTGCTGTCAAAATTCTATACCTTTGATTTTCACTTTACGTGCGAATGCAATTTAGTTATGAGAAAAGTTTGAAAACGGAGAATAAATAGTAATTTACGTTAGCAGAACTACGAAACATTTCTGAAATGCTTGTTTGTTAATTTGTTTTATGATACAAGTCCTAAAATTTTAAATCAAATCAAAATCTTCCAAGCTAATTTCAATTGTGCGGTAAAAATGTGTTTCGTGCATGCTTGTGTTCAGTATCAATTCGTGTTTTAGGAAAATAATGACAATGTAAAAGTGCCTATACATTTTTACATTGTCATTAAGTCTGCATCTAATTTCATGTTTTAATGTATTGAAAAATTGCGCATGTTCGCTTTGTTAGTATCTAAAGAGATTTCAACAGATTAAATTATATATTATTTATTGGTAAAGTAACATTATTTTTTAATGAGTTTCTTCTAGGCATGGCAGAATTTTCGTTTCCATTCCAACCATATAATATTCAGATATCATTAATGCAAAGTATTGTTTCGTGCATTAATGAAGGGAAAATCGGAATCCTGGAGTCACCTACAGGTACGGGAAAATCTATGAGTATCATCTGTGCAACGCTTAGTTGGCTTGAGACATTTGAAGCAGAAAGAAAGATAAGTCTCGATGAACAATTGAAAGCAGTTCAGGAAATCGGAAAAGGTAGCCGTAAAAAACCAAGTTACAACAAATAATTTATTGCCATTTCAAAAGTTAATAGTATTTGACTAGCGACATAACCATAAGTCGTCTTATATATCTTTGATCATATGGAACATTGTTCTCTCAAACTATATAAATTATTTCATCATGTATCCTCTTTCTAGATGATAAACCTAACAATGCGAATTGTAGATGAAAACGACTGGGTGAACGCTCATATTAAGAAAGTTAAAGCAATCGAAGATGCAAAGGGACTTTTCAATCAACTCGAAAACGATCAAAAAGTAGACGAGCGAATTAAAAAAGCGTTAGGAAACTTGGCGATTCAGCAGAAACGGAAATTATGGGATGATCAAAATGATGAGGAAAAAGATGAGGGCGAAACGGATGAAGTAAGTCATGTCAATTCACTTTCTGGATGATACTGGATATTAATTTATAAAAAAAAATATTAATTTAGAACATCGAATTAAGACCAATTTGCGAATTTTTCAAGTTTGAATTGTGAGGATCAGTGAATCGGATTATGTGAATTCAGTGGTAAAACTGTATGTGATGCTAGTTTGCACTGTTACTAGACATACCAAATGGCGGAAAATTTTGATAACTCAATAATCTGTTTAGATATTGGATGAAGATTTTGCAAATGAACAATTTGAAAAAAAAGTTGTGGAGCCAATTCCAACTTGTACGAAAATAATTTATGCTACACGAACACATTCTCAGTTGCTACAGTTTGCTGAAGAAATTTCTAAAACACGGTTATGTAATTTTTTCTATTCTACATGTATTTTTTTTGATTCAAATCACCTGTAATTTGACTATTGCAATTTCGGAGAGCACGTTCTGTTGAATTTCAAAACAATTATTATATAAAAAATCTTTTTATACAGCAACATCCGAATCTTAACAGTTGTTTACCAGATTTCAACCAAGGGTGGTAACATTGGGATCGAGACAACATTTATGTATCAACGAATCAGTGCGTGCCTTACAGAAAATAAATCTTATGACAGAACGATGCAATGAACTACGTGGCAACAAAGCCGCTGAAAAACGACAAAAAGATGATGATGACAAAGTACTTTTTTCTTTTTAATGATTTAATTCAAAACCTCAATATGACTTACTGGTAGAGTACGATTCCATGCTTTATATAACTTTTTATGTAGCTTGTGTTTCTATAGGCTAAAGCTGGATCATACCGTATATTCTTTCTATTTATTCCGCTGCTAGTAGCTTCAAATTTATCACTGTCGTCATTTTCAACCGTGTAAGATTCTCTGCTGTTACTCAATCAAATTTAGCTGATATAACCGTCACATAGTGTATTTACTTACACTAGAATAATTATAACACTTTTGTTGCTGTAATACTAGTTCCTCTTCATATAAGTGTTGAAAAGTTGCTGATATTGCTATTAATTTCAGTTTAGAAATGATAAAATAACTAAATTTATATCGTAATCTGCAAAGACAATTATTTTTTTGATCTATATGAAGTGTCCTTTGTGTTTGAAATTATTTGAAAGATTTAAAAATTAAATTTCAACAATGAGGCAGATTGCAGTTTATAACGAAAGCGTGTAAAGGAAGTTGTCCATTTGCAAGAAGCGATGCAATCGAAGATCTTTGTGATCAAATTCTTGCATCAAGATTGTCGAGTACACCACAATTAGTTGATTATGGCAGAAAAATATCCAGTTGTCCCTACTTTGCATCACGCAGGGCGGTCGCTTATTCGCAGTTGGTGTTACTTCCATATCAGATGAGTCATATTTTTTACAATTCTTTTTGTAATGTCTTAATTTTTGAAGATGACATGTGCTTATAGTTATTCTCCGCAAATTGTTTTAGTAAATATGATATATTTCAATTTAAATTCTCATCTAAACATGAAAGTACCACTTACAATTTTAGGTTGTCGCTTGATAATCAGCGAGTGAAATTTAGATTTCCAAACGTCCATTTATAATTAATGCATTGTAAATAATTCTTTAGATTTTGTTTCAAGAAGAAGCACGAAAAGCTTGGGGAATCGAATTGAACGGTAACGTTATTGTTATTGATGAAGCCCATAATTTGCTGGAAACAATTACTAATTCGCATTTCGTCACACTATGCGCGAAGGAACTGAAATCTGTGTTTTCAATATTAGAGTAAGTGATATTATCGTAATTTTTTACAAATTAAAGAACATAGGAATAATGTTGTGTCATATATTTTTTTAAAGACATATTTTTTATTTTACTCCATCTACGAATTTCAAGAATTAATTTGCAAATATTCTTTATGTTTTTCAATTGTAAATATTTTCATTTTTTCAGTGTTTATCTAAGTCATTTTCAAAGTCGGCTGAAACCTGTGCATAAAAAATATCTACGACAATTATCGAATATTGTAAATCTTTTACTGATGTATATAAATCACGCCTCAGATAAGCGTAAAAATTATGTTGAAACAATGACGACGTTTGCGGGTAAAGTAAGAATTTCTTTTTACATTGGCGAAAATCGTCTTTAATTTTCTTTTGTTTCCCAATAGGAATATAAAAATTGTAGCATTTTTTTTTTTGAATAATTGGTTTATCTTAGTTGGGAGGGCAAAAAGCGAAACAGATTTGGCATAATACGTTACAGAATCTTTAAGCAAATTCATAATCACAAAGAATTATTACAAATGATAAAACTGCAAAAAGTGAATCTGATATTGACCGACATGTACTGTTTATAATTGTTGCACTTCCACATCTCGCAATTGAGGGTCAAATCTGCTGATTTGGATTACTAAAAATATCCGCAAACTTAATTGAAATTTTTGTAGTAGCTGTTATCGATATAATTTATCATAGCTCTATTTGAAACTAAATGCTTTTGCATAATCTTAATTCTTACTTCACTACTATTTATAGTAATTCTATCTTATCGTGCATAACCAGTCATGATTACTGTTTAATACAGTAGCATGATTACATATCATTCCAAATATACAATTGGATCCAAATTTTATGGAGTAAAATCTTAGTTATACATAGCAATTTCCCAAGAAAGAATGGTCCAGATTATTTATGAAACATTGGTAACATTCATAATTAACCTTTTTAGGCTTATCTTGCACAATACAAGTTGGATATTTTGTTGGAATATATTGAGCAAACACATTTAATCATGAAGTTGAGCAAATTTTCGAAACGTATGGAGGAAGTGCACAACAAAAATATTAATTCTGCTTATGAATTTTCAGTAGAACATTTACTTCGCATAGAAAATCCATCGAATGAATCCCAAGGCATTTTTACATCTGGTTGGTTGAAGTTCCTTTCATGTATGGAGTATACATGTATTTCATATATGCAGCATACATGTATTTGACTGACTTATAAAAATATGGATATAGGCAAATATGGTCATCTAGGTACGGGAATTTGTTAATATTTCAGATTGGTTTAGATAAAATCGAGATAAAGTTTAGATAAAATCGTATTTTTATAGTTTATGACCTCTATAACCTGATGGTATACAATCTATCATCAGTACTGATGATAGATTGTATACTATGAGTGTTATAGAGATCATAAAGATTTTTTCTTTATGGTTTTGAAAAATATTCTATTATCAAATATTCATTTTGCAGTTAATTTTTGTGGGTTGGAATTTCAGAATGTTCAACTAATCAATATATGCAGGAGCAAACAATAGCATCAGCACTATGTGCATTTCGACAGTTTTTGCAAATGCTGATGTTGAAATATAATGATGGAAGATTAATAATAGAATGTACATCTGGGAAAGATGAAGCCAAGTAATGATTTTCTTTTTTAGATATTCCGTTTTTTTTAATCTTGACTTATTTAATTATAAATTTTTATCACTGTTTTGAATCCCATAGTTCTGCAGAATTGCTATATATCTGAATAATGTCTATTGAAACATAATGTATTCAAAGTCATTCGACATTTGCCCAAGCGATCACTATTATTGTGACTATCCAGTCATATAATGCACTTGCTTCAGTTGGTTTCATCGTAACAGCTTGATCTGCAAATTGCTAAAATACCACTCCTCTTACATTTCTCAACCAAACTTATCAGATAGAGTTCTAAATCTAATGTTCATTGATACCATCTCAGTATTATTTAGCGAAAATTTCCATTTTGATGATTTGCAGAATAAGTTATTATCTTATCAATCCAGCTTCTCAACTCAGTGGTATAATTAAGCAGTGCAGATCTTTGATACTGATTGGTGGTACTATGGAACCATCGGAAACGTTGATACGCTCTCTTACATTATGTTGCGATGTTTGTTAATCCTATTGAAAAGAGTTTACATAATTTGAAAATAGATTATACGCATTTCCTATAAAATGATTCACTTCCTGATGTTTCATAGTATTGTGAAAGTTGAATTTTTGAAATTTAAAACTTCAGATTTTTAGGTTGACCGAAGTAAGGATATTATCTGTCGTTCTTTTGGACATGTGATAAAGGAGCATCAGTTACTAGCTCTAACAATAAGTTTGCATTTTTATTTTTTTTATATTTACACTTTCTTAATTTTTATTTATATCTATATTGTACATGAGCAGCGTTAAGCAAGCTTTTCTTCAAAAAATATTTCTGTGAATTTAAGTAATAATGATTCATTTTGGATAGGCCTAGCATTAGACTGGGTTGATTTCTATTTTTCCATGAAAATGTAGTTATTCCAAAAAGTGTTGTAAATCGGGTTGTAAGCTATTATTCAAAGCTTATCCAGCTTAAAGTCACGCACAAGATTTGGTTTCAGTCATAAGATAGAAATTTCAAAATTTCGTTTTGTTAAAATCCAATCGCTTTTTATTTATTTACATATATTACATTATTTACATATATTAATAAAGAGTGCAGATTGCTCTGGCTATTTGTATATTAAACAATTGATAGTACTGAGGGATTTGATTTCAAACTTTCCTTTTGGAAGCTAATAGTTTTTTTGCCATGACCCTATCGCATGCAGAACTGAATCAACTTTTCCATCTCACATTTTTCTTTTTTTATTTCTATAATAGAAGAGATATGAAAACTTTTCGGAGAAAATAGAAGTATAATTTTAGGTTATTTTTCAGCAAGTGTATGTAATAGAAAATTGATATTTACGCACGGTAAACGGGAAACAAACGCAATGTTGAACGATTTAGTGACGACATTAACGCAGATTGCCGGAGCAGTTCCAAATGGGATGATTGTATTTTTTCCCAGCTATAGCTATCTCGAAGAATTTATTAAAAAAATATCTATTAATTTGCGGGTAATAAAATATACTTTCTATCGCATCAGTAAAAAAATTCTTAATTTTCTTTTGATGTTTTCAGTTGCCGTACAATATCATCTTTTAAATATTCTTTTCTAAGAATTAGATCTAGATTTTCTTGAAGCGATTACAAAATTCCGAGAAATTCCTTATATTTCGATTATCTTTGCTTTCCAAGTTCAATTTCTTGAATATCGCTGAAATTGAATATTTCTTGAATATTCTGTAAGAAGGTTAAACCATTGTTCATTGAACGGCGAAACGGTCTACCAACACTGTTTAACGAATTCGCAAAATCAGCTCGAACCCTGAAAGGTGCTCTGCTGTTAGCTGTAGTAGGTGGAAAATTAAGTGAAGGTTTGTTTAATACTATACATTTTTGAATAATAATTGAGTAATTATTTCCTTTGATTAAAATTCAACTCGAAATTTTGATATCGAATTTGATACCGTTTCAATCAAATTATGTTAAAATGCTTTAAATCAGTGATTCTATGATATTTAACCTTTTCAATATTAACTTTTGGTGCATTTAATATATGTGTTATCCACAAATTAATGTCATATCAATGTTACCAACTCAATTAGGTTAACTCTACAGAAAATATACAATAATGTGGCGAAAATAACTAGTCATTAGCATTTCAGGAATTAATTTCTCTGATGAATTAGGACGTACAGTTGTTGTCGTTGGATTACCTTATATGAATAGCGAAGATGTTATCCTAAAAGAGAAACTGAAGGTATCTTTTATAATTTTATATATGCTATAAGAGACTATACAGTATCAAGTAACATACAAATTTTGGAATAGATGCGAAGTAAAAGAAATTTGATTTTGGCCATAAAGTTAAATACAGAAAATTTTCGTTCAAGAAATTTGAAAAATTACGAAGTAGAATTTGAGACTAAGGTAGTGATTTTTTTTAATATAAATTTGAACTAAAACAATAAATGGAAATTCTAAACTGTAATGCGAGATTCTGATAAATCGATAAGAAAATCAAATTTAGTTCATGCAAAGTGAATTTGGTCCAAGGAGTGGTACTGAGTATTATGAAGCAAAATGCATGCATGCTATCAATCAATCTATTGGTCGCGTAATTCGCCACCGCAACGATTACGCAGCTATTGTGTTGATCGATTTGAGGTACAAAAGCGAACGGATTGTGAAAGTAAGCAATTTGCTTTTTTATTTATTCACGGATAAATATATTTCAATACGTAGAAGTTCAAATAATTTTATATTTGCACTTATTGAATATAGTATACCAAAAGTGTTAGACAGCAAACATGACACCAGTTCTTCGCTTTGCAGAATCTCCCGTCATGGATTCAACCTCGGCTGTATGATGCAACGGATCTGAATGATGGGATACAACATTTGCAGAAATTCTTCCGAAGTATGTACAGTTGCACCCAGAAATAATTCGCAAATAATTTTATCCCTTTTAGTATTTTATTCGTTTGAAAACTATATTATTTCATTTGAATACAATTCGAAGAGCAGTAACAAAATTCTTCCGAAAATTCAAATCTTAATGCTTGAAATCAGTTAATCCAATGATGTGCAACAATGAATTAATGATGTGATATTTTTGAAGTATATCTTTTTCTATTTTTTCTTTTCCGCATGAAATTTTAATTTTAATATTGACTGAAATAAGTAGGTGATATTGTTTATTTTATAAGAGGTTGTATTCTGGTTAGACATTTCATCACTTTTTTCAAGTGCTTGTAACATTATTATATATTCATATATGCCAATAAATCTTTTTTCTATTTATTAATTCGATATTTTCCAAAAAGTAAGTTTAAATGTCTTCAAAATAAATTATAAGTTTCAACAATTTGCTTTTTCTCTTTTTTTTCAAGGAACCGAAGTAACCAATTAGACTTTGTCTACAAGTGCTTGTGCTTTTCGGGAAAGTTTCCGTGAATTCAGCAATGTCATGGTTGATTTCAAATGTAGAGAGGGGGCGTTAAATCTGAACCGTAGGAAATGATCGGTGCAGAGAAGGAACGAGTTTTGTCATTGCTTTTCACTATAACACTGTTATATGTCTTTATATATGTTAGTCGAATCACTGATATTAAGTTTAAAAAGAAGCAGTTCGTCGATCAGAAGAGAAGTTAAAAGCTTCTTGGTTAACTGATAATCCATAAGTTCTTAAAGTAAGATTGCTGATAGATAAATCCAATAGATTTTAGAAATTATTGAGTTAATATATTTCGATCTAACATGATAAGAGACTAAGATGCAAAGATGGATATTTCAGATTGACCAAACTTAAGCTTTCCAAAAATGATATCATTCGGAATTGAAGTATTTTAGATATTGATACAAATTGTTCAACCGGAAATGTCAAAAAGGCAGTGGATTTTTTCAATTTATATCTTCTGTTTATTAACTTAATTAAAATGAACTGTTTATGATCAGTGGATATTTCACTAATTTGATATTGAAAACTGTGAAGTGAAATAATTTTAAATAGAAAGTTGCGAAATGAAGTACTAAATGGTAAATGTGTTGGAGATTTTTTGTTTACAGCTGATAAGATGGAATTTTACCTGTGTGCTAGGTTTCTTTCAGTAATTATCATTTTCACTGATGATTTTTTTACTATTATTATCATTGCAATTGTAAAATTAAGAACGATTCAAAATTTAATTTTTATTGAGGTTCAATGTCATTTCAAATGAGCATGGTTTGAGACAATTATCATTGCCGGAATGGAGACGAACCGCTGTAATTTGCAAATGGAAAATGAATTATTAACAGATAAATAAATCATGAATAATAGCTGATAAAAAGAAGAGAAATTAAATAAAATTGAATAATATTTAAATAAAGCATAAGTAATGCCAACGTGGGACGATCAACAAGCAGTGTGCTGATAATAAGTAAAATAGAAGGTTGGCAGATATTGAAAATGATTCAATTCTTTGTTAATAGGAAAAATTCTAAATAAGTAACCCGTGAATTTCGACGGAAATGATAAAGTGAAGGAGTGAGAAATTTCTATTACTTTAAAAGTTGAAAACTCAGAGGAAGAAAACTGAAATGAATGTTAAAAAATTTCACTGATTGATTTAGTGAATGAAAGATTTCTCTTTTTAAACAAAAGTATGAAGGAAGTTGAAGTGGTACAATGGAAACGAGCAAAAGTCACGTAATGTAAATGACTGATTATCATGGGATAAGGCTAGTGCTGCTCTTCCCCTCTCTGATAATGAATGATATAGAATTAATTTCAATGCATAAAATGGAGAAAGGATCGGGGAAAAGAAGAAAGATTGTCTGAGTTGTTGTAATATAAATTGGATTGAAATGACCTTGTCTGTTTTGGGATGAACGACGGGAAAACCTATGGGGAAATTGGGTACGTTGAAAGGGGACAACCGGGTGAAGGCGGAAGGTTTCTTTTCCTTCTTCTGCTCTTCCCCCATACATCCCGGTGAATTCTGTCAAGTTGGAATTTCCACTGCAAACAAATAGCGCATCTTTCTACAATTTCTTTCTAATCTTTCAGATGGTTTCACTCTTTCTTTCATGCAGCAACTTTATCTCTGCTTTCTCTCCAACCTTTGAAAGCGAGCAGCTTAATAACAATCATTTGCTAACAACCAAATCAGTGAAAATTTCTATCATCAACTTTATCATCTAATTTATGCAAACATATAGTGCTGGAATTAATTATTTTATTGACTTTTTTCATTTAATGATAAACTTAATAAGAGATTTTTTAAAATTGCATGCATATTTCCGATTCAACAGATATTTGCATTTAGTTACTACTTCCTTTCCTTCCAAATTTTAATAAACCAAAATTAACTTACAGATTTATGCTAAAAAATTATTTTTCATTCCTATAAGTTATTTGAAATGCTATCTTTTTCTAGTTTCATAACACTCTTAGCATTATCCGGAATAAATAAATATTCATTTTGTAAATTTCGAAATGTTTGTGATACACACATATGCATACAGGAACTTAAAAGATGATAATTTGTTCAGATCTCTTTCTTAAATGTAAAACAATAATAATTCATATAAAACCATATTTAAAATAGTAACTGATTCAAAATTTATTCCAGCAGGATTTGCAATTTTTATTATAATTCTATTCATCTATCTGTTTATTTAACTTACTAATCAATTCCATTTCTTGTAATTAAATAACTCATTTTATTATATCGGTATTATATTTTAACTATTATTATGGTTAGTAAATTATAATAAACAGATAAATTCAAGTGTTAATTCAATGAGTAAGTGGAGGAAATATATTTTACAAAAATATAATGCCATAGGGTCAAAATTTCGCATTTCAATCATTCCTCTTATAAAATCATGATTATTGAACTGTTTTTATTAATATAAATTCGAGCGCTGCTTTCTTTTTGAAAAACCTTTAAGCCAAAAAAACCAGTTTCGAATTTCCTGTATCATGGATATGATTTAACAGTAGCTTATTCCTTATATATTGTAAAAATTTGTTTGAAAAAGCCCACATTAAAAATTACTGCTATTCATGAAAAGAAGGATCATAATTTTACTTTTTCATGTTTGAGATCGCTAAAAGAGGAAAATTAAAGTTAATCAAAGTCAATCGATAGCAGTTGATCAATTCTTTTAGAATAAATGAAAGCGAATATTTTCTAATTATCCTTGAATTTACCCTTTCAAAATTGTATCAGATAAAATTATCATTATCTTCTGCTGACAACCTATATTGCAACGTTGAAAACTCGTTTCCCGAGTTAAGGAAGAAAAGGAATGGGCAGTGAACATAACCAAAGGAGGCAAACCAAAGAAGAAAGCAATTTAACCATAATTTATGCAAATAGGTAATTATTGATCGTTAGCATTTCTGAAGTTTACTGGTTTTTTTATCCGACTAGTTGATTCATCCATTTCGTCTTTTTCCGGTTCATCAACGGTCGGCTCAATGATCTCATTTCGATCGTTGCAATATTTATATTTGTCGAAGAATTGAATGTTTCCGAAACGGCAAATAAATCATTTTGAGGAATATTTTTGGTTAAATTCTCAATGAAACACTAAAAGATTCACCAATCAGATGATTTGGTTTGATGAAATCAATTGATCAATTCTATTTATTATATATAGTTAAACACTCAAATTTTGATTTCTAAGTCTAAAGAACTCCTAATCATTGAGGGAAGAATACTAAAATAGAGATAAATTATTTCATTTCAAATTTCAAGATATCATTCAATTTGAATTTTAATTTACATTTGATGTCGAGACATCTGTAGAATAATTATGAAATGAAACAAATTATATTTTGAAATTATTTAATCAGAATAATAATTACGATTTATTCAATATTAATCATTCTCTCCCTTTCCATTCCTCTTCCCAAGTAAACATTTGATATATTATTAGTAGGTTAAATGGTAAAACATATTGTCACATCACAGCCTGACATCTAAGACCGGTTCCATCCATCGACCTTAGGAATATCTCTTACCTATCATTATCACTGTTATCACTGCTTCCTTTTTCTTCTTATTTTTCACAGGTTTATTATTATTATTGTAAATAAATTTCGTTTTATTTCATTCAAAAAAACTTTAAAAGATTAGATTTACTAAATTCGTGTTGAAAGAAAATACGAATAAAGTTTTTCTTAAATGAAACCTTTTAAATTTATCGTTTTACAGGAAAATATTGCCGTTTGAAATCAACAATAAGTAACGTATGAGTTATGAATGTTTTGGTAAGCGTTCCCTGAATTAATTGAAACCGGAAATAAGTGTTTATCTTTACCACTTTTTGCTGTTTGTTACCAAATTAGATGAAGTCCAAAAATAAGCTAATAATAATATATAAATCAAATCGAGACTTGATCATTTCTTAAAGTGTTGGTTTATTTCTTTTCCCTTTCTTTTCCTGAACTCTCTCCAATTTCTTTTTCAACTGTTCGAGCAACAAGATTTCCTTCAGAGAACATTTCAGTTATCGGTAATTTTGGCAATATTTTCATCACATCCGGTGATTACCAATGTTATACTACGACAGAATTCCCCCGGCAGGCCATTTACGGAATGCGAAAATTATGTAAGCAATACCAAAGCTTTAAGGGGGTAAGCTATTAGCTTTCTATGAATTTTTAAAACAGTTTTTCTTAAATTTTGAAAATAAAAAAGTATTGTCTCAGAACTTTCATAATCATTTTCTTAACCTAAAATAAGCTAAAGAGATATTCAAGTTGCAGTTTCAGCAATAGTCTGTGAGTAAAAATTAATATAAGTAATATTTACTCTTTTCCAACAAATTTTCTTCATCATCTTTATAGATTTGACTTCAATCCGGCTTTGCTATACTACGGACACATTGGCTATCCGGGTTTCAAAATACGATTTAACAGGAATGCGTTCCGGTATGGCAGTTCAATGATTGCGCAAATATTGAATCAACAAGCACGGAATATTCAAATACCACCGTTCTCTCAATGCCTACCGGAAGTATGGCAATTCATTTCTTCTTTTAATTTGATCCAAAATTTCGACAAAATTAATTTACGTTGCAACTAAATATATATTTATAGTAATTAAATTTAAATTTGCTTCATTGTAGATTTTTAATTGGAATGATTTCTTCAAATTAATTTGGCAATAAATCAATTGTATTTTTTCAAATTAAGATAAATTATAATTTTAAATAAACTTATATGAATGTTTTGATTAATCTAATTTTGATATCATTTCTCTCCTTAGTTATGACTTAAAACAAAATTTCAACGTTACGTACTTACTTTCATTGTCTTTGATAAGATTTTCTAATAGTCTCGATTCATTGAAATAAATACTTTGCAAGAAGTTTTTTAGGTTAATGGATGTGTATACCTTACAAATATACTCATAACAAATTATCAGTGTCCTCAACATATCTCATTGTTTCCAATATCACATAATGAAATCGCACTGAGTGTTCGAAATTTTGATCTTAGGTATCGTATTCTTCTTCATGACTGTTCAAACTTTTAATCATTCTTCGTTCAAATTTTAATATTTTCAATTTATGCTTAGGCTTATTACGAAAGAGTTTTTGCCATTCCTTTATTAATCAGATTACAAAAGATATAGCCCAAATTGTGACAAAATACAATATGATAAATACTGCATTTTAATTTAATCTACCATTCATTTTCCAAGACTAATTCGTCAAAGCCTTAATTTAGTGAAATTCGCAGCTGTAAAATTAAATTTAAGTTTCAATATTTCATTTTTCATGTATTTAACTTTTAAGGAACTCTTATACCAAATTTAGTTTTACAATTTTACTAATTTTGCTAATTAATGTTTTGGCCTTTCCAAAAATTAATTGAAATTCATTGTTAATGAAATTTCAGTTTGAGTGGACAACTTGGCGGACAAGTCGTTGTTCTTTTACCTTTACCACTTTGTGGAACGATATGTATTGATGCTAAACAGGTTTTTTTTCTTTCTCTCTATTATCAAATTGCAGGAAAGGTTGAAAAAATTTAATGAATAGCTTTTTGCAGATATCGATATCACTTCGATTAGCAATTGAACGGAATCCTTACAGTGGCGCTATTTACATTCGTATGACTAAATGTTCTTTAATGCTTGGATATTTAAATATGTATATTATTAATGGTGGCCTAATTGGTGAAATTATCAATAATAATTTTAGAGTAATTCATTCCTTTCCAATTGAAATAAATATATAATTTAACATTAAACAGTAATTTTGGAATTTTTTAATTTAAATTAACTGTGATAAGTATTTGTAATTATATATTTAATATAAGATATGTTAGGAACATATTATCAAAAAATATCGAATGAATGATATAAAACAATTACTGTGTAAATATAACAACAGGAAAACTTGTTCGCTTTACTTATTTCATAAACTGACTTGTCGAAATTTAATTATCAAATTTTTAAGTGTCTTATCACATCGGCAATATTTTTAAAATTATAAAATTTTTCTTGTAATAATCAAAATTCCTTTTAACTTATCAATAATAGACAATAAAACTTCTTTTTTTAAGTTCTATCATTTTTCGTTTGAAAATCTTTAGAGCAAAATTATATCAGAAGCTTATACAACACTACCTGATAAGTTTTGCAACATGATATCACCTATACTTAATGAACAAGTGAATTCTCGACTAGTTAATATACCACAAAGGATCTCAATTACTCAGATAATTTCATACGCTTCTTCCTTGATCAGCAAACCAAAGAAGTTAGCGGAATATGTAAGTACAGTTTGTTTTTCATCTTTTGATAGTACTGATAATATCGAATTTGAGGCCTGGTTTGAATTAAATTCCGAACAGATTTTTGCACCAGTATTTCGGAAAAGCAACTTTATCTGAGCTCGGATAATTTTAATGTATATAGAAACTTCTGAGGCATTAATTATTTAAATATATTTCATTTTAATCGATCTGCATGTAGTATTATTGATTATTAAATATTAATAAATGTATGCATTAATGTAAGTTAGCTAATGTGTGGGAATCTGTTGGAATATTTTAGAAAATAGCCAAGTAATCATTAACCATTGGTCAAATTAAAAAGAAATTGCTAAATAACCTGTACTCATTAATTTGACATATTTTTCCTTTTATTTATTTATTTGCGCAATATAATTAATCCAAATCAAATTGATCATTTCAGTGTTATTCCGATATTTGCAAACGATATTATGCCAACAATATATCACTGGCCAATAAGAAATTTAAATACACAGGTGGTGTACCAAATATAGCCAGTCCGGAAGGCAAAGTGATTGGTAGCAATAAACCGTCAGTAAAATCGGAACGTTTAATAAATAAAACATTACCGGATATTGTTCCTTTAAAAGAGACAAATGATCGGAAATCATCCATTCCTATGGAAATGACAAAGAAATCACCTCAAAAGGTGAAGAAAATTCGGCAGGATAGGAAATTGGAAAGGACGAAAAGAAATGTAAGTGAAATGAAAGAATACAGTAAATGCATGAGGAAATAATTGTGTTTAGCGGAAATTGTGATGAAATAAACGATAATTACAGATTAGATTGGCATATGTAAACAACAACAATAACAACATATTGGAACAATGTGCTAATTGCGATTATGAGAAAAATGAGATAATATCTCATTACGCTGAAGCTATTACGGACCACATTGGAGTATGTCGTGAACTTTACTGATTAAATTAACTTTACTGTTTTGAGAAAATAAGTAACTTAAATGAATGCAAAATAATTTGAGAAACCTCGGCAAAATTTGCGAAAAGTAAAATTTAATCAAAATATCTTTATTTCGATGAAACTAGGATATAATTGTACTAAGAAATATGATAAGCGGTGAAATATGCTAATTCTACCGACAATCTCAGTGCTTTTTACGGCAATCTTGTGAATTCAGATATGTGCTTCGGACTTGATTCTATCAACTTATTTGTTGGGCTCGACGACGACAAATTCTGACTTGACTTTCAATTTCGTAGGAGAATTTAGCCCAAATGCACAAGGTGGAACACCTTTTGCGCCTCCTATACTGCAATATCCGGTACCAGATAGTGGAAAAATGCTTGATCTTCTTGTCAGTGATTATACGTTCAATACATTACTCTATCAGTTGCATAGGTTTGACATTTCATTCGAATATTTTCCTATATGAACTGATAAGCGTAGTTCTGATAGAAATTGATGATTAAATGACAATAGATTTATTTGATTGTGATGACAGAACGATGCGTAATGTATACTTTAATATATTTCTATTGGTAATAAAAAATTTATTAACTTTCATTTCTTTTCAATAAAATTTGTAAAACTATTTTTTGACTGGAAAAGAAAGCAAAAGAAGCTTTATTTATACGAAACGAAATATGCTGTACTTAAAATGCTTATTTGAAATTAAATAAAATACAAATTACCTTTTTAATAAACAAAGAAAGAATATCAAAGTGAATCTTTTAGAAAAGGCATTTTCACATTTCGAATCGGACCCGAGATACCAGTTGTCGGTGATTTGTTAAATTTAACATGCGCAACGGATGATGTCGATTTTGAATTGAGTCTCGAATTGCAAGATAATAAGGTTTGTGAGAGCAATGTGTCAATGAATGGAATAATTTTTAGTATAATTTAAAAAGTGAGTAAGTGATTCAAAGTTAATTCACAGAATGTATAAATTAAATGGAAATTATCATAAGAGATTCAATTAATAGGTGAAATAAAATTAGTAAAAGCAATTAATTTGAAAGTTATTTAAAATTAAGCAAAAAATTTCAATGTAATAAACAAAAGTTAAAAAGCTTGACACTTAAGGTAAGAAAGAGATTCGCATGATTTTTTTAAAATTTTATATTTAACCGTTATAGACGTATTTATGAAAGAAATTCAGGATGAAACAGACGATAAGAGTTTGAACGAAACGGATTCGCAACATGATCGTAAGAAACGTCGTACATCAATGGATACTTTCTTAAATTTTGGTATATGTTTGGGTGATATTGCACCGGACATTCGTGAAAAATATCCCGGAAAACGAGTTTACATTATAATCAAAACAAACCGGGCACCATCCGTACAGTTTCAAGCTGCCAATGGAGGTAATTTTTAAAAATTTAGTCAAAAAATTTCTTCACTTTAGACTTTATGTATTTCCAACATTGCAAAGATATAGCATAACACAATGGCACATTTAAATTTTGTATTGAAAAATTGTTTGAAATTTTAGAGGTTCTGAATCACTCAAAATAAATTTGGATAGTATTTCAGGCACTGTCATAATAGAATTTATAGTAGATGGCCTGATTTTTCTGGAAGGTACCACTACAGAAGTTGGTCATATCCAAATTACGACAATGTCAGCAATCACAGTTCAACTCACGGGCAATCGAATTGTCAGCAAAGCGCAAATTCAACGGATGGAATTTACTGACATCGATAAAACGTTCGGTCTTCCTGACGATGCATTCACTAATCTCTCTGATTTGGCCCGAGGAATCATTACAAGGGTAAGCGTTCCACAGCTATTGCTTCAATGAGTAGCCATTCGAGGAATCTTTTTACTGATGAATGGAGTGTAAAAGAAGGAAAGGTCAAAGGGGAGAATAACGGTTTCAAGGAATATCAAATAATAATCGAAATTTGATACAAAGAGGATTAGACTCGTTTGATTTTCTCTTCTTTTTCAGGCAATAAATAAAAAGTTAGCATCTGGAATTCCAATGATTATGCCACAATTAGGTTTGCCGATTCAATTGCATAATATTCACTTCCAAATAATCGAACATGCATTATTCATTTCCACCGATGCTAATATTCCATCATTAACAAACCTTGCACCTTACCGAAGGTTTGTTGGATGTCCCTATTACAATTAAATAACTTGAAGCAAGCAAAAAAATAGTTTACTGCAATTAAATCCCACTGTTCCGATGTTTAAATTTCGAATGTTATTTCGTAGTTTTTGAAAGATAATATCAAACGAATCATTGCAATTTAGTTTAAAAAGATTTTTTTTCGAAATATATAAGTTGATTAATTCAATTATTTTTGTTTTCGTCATTTCAAGTTGAAAATGGATTCTGTAAATTGGAAGATAAATGAGAAATCAAAATTCGTTTATTAATAATCGCTGCGAATTGGAATATTTCTTTAGGCATTTCTCATGAAATTGTTGTTTTAGTTATCAAAATTCTACCTCATCCAGTGAATGCTTTCAATTTTGATGTTTTTTTCTACCATTTTCCATGTTTATGTATTATGTGCAAATTATTGAAAAGAAGTATTACTTTCCTAGAAAAATGATTTTCTGCAGACTTTTTAAAAATACTTTTCACAAACTACAAATTTAGGAAGAATGAACTTGGGAGTAATTAATAAAATACATCTTTGAAATTTGAATACTCTATTCATACTGCGAAAGTTTAAGTTGGTTAAAACATTTCACATTTCTTATTTTTGTTAAAATTCTCCAAAAATAGTTAACGATTTAGTCTATTTCATATCATTTTGTGACTAATAGATAGACTGAAATAACTGATCAACACATACAAGAACTATGCATGACAAATTCCACTATTCTGAAATAGATCTAAGATTATTTGATTCCTTCTTGGTTCCATCATACTGAACTAAACTTAATCCCGGCAGTTAATTAATAACCGAACATACTTCCCGCAATACTGTGATCAATGATGATCCAATCAAACTTTAATCCTTTGATTGCACAACATGAGTGATACATTGTTGTTGTTATCACCTCGCCTTTCGAGCAGGAAGTTTATCACTTGTTGAATTAATTATAAATGTTTAATTTATCAGCTATATTTAAATGAACAAAGAATTTATTAAAATTCAAGATTTAAATTGTTATTATTAAACAAATACCGGTACAGTTGTAACATCGATGGAAGATACTCTGACAAAAAAGCTTCATTACTACAATCGTCTTTCTCTTTTCCTTTTTCGAAATATTAATAAAGAGATAGCAGTAAGCGGATGAATATATTCAATTATTCCGGAAAGATATATCAGGAAAATAAAGAATTAAGAAATCCTCACAGTTTATTGATTTCTTTTCCTGAAAGTTTCTTTTTTGGAAAAAAGAGAAATGATTAGCGTAATGATATTTTTTGGCAACAATTATGAAAGCATTAATTTTCGCCAGGAAAAGGGAAAACACGGAAAATCTCAATTTTATCAGATAGACAACCAAAAGAAAAAGAAAAAAATGCACTGAGGGAATTTTTTTTATTTGTTTAAAATTTAAAACAATTGTTCAATTTGGTAGTAAAATCGATTTTGCAAAGAGAAGAAAGAAAAAGATGAAGTTGCAAAAACATATGCTTTTGCATATGTAAAATTGACTGCTGCAAGTATCACAGTCCAAATTGATGATCAGTTTACACGTAGCCAAAATGGACTAGAGAAAACTTACACGTAAAACATTCTATGAAATACATGTGAGACATTTACAACTTAATTAAATTAACTTATCTTACAATGCATTATTAACATTTAGAAAATTAACCGAAAAAAAAGAAAGTAATACTAATTTACGGCGAGGCTAGGAATTTTTCCTTAATTTAATGATAGATCGTATACATGTAGATTCTTCATGCTTTGATAAGTAACTTTTTAACGCAAAACGTTTCCCACAGCGTTGGCAGATATATGGTTTAACACCTGTAATGAGATAAGCATAAAGTAATTTTTAGTAATACCAAAATACTGCAGATTTCCACAAATGTTTACGACTCAACAAGTATTGAGGTAAGTTTATAAGATTGAAATAATAAAATGCATTGAACTAATACTGTAATCAATAATAAGGTTAATCATAAACCATTAATTCTATTGGTAATCATAAACCATTATTTCTAATGTTATTTCAGTTTTTCAGCAAGTAAGAAAGATAATTTGCATAAAGACGAAATTCCAAAGGAGCGCTTCTTACCACTGTGTGTTTGTACATGAGCTCGAAGATTACTTTTGTCTGCAAATGCTTTATTACACACCGGACATTGAAATGGCTTTTCACCGGCTATAATGAAATTAACCTTCGGATATGTATCATTTTAATTAATTATAGCAAAATACAATTTCATAAGTTGAAATTTAACATAATTAAATTGTGGGAAGAAACTCAATAATTTGAGTAATAGAAATGATATTTCACTTCAGTCTTAAATCTTACATTCAATTATACTATGAAAGGAAGAAAAGTCGTAGAATTCTTTCCAAGCCATGAATTACCTGAATGATTTGCAAGAGGCTCATGCAGCTCATTAAATTTAATTCAAGAACTTACTGTGTGTTCTCATATGTCCCTGAAGTAGCCAATGTCTCGTGAATGTTTTTCCGCATACGGAACATTTGCAAGTGCTAACGCGTGCCGGTCGTACAGAATTACCGCCTTTACCACTTATTGAACCGGGTCCGGTTGTTTTCGTCCGGTTAGCGCTACTTTTCTTCGTAGTACTCCTGACACTGATACTAGTACTACTACTACTGCTGCTTGCATCGATACTACTACTGCTACATGCAACAGGTTGCAACTGTGATTGTTGTTGATGCCACGCCATATGAATCATCAGATCGCTTGGATTCAGGTAAATGCTTTTGCATGATGGACATTGTAAAGTTGGAGGCGGTGTCAAAGGTTTAAAAGCTAAAAGTTTAACAATCAAAATCTCGATCAGTTCCTACAGTAATAATTAGTAAAAATTATGACTATAAATATAGATTAATATATCATGTATGTAGAAAGTCATAAAATGATATTAGTAACATTAATAATGAAAACAATTACTCTCACATTCGTCTGCTTATTGACACGCGTTTGTAACAGATTATAATAAAATTTAAGTACGCATATCAATGTGATAGCATAGTACTGTTTGCTAAGTTAATATACTGACTTTCAAAAGTGATCACGGTAGCGCTCCCTAAATATTTTTAGTGAGGAATAATATCAGAACATAGTGATAAAACAAATGTTGCTTGATAACATTGACAATTCTGGCGATTATTTCCATATACTTTAGTAGTGCCAGATAAGATCTAATCCACTCCGATTAGTATAGTAATTCTCATACAGTAATACTTGAAGGACACTTGAAATGTCTCTTCCTCTTCTTTGGTCTAATCCATCTTGACTTCACAGCTTTTCTAATATTCGCTATCATCTGAATCCATCGTGTGATTCTTTAGCTAAACTTTCTTCCACAATATTTTTGACTATTTTGAGTCAACTATGCTAACAATTTAAGCATGATGACAGGCATGAATTATTAGCTTATGTTGCATTTATTCAAATCTTCCTATTGAACTATACGAATCAAAATTATGAAAACTTGGGAAAAATTAAATGAAGTACGTTTAAATTGAAATAATTAATACTTACCATTTAAGGAATACTCATATTACATATTTCAAATGATATATAATACTTCCGAAAAAGGAAAGGAAGAATAACTTACGGATATTTAAAGGATTGAATTGTGGGAATTGCATTGGTCGAAAGAGTGGGCTGCCAAAATAATGAGGTGGGAACGGCGGCGGGAAGATGTAAGATGGTGGAATGAAAAATTTGAATCTTTCCATGGGAAATGATACCGAAGGGGGAAATGTGAAGGGGGAAGTCATTGACGGACGTCCGGGAACTAGGCTAAACTGATCCAGTATTTACGTGATTCCGTCTTGATCGACCTGAAAGTAGCACTCTTCCTCTTTAAAGAGTCTGATCATGATTCTATACGTTGAAAAGATCGCGACATTTCTCTTTATCAGTAATCATTTTGCTCATAAATTTTCCTGTAAGGTTCAGATGGAGCAGAAGAAAAGCAATTAGTCATTTTCAAATTGCAAACTGATAAATATCCGGATAAGGCGGAACACGAATTCATTTCAATGACAAATTGGCTCTATTCCAGGTGACACAGTTCTCACGTCTTTTTAATATTAATAGACGGAAGTCGCAGACATTCCAGTACTTTTGCTAGTTGCTTCATTGAAAGCAGAAATGACTCTTACGAGAAATCTCTTCTCTTGATTACATTCTTTGAAGCCAAATGAAATTTCTTTGCTTCTTCTCCCAAGAGGTATATTCGATAAATTTAACTTCGATCAACAGTAACAGTATGGTACCACGAGTGGACGATGTCCACGGTACGAAGTTAACATCTGGAAGGATTCTAGGATACCGTATTCTTGAAGTGTATTTCCGACATCGGTGATGACAGTGGCGGCGGTGGTGGCGAAGGACGGCGATGATAAGTGGCAGCGCCTGACAGCGAGTGGAACGCCTCCCTCCACTGCACTCTCTCACGGCGAGCGACGGTGACTGGCGAGGCGGGCGATAGATCACACGCCGCAGTGACAGACAGGTACACTGCACGCTCTTCTGAGATTGTCTGAGAGGTACGCTTTCCGACGGGGAGTCTCAGTCGAAGTCTGGGTTGCGGAATTCCAGAGATTTACGAAATCTTCTGTCATTTCAACTCTCGAACTCCAGCAATCAGCCGAATTACTGCATGAGTCGAGATTTCACTTCAAAGATCATCCACTCGAATCACTCATAATTAGAGTGGTAGTAATAGATGGATATGTCGAATAGCTTGTCTAGAAAAGCTCTCTCTGCTAGTAATGTCAGTAATAACTGTATACTATGGCCACTTTTAATATTTGAAATTGTGTGGTTATCTGTAAACAAACATTGACGAAGATCTGTGCGCTTGCCAAGAGGTCAATTTAGGGTCAGGAATCAAAAATCCGGAGTATTTGAGCTTCGGTTTCAATTTAAAGAGTGAGAAAAAATTTTTATCAGTTTCAATGTACATTTAAAATATGTCTAGAATTGAAAATTACTAAACACTTGATAGATAACAAACTAACAAGTTAATTTGCTTGGCAAAAATTACGAGTTATGCATTTCCGGAAAACAGGGATCATGCAATTTATAGAGAACAGGAAATTTGATCCTTCCAATTTAAAAAACACTTGTCCGGAATTACTCAAAGATGCAAATAACCATAGCTTTTTCCTCCTTTCACATCGATTCTTAGCTCAAATAAATTAAAATCGATTTTATATTAGAAAAAGCCATAAACAGATACTTTTTTCTTCAAGAAGGAAGAGAAATAAAAGAAAATTTTTTGCTTAAACAAAAAATCATTCAATATTATGTCACGTTGATAAGAGAAATCCAACCAAACAGATTATTCACTCCTCTCTTCACATCATTTTTCCCTCTCCTCCCAAACCCATCACATAAAATTTACATTTATTAGTTTAGAAAAGTTTTCTAAACAAATAACTTCAAACGACGAAGTCGATTTGCTCGCTTCCCCGCCGGATAACTGTAATTCAACAGCTAATTACATCACTTAAACAACAATACCATATGGATTGTTTATCCCATTTCACTGCACATTTTACATCTTTTCTACGTTGCAGCATTGCAATGATAACAATTATCACGTTCTAGAACGAGAAATCCTAACTTTATCATTAGAATAGTAAAATACCACCACATTAAATCTTAAAATGAAATTAATTGATCGATTAACTGAAACAATTAATTAATTGTAATAAGAAGTAGTGGATGTGTATGCAGATAGATGGTAGGAGTGAGAACATCAGGAAGTATAACTGTCCAAGGAAGGATAAATGATTGGCGTCAAGTTGGTGGGTAATCGCAGATCATTTCATATATAATATCGTCGAATAAATGCTCTCCTCTTCTCTTTCATTCTCGGTATATCGCGGAGAAAAAACAAAAGTTTGGGGGTGATGTGAACCACTCATCGTCGTTTATTCCTTTTTTTTTTCCACCTTTCTTTCAATAATTCTTTTTTTTCTCTCCCAACTTCTCATTCCATTCTTTTCCCTTTCTTTTCAAATAAAAAAACAAATATCCGACCTTGTGGTATCCATATGTTTGGTTATTTAATAATTATGAATGAATTAACGGAAGATTAAATTTAATGTAACATTTTAGCATTTGATGAAATCATTTCAATCAAATTTGGTAAAACAAGAGAAGTAGTAAGTAAACATGACTGTCACTTGTTTATCATCGAATTGAAGATGTTTTCATGCGTCGAAAATTAAATACGATTGACCACTGTCCATTCACTAAAATTGGAGATGTTTTTGTGAACCGGGGGATGATGATTACGATGTAACCATTATCTATTTATGACAGAACTAAATACAATATTGTACATTAGTGGGAGAAGTAAAGTGACCGCCGTATATTCGTGGTGTTAATGAAAATGGAAGATCAGATATTTTTATGAATCGGATCGACGGGAAGAAGTGAAATAACCACTGAAATACTTCTTATAAAGAAGTTTAGTATATTTTAATGAATGAAAGAAGAGAAATGAAATGATCAACGGACAGTTATGATAAAGCCATATTTTTTTAAATCAAGAAAAAAGAAAAGAAAGAGAAAAGAGATCAGTTATTTTCTCATCCTTTAAAGTACCATTTTAGAGATTGATAAATCAACCCAAAAAACATCCGTCGACTGGATATAATGAAATGAATGGGTGGTAATAGAAGGAGAAGTTTAAACCGACGAAGAAAGATGTGAAAATTGTGAATTGTAGACTTTTTGTTAGTTCAGTTTAATTTAGCTTATTTTCAATTTTGAGAGCACATTGGAAAGTATTACTGTTCCCTTTGATCTCTTTGTTTATTTTCATTTGCGCATATTCATTCTAATTAATTTAGCTACTAATCATTTCATTTAGCTGATATATTAAACAATTAAATCGATAATCAAATACTCAATCTTTTAATAAAGTACTAATTTTTTTTAAGAATGCATTTTTAAGAAATAGCAGTTAGTTACATAGATCGATTTTTATACTCAGCGAAATTTATTATTTCTCAACCGGCTGAAATACAAGACATTTAACTATCCAGATTGTACCATATTTAGTTTACTTCTATCCTGCATTTGCTAGTTTTAGAAAGTCACCCTTATCCTACACCTGGAATATGATTTAAATTTTTGCTTTTGTGTGTGAATTCTCTGGAGGTTTTAATGATCTATCAGATGTTGTATAAGGCAAAAAAGTGAGGAAAGAAAATCCAAGTATCTATCAAAATCCAAATTTGTATTAGCCAGGTCCCTTTCCAGGCCATTACATCATGCAATCAATTAATGATAGTGACAATTATTACTATCAGGACACTAATAACTCTTAAGAAGTTGAAGAGAAAAAATAACTAATTTAAAAACGTTTTAAGCTTCAATAGAAATTGGAATTGAAAAATTAATGAGAAAATTTTAGCACATATTTTCTTCCATATTGGAGAAAAGTTTATAAAAGTTCCATGAAATAAAACTGAGGATAAGGAAGGACGGAAGGAAGGAGGCTTGAGCTACCGGACATGAGATGAAGTGACAACAAATTAAAGGTATTGATCACTGTGATCTGCCAATGATTCTAATTGTCCAATTGACATGGTAGTCTTTATGAGGTGAGGAAGGATGGACAAGAAGAGATGTCTTTGAAGAGCAAGAGAGAGCGAGAGAGGAAAGGGAAGTAAGTTTGAACCGATATTCTCTGATTTGAAATGGATGAAAGGATGCCGCTAGTTGTAATCAAATTAGGATATCAATAAAGATGTCACTTCACAAGTTGACATATCCTACTGATAACAGTTAGAATAATAAGCTGCACTTCCATCACTGCCTTCGCTTTCATCCCTCCGAAAATTTCCCTATCATTTATCAATGGCCGTTTATTGTAATTATCATTTATCAATTTTCATAATCATTTCTGATTAATGCAATCAATAAACTTCTTTCCTTCAACTTTTCCCACTTTATTTTCCAATACATTTTAATTCAAAAAGGTTTGCGAAATGATAAAAGCAAATTTCAGATTTTAGTTGGAAACAGAAAGTTATCAGAATAGCAGCAGCAAAACTAATTGTGACTAAAGTGAAAAAAGTTCGTATTATAATCATTTTCAGCAATTTGAATATGTCAGTATTAGATATCATAATTTAAGATATTGCGATTTTAAAAGTGAGTACCGGGGAATTATATCAGAGTTGTCGATTATTTGGAAGCAGATTACAATTAAATGATCAACCTCAATAATTAATTGAAAATTTATTATTTACTTTATTAATTCATTTGAAAATTTCCTAAGCACTCAATCATCCAATTGATTTCTCTTTGGTTGACCTCAAACTACAGTATGCCAAAGATTAGTGATGACAAATGGATAGATTTGATAATATTGTCATTTTGATCATATATTTGTCGCCCTTTCTATTATTGATGTCAGGTATGGTTGAAAACATAGGTAAGCGGTTACATCAAAGCTAAGCTGATAGAATATTCTGCATGTGTACATTAAACATATTGTTTCTGCTTAATCTCACTTACCACCAGGCATGTATCATTTGAATCCTATAGACAAGCTAACAAAATCGTTCTATCCTTTTTCTTCTTCTCAACTCTCTTTTACTCAGTCAATAAACTTTCAAATGGTTTGGAAGGGAAGAGAAATGATGAAAGTTATTGTGTAAATATTAAAAATGTCTCAGAAAGTATAAAAGTTGCAAAATTAATTTTTGCTAATAAATTTGCTGCATACAATAATTGTAGCTTTAAAGCTTACTTACAATTTCATCAGTTAATTTTTTCTTTCAATTGAAAATTTTATTCAATTGAAAATAATATAAAACAGCTTATTAAACATGCCAAATGTGTATTTTATGAATCATATCACGTGTAGATGAATGACGTAATGAGAAAAAAGCTCCAACATTATTGGAGCTGCAAATTTAAATAAAATTAATTACACGTCACTCAAAATATGCGAGAATGCCGTATACGTAGTGATAATACTGCAAGCCAACGATCCCACTGACATTCTTACAACTGAAAAAATTCACATAATATTTTCACCGTATTTGACGTCGAATTTGCTAACAACAATCATTGTCACGAGTCTGAAATTTATTGCAAAAATTACAAAACGTTGATATTTTAAGAAATTTAGCTACACAAGAAGCTTCTTATGATATTTCTTCATTTATTTTTACTCTCTTTTTCTATTTCTGTGTTTTCCATAACTGTTTTCATCGATTTATTTTTATGAAAATTGCAACGATCCGTTGATTAGTTCATCGATTCATCGATTTTTTTCTATTTTTATCAAAATTATGAATTCTATGTTTTGAAACTACCAATTTTTTTGCATATTTTATATTAAACATTTATCTCTACGCATCTTCAAAAGTAAAAACTCTTTTTAAAGTAAATTTTCTCACTTTAAAATATAAAGTTCTTTTAACGAAATATACAAACAATAAGTAGCAGAAAAAACTGCAAAAAAAGTCGTAAAGCCCTTAACTCAAATCGAAAAAAAGGAAAGTATAAATAGATAGTATGTAAGTGAAACATGCTTGCAGAAATGATAGAAATAATTTAAATTAAAAGAAAAATGATGAATTAAATGACGGGAAGCAAAGCGCAGCCTACAGCGATGTGGTCAAAATGTGTATGAGAAACTGCTAAATAGTATTAGTTCATAAATTTCAATATTAACAAATATAAACGTTTCTTTTGCATCACACAACCAATAATTCATTAATGATAAGCCTTCTGGCCAATAAACCTTAACCTTAGACCAATTGTGCCATTTGTTATTTCTACTTTTTCTTTCTTCTTGCTTTCGCTGTTGTTGCTGCTTCATACTTATTTTGCTCTATCATTCACCTTTCTTTTTCTTGCCTTTTTTCCTCACCTGTTCCTGCTTTATTACTTTATCATTCCTTAATACTTATACAATTTATAACAACAACAACTACTACTACTACTACTAGCACCACTTACCGTTCTCCTTTCCCCGCTTACTGTTTCTGTTCCTCGGATATTTTCGAGACCAATAAACAATTTTTATTGCTTTTAAACGATATCACATTTGCTCTCTTTCCTTTTTTACTCTCATATTATTATTTATTAAAAGGAAAAGAACAAATGCATAATGTGCAATTTTTTATTCCTTTTCCTTATCATCACAGCTTCTCATTTCAATACCATAACATTTAACTTTAAAGCCAAAAAAGAGACATACTTGCAAAAATTTCAGCTCCTCCATGTTTTCTCCGTCTTCTGTCTTATTATGATATCTAAGGATTTCATTTAATTCTCTAATCTCATCATTAATTAATGAAATTAACCTCAGAAACCAATACCTATATATATCTAGATATAATAATCATCTATTGTTTTACTCTATCAATTAGCTTAAATGCTATAAAGTCGAAATATAATGCAACAAATATTTCCCTTATATGCATATCATATATATCTTGTTTTTAATATTTCACAGTGCGTGTTACTACTCTCCTTCAAAGTTCAAATTTCAAAATGATCGGCAAATAATAGGTTTCAAAAAGCACCGCCAAATGGTACTTGAAAAATAACAGAGAATGAATGACACAAGCAATATATCATTGATATAAAAACTCAATCAATGTCCAAATTACTGATTTAGTTTGTATGTATCGTTTTGCACCTACTTCTCTTAGCGGAAAATATCATAAGTTGTGTTCAAATAAGAAATAATTTATTTACAACATTATTGTAGTTCAAATTTCAAATGTACCGGCGAGCAGTACAACGTTGTAAATCATATCATTCTGCCATCTCAGTTGATTGAGTAGCTGTAGCCTCTGCACTTCCGAACTTTATTAATATCGTCACACTTTTTTCTTTCTTTTCCAAGTCACACATATTTATTTATAAATTAAGTTACATATATTTAGATAACTTTTCGATACTTAGAGAATATTAGTTTGAAAAGTTACTTATACAATTAAGCAACAGAATCCAAAGTTTTTTGTACCATGATATACGTTCAGAAAATGAAATCACCGTATTGCTGCATTACTACGATAATAATCCATAAAACTAAGCTCTCGAAGTGTTCTAACTATTTCTGTTACACAAATCGCAAAGTAATGATCCTTTTAGAAAAAAAAAAACATCCGAAACGTTACGCAATGTGTATTAGGCGGTATATAATCACAGAAGTATCGAAAAACAAACAATGATGGGAATGAGAGATAAAAGATAATCCGTGAAAATTTCCGAATACGATCGAAAATGTTTTACTTTGTTGTAATTAAAAGTTTCAACGGTACAAAAATTCACAACAAATTCCCTTTAAAAAATGTAATAATCTCCCATCATATTTCCTACAATATCGATATAATGGATTTACGGCCATGATTTACGGCACAATCCCTTCTCGATTTTTCATTCTAAGATATTTCATTATGATAAAAATTTCTCTATGTTTTAAATTAAACAAAACAATCGATGAGTAAGTAACATGACAGAAAAACAGTATTTACATATTTTTAAACTCTTCGCCTAGCAAAATTCAAAAACAATGTATATAATAGTATGTCACGGTCAATTTCAATTTCAGTACATATCAGTGTAGTTTGACCCTTCCGATATCTTTCTAAAGTAGCGCGATCACCTGATGTCAAATACATTTCCTCAACTTCACTAATCTGAAAAAACTTTCATAATACTTAAACTTTACAAATAATCATTTTTGCAAACAGTTCTAAAAAATCGTTGAAAAAGAAAATTGATAAAAGATAAACTTGTTGTTTTTTCGTTTCTTCATCAAGATTTTCATCCATTTCAATATTTGCTATAATAGTTTCCATTTTCAAATTTCGATCTATTAAAATCCTGAAAATTATAGATTAACAGCAAAGTTTCCAATTCATTCAGGTCATTAGAAAGGAAGCAGAGAAAATGAGAATACATAGGGAGGCGAAGGAGGCGAGATTAAATAGCTGAATCTCAAAGATATATTGCTGTTGATAGAATATATTGGTAAATGAACATTAGTAATCAGCCTTTCTGAATTCAGTGTAGCGAAAATTTTAAGAAAAAAAAGCTTATAATTGAAAGAATGGAAATAAAAGAAAAAAAGCTCGGTAAACACACAGAATTAAGAGAACGCAGTTCCAAACTGAATTTGGATTTCTAAGTTCTATAGATGCCAGTCTCATTCGCTAGAAGGAAAACTTTTGTAATTTGATCCTCTCTTCTGTGATCAAATTATACTTTGAAGCATCTCTTCTTATGCAGACTTCTTCCTTTCTCTTTACAATATATTTAGGTAAGTCCTCATTTAATGCATTTTCATTACATTATGGGTCAACCTAAGATTGTTGTTATTGTTATTGTTAAGGAAAATTTCAACTAAAAAATTATTTGGAATTCATTCAGAAAGCTTACTAAAACAAACCAACAATGTAATAAGAAAAGTGGTATAACTTACTTGTGTTCTTTAGTTTCGTGGCGTCTCCGTATAATTATATTTTTCAATACCTAAAAAAGTTTCGTAATTTTTAAATTAGCATTAGTGCAGGATTTAAGAAATCTTTTGTATAATATGAATTAGTTACGACATTTTTTTGTAAAATCACTACTTTCGAAATCTGTGTGACAACACAAAATATTACAGGAAATTGAATTCTATTATGCAAAGAAGAAATAAAAAAAAAACCGATAATTGTAATTATAAAAATATACCTTACAAGTAAATAAATATAAATTATGAGCCACCACACTTAAATCGACATAGTAAAGATAAATTGTTCGCGCTGGTGCAAAATCATTCGTTTTGGCCACATGCTGAGGAAAATAAAGTAATTGTAAAGCCAATGAATTTATCAAAAATTAAAAAAGTAGAGGTAAAAACCGAATATGCAAAACTCATAATTAAAATGACTAAGTATTACAAAAAAGATGAGTATAAAATGACAAGAAAAAAGCTTATTCGACTACGGAAATCCTTTTTAAGCCTTTGTTTTTTCAAAGTTGAATGTCGAGACTAAGAACTGGGAGAATACAATGCTAAATAACCAGAGTTTTACATTGCAAATAATAAAATATGCATATAAATTCCACGTGCTTATATGTGATTATTATTTTGTTTAGCATTTCTATTTATAATCCCCAACGCCTTTATAATTTAACATTATGCTTATATTAACAATCATTTAACAAGAATGATTCTGCGATTCCTATTTGTAATTATATTATATAATTTAAATGTATTGTGATGTAACAGTTAGAAAAACTGGTTTAATTACAGTTGGAAATTCACAAACAATTTTCAACTGAAAAAAATCTAAATAAAATAAATACATACCTTCATTAAAACAAATTCCTTCTCCAATAATTGGTAACAAAGCTTACGTGCCTCCGTCGATGATAACATCGCTAATTTTTCAACCTGCAATAACTAAATCTTAAATAACCGTGTTTTTTTGATGAGCTAATCAGCAAATGAATGAGGATTAATAGAGAATGTTGTGAATCACTCATATGAAACTCATAACCTACCATATCTTTCGAACAGTTTCGTTCAAAGATGAATTACGACTAAAACATAAATCCTACTGGTGATAATTTTTTTGCATAACTCTAAGTACCTACTCATATATTAAGCATTAATCAATTACAAAATTAAAGCTCGATTACACCGGAAATAGAACAGCACCACTACTGAAGGAAACAATGTATTTATTACTGCACTGTTGCAAATCCAAGCCAAAAATACAATTTTAAACCCATTGGACCTCGATGTCCTTTTTCTTCACAATTATGCAGTCTGTAGTCATAAAATTTCTTCATTTAAAATTTGGCAAAATATATGGCAATACTTCCGGATGTGCCTTTCGGTTGACAAATTTTCATTTCATTAATTTATAAGTAATTAATAAGTGTCAAGACCACTTATAAAACTCACGCGAGCATCCTAGCTAAAAATGTCATAGTCATTTACAAAACTCACGTGATCTTCTTCCAGAAAACCTTTTTGTATAAGAAGTCGAAAAACCCGAACAGCTCGCATATCCAATCTTTCACGAATGGCTGATTCGACATGACGCTGGCAGTGCGTAGCTATTGCTTTTTCAAAATCTGCAATAGATATCACAATAATTAGCTTCAAAATGCATTTATTCCAGAAAAGCTTTTTGTGAGGCCACATACATGATAAAAAAACTTATGGCTTTAGATAATTGATGAAGACAGTTATATTCGACTTACCAACAACAAAAAGACCACCCGCAGTGTCCCCAACTTTTCGGACAATTCCACCGCTTTCACATAGCAAACGTAATGCTACTTCAATGTCATGCTTTCCTAAGCTCATTTCATTCATATTTGCAGTTCGCACAACATCATGAATCTGAAAAAATTTCTTTTCTGAATTTTCTCATATTAAGTTCAATGTGCTGCAGAATCGTAGAATCATAGCCAAATAAAATGAGATTATGTTTTAGAAAGTTAATATGGCACAAAGACAATGTTGCGCAACAGCTGTGTTAACGCCAAAAAGACTCCGTGAATAAAGAGAAGAATGACCCAATACTGCCAGTATTTTTTTGAGATTATCGCTTGATTACGGTCTACAGTGTCTTCCAGAAACTTTTGCATATTTATAACTTACAGATATGGGGAAAGAAGCTGCAGCTAATGAATCAGCTTTCATTTCACTAATTTTCAGCAAAACTTTCAAAGTTTTGACACAATTTTCGTGGACAGCATCACTAGATTCATATGCATTAACAACCATTTCATCACGTAAATACCGTTCAAAACGTAAATAATTCAAATGCCAATAAATACCACTGTCTGGATCTTCCCTTTCGTTGCTCAGATTTTTCCGTTTTCGAGATTTACCATCGACTGCAAATTGACTTATATGTGCTTTTGTATTTCTAACAATTGGTTCCTGCCAAACATTCTACCTGACAGGTACAAAGCGTATAAAGCGAAAATTCCCAGCTATTGAAATATATTGCGATACAATGATCGAAAATTTAGTACCTAAAGCTATATACTATTAAAAAAGTTCGCAGAGAAAGCACACTCAGAATATCTAGAACATCTGCACAATTCTTCACAGAAAAAATTTACCATTACTTCCTTGTTTCCTTGTATCCACAATTACATCCGGCATGACAAATGGGTCCAGATGCTTCTCAAAAACAGGAAATCCAAAGAGGTTACTCTCAACTTTGGGATATCGCATAACGAATTGCGTTTCAGCAAGCCGAGCAAAGACTGCTTTTATCTGGAAATAAAATTAAACAAAAAATTGATAAAAATTGAATATTTCATCCAAATGAAACCATCAACAAATACACTGGAAAAGGAAATGATTAACACCTGAAATCATTTTTTTTCGCAGAAATTTGCACATCGCAATAAAATCATGATCAAATGACAAAAAAAATTTTAATCTAAAAATTTAAATCAAACTCATCAGGCATAATTAAGTGTTCTTTTTTATTTTGGTCAAGTACTTGAAAATTTAACAAGTCATGATTACGAATGATATTAGAGAAAAAAGTTCAGTTCATCTCGTAAGTAAAAATTCTGAACTCTTCAATTTTTATGGAGCATTTCTTGTGTCGACTGTGATATCATAAATATATCCCAAATATCCAGATTCATAAATACGCATCTTCTCCTTATAAATGTCATTTAACCAGAATGCCAGTGATAGTAAGTATTACGAACTCGAGATCGAAAAATCGAAATTATACTTCATTACTTGACACCTCCATTCTAGCAGCAACGCTTCTGATACATGATGAACACGTCAACCGTCCCTGGCTGATAATCTCCTCACATATTGCTTCTGCTATTTCACCGTATAACGTTCTGGCAACAAATGAACACCGAGCTGATCGTATCAGACGCAAGATATCAATAACTTGCGCAGAATAAATTATGCGATGACGTTCGTCCCGAGAAAATCGTAAAATTCCATGCTGTTCCAAAATTATCATCGCTCGCCTTATCTGCAATCAATTTATGCTTTTTGAATTGTATAAATTAACTTAAAAACACTTGATCTCTTTAAAAAAGTCACTGAGATTATTTGTATAGTTTTCCATTCCTCAAGTTAATTTTATTCTAAAAGCTTCTACAATAAGATGCACTGATTCCAATGAAATATAATAAAAAGCATATGATTCATTCATGAGTGATTACATGATTCACCAATCCTTAGCAAATTTATAACTAATTTTGCTCTTTTTTACACTCTGACTAAATGATCATGAAAAGTACACGCATTCACGTGCATAGAATCCAATGTTTAGATATTCTCAAATATATGAGAGATATGAAACTAATAACATCAAATACTTCTCAGTAAATGTCACATTCAAAACGACTTCGAATTTTCGAGATTGACATGATGTATTATCAGATAACGTATTATCAAAAGCAAAATTAGCTCTCTCGTATTACATTGAAAAACCTAATATATGAGTATCCAGAACGTTAAATTATAACCTAAAAGACACATGATTGGTCTAAAAAGAAAACACAGATTAGTATCATCATTTCGCAAGAACTAACTTCAGTAATTCCGAATTGATTACGCAATCTCTGGTATATAACCGGTAATGATACAGCTCCGCTCAGCAATACATTTCCAACAGCAGCTGCTATCGGACCAAAGTGATCTTCCAAAATTTCAACACATGCGTCAACCTCTGTGGAACTCATCTCGTCATGATCTGATATGACACACTGTTAAGATTCCCAACGTCTTTAATAGGAAATTTTTCGATATATAGTTCATTCAAACCAATGAATTAATTGATACATTACTCACATGAATATATCCGTATCAAACTCATACTGGCATGTTATCAAGGAGGGCGGCCGTTTATTCTAAGAAACTGAGCAAGTTTTATATGCAACTTTATTGCAACAAAATTCATTTTCAATATTCGAATAATACGTCAAAATAACTAAGTATATTATTTACAATATGGCTCACAATTTTCAAACGAACAATTTAAGCACTAGTAAAAATAATAAAGTAAAAATGTGATTAATTCATGCATTATCATAGTGTATAAACATTTCACTGACTTTCAGTATACTTTTGACAATTCACCACAATAATTTCACATTAAACGGTTCTTTCTGGTGGTGTTTTCCATATTCTGTGCATCGCACTTCCCAGCGACCATCGACTCGAATAAAGTAGCAAAATGAACACCGAAGTTTCAACTGACGCCGAACCTAATGTATATTATGAATATTACTAATTAAGCATTTAAATAGGATTAAAATTTAATACTATAAGAGTCTCAAAGTATGTATAATCAAAAAAATGAACACGCTGAATCTAATCAAGATTTAAATTAAAAAATCGAATATTATTTCTTCAACTGATTACTTTATCCAATCAAATAGTTTGCTGGTGCAAAAATATTACGGTATAAATCTCAAACTTCTACATTCTGTAAAAAGTGCAAAAATCTACCAATATTAAATTTAGGAGGTGAAAAAGAAACCTTGAAATTTGCTCGACTTTCAAACATGCTACTTTCTGGACTCAATAAACTACGCAATATTGTTTGGCAGCTTCGACAACCTGCATCAAAGATACGTCCAGCCGATAACATTTTCAAGTCTGAAAAAAAAAGAAATCTACATTTCGATTGACATAACGATACAATGAGCGTGAAACAACAAACTCGAATAAAATTTAAAAATCGCTGACATATTAAAATTCTTTAAATAATAACATAACACTTCCTTTACTTAAATCTAAAAACGGCATGGAATATAGTTGTCCCGTAAAGAGTTGATGAGTTGATCATATATATATATATATATATTACTGCGAAAATACCTAACAAAATCAAGAATTAGTCCCCCCGATATTTTTAATACTGCCTTACATCAAAAGACTGAAACATTTTGCATGCTTCACTCTCTCATTTTCACCTTTGCTGAAAATTTTCGTTTTTCACATCACCATTCTCCTTCTTGTAAGATAAAAATCAAATAATGCGATCAAAAATCCAATTCAAAGTTGATAATTAAGATATCATGGGAAATTAGAAAAAAAATAGATCAAGAAGAACCGGTAAGAATTTAATAAGACGACAAAATTAGAAATAGAAATTTAATTTAATAGCAATATCAAAAATGAGATTAAAATGGAAAGGCGACGTAAAGTCAAGGATTTCAATCGGAAATGATAAAGAAAGAAGTTAAAAAGTGTCATACAAAAACGAAATTCAGTGCCACGAAGGAGAGAAAAAAAAGAGTCAAAAGAGACTTTTCTTGTAAAATGGTGGAAGAGAGTTGAAAAAGACTTTATCAGTCTCGTAGCGAAAACTCGTTCATATGGGGAAATTGAAACGCACGAAGAAGTTCAAATCAAAGTTCAATTTTGAAACGAAAACTTTTGCGCCCACGCAGTAGTGTTGCGTCGCGTCAGGGATACGGTAGTCGACGTGTATTTGTGTCGCATGAGGATGGTCTGCGAGTGCTACGTGACTTTCGTTTCTTTCTATCTATTAGCTAGACGTCAATTAAGCCATTTCGAAAGTATCCAAGACGTGAAGTTACTTACGACAGCGTATAACAATACGGTGAGCATACCGAGCCGAAGTTTCTGGTAAGTTCTAACTAATTTCCCGAAAGGGTTTATCTTTTTCGGTTGATTCATTTCCATTTGATATAAATATCAATCATTGCAGTAAGCTTAGTGGGGAAACAATTTACATGTATGTTAGTTGCATCAGAATATTTATACTGCGAAGGATGATTAGGAAGTACTGTCAGATCAGGTCATGAAAATTTTAACGGATCCATTTGATTCTCATATTATCGTTTTTGTTCTTAATCTAAGGGAATTTTACTCTAAGTTAAGGCAGTAAGTCTGAGAGTTTCTTACTTTTGCAGTTTATCAGTTGTCCATCATTTCATTTGCAATTGAATCCTCATGGTTGTATATTGCTTAGAGTGCAAGAAATCAGTAGGAAAATCTATTCCTGAAAGCTTTTTGTGGAGCAATATGAAGCGCCATTGTGATTTATTGCAAAGGAATTTTCAGCTCTTGATTGTTTATGTTAAACAGAAATTATAGCTTCGCGATTATTTAAATAAATAGATTGGTTCTATTATTTTCTTATTTTTCCAGTTTGAATAACATAGACGAATGGAACTTTCTTCTAAAATTTCCACCGTCTGAAATTGTGCTTTTTAAATATGGATAGTTGTCTTTCCGGATATGTTAGCTGCGAAGTGAAATCACCATATGACCATTGAGTATCGATAGTATCCGAAAATTCAAGAAGTCAGTAACGTAGTCGAGGAACTTGAAAAGATAGTGATATAAGTAAATAAGATCTTTAGTGTTTGGCTAGTCAGATTTTTTCCGTCCAGCTGAAGTTTTGCATTAAATCTTTCTTTATAAAGCAATCATTTTTGAATACTACATAGTATGAGCATATATATGCCGCTGTTATTGCAGTCTATTTCTTTGGAAATGATTTTACAGGTGATATAATATACGGATCGCTGTTATCACCATCAATTTATCAATAGATAGTTATTGGAGTGCAAGACTGGACCTTAGCCAACTTCTCTGATGTATTTTTGTTACTAATTGGTAATTTTCTGTCTGGAATTCACAGCGATTTAACATAGCTATAGTTCGGATTTTCATACGTATTATCAAGCGATCTATTGTACGGATCGATATACGATTATAAGGTAATGTAATTTTTTTGAACTATGAGTACAATAGTTCAGAGTTTCTTTCCTTGTTTACATATTGTTTACCATTCTTCGGATTTGCTTTTTTCGAAGTTGCTATTACATTGTGCACGTGTCAGTTCTCTCTGCTTTTAGGATTCTTGGTTTTTTCCCTATTCACAAGTCATAACTGTTATGCGGCTATAAGTTATGTTTTAGCTAACATTGCCAGATAATAAAAATATCACTGAAAGTGGCGTGATGAAAATTTGATTTAATAAGGTTGGAATCTTTATATAGGGTATATATGTGTGTGTTTGTAAAAACAGTTGTGTATAAATCTGTTTTTAATGATATTGTAGAAAATTTAGAGATGGGTGACGATCTGTTGCAGTTTTTTGCGAAAAAATCTGCCAAAGTAAGAGATAAGAAGAAAAGAGTGAAATTAAGTGTCGATGAGGTTGGTCAGGTACTGGAAAGAAAAGCGAAACGGCAGGTTAGTTATTGGATTATCAGTTTTGCTGCATAAATTGAAGCACTAAATTATTAAGCGTGGACTATGAAAATTTCAAAAATTTTCATGTTTTAAAACAATTATGGAAGAGAAGAAGAGTAAAGAAAGTTCCTCATGATACAAGAATTTTATTTTCTGGGAACAGTCAGAAGCAAACAGAGAAAGCAAAAAGGATATCATATATAATATTTTATATTATCAGTTATTCGTTAGCTGTGCGCAGTGTAATCGTATTATTAGGAAGAACGCGATCGTGAAGATGAGGAAGAAGAACGACGTGCACAAGATGATGCAGCGTTTTTTGACAAACGACCCGAAGATTCTGAATGGCTTGAATATAAAGATACAAACAAGTTCCTTTCTATTACTTTTTTTTTATTCATTTTTAACTTTTTGTATTCTTTGTCAACAGACAGTACTACAAGTTTTAAATGAGTTTTGGTTGGAAGAAACTCATTTTCCAGTGCTTTCATTTCTCTGTTTCTTTGTTTGGAGGAGTGTTTGGGTCACTTTTGTTTCGTAAGTTATGACAGGTATTTGAATTTAATCTTTTCAGTACAGCCTAACCAGGAAATTTCTTTCATGAACAGTTATCCTTTACTGACTTTTTATAGAGAAATTGCGCTTGAAGAACTCGGAATTCGTGACATGAATCTAACTGAGCAGACTGAAGAAGCTTTAGAAGACGAAAAGGCCGCTACAAATGAAGCCCCGAAAACTTGGAGCACTGCAGAGGTTTCCCACTTTTCGAATTGTAGTTTTTGGTTTTTTTTAGTTTGATTTGTTTGGCATGAAAAGATGTTGTAAATTTGCCACAACAAGCAGTAGAAATGTGTCTGATTACAGAAAATTGCAAATTTTTTTCCAGAAAAAAGAATCTGAAGAAATTATTCTACCAGTACCTACAAAACAAACGACAGGCGTTTGGAAACCTCGTTGTTTGATGCAAAATATTGCTAGAGCGGGCGCAGTACCAAATATTAATGACCAAGACCTATTCCCAACTTTTGAAGCAGCGGAAAAAATTGAGAAATTAAAGAAGGATGATGAAAAGAAAAGGTTATTTTGTCGTAAAAATTTTTACATTACTTTCTTTATTATTATCAAATTCTGGACAAATCGGGTGGGTTTTTTGGGATATCTTTGTTTTTAGATTCACTTTCGTAAGCATTAAAATTAAATTTTCTTGTTTGGTTTCAGACGAAATGATGGTTTTACGACAATCACATCTGATAGAGATTCATCAGGTGCTTGGACGAATAGGGGAACTTCCAGTAATACTTGGCAGCGTGCTGGTGGTGGTAGTAGTGTATCATCGAATGCTGATCGCACCGCTCTTTTTTCAGCGGTTAGACAAGTGAGTAATTATTTATTTCTTTTCTCTTTGTGAGTGTTAATGAAATATGTTATATTTGATTAAACTGTTATAACAGTACCAGAATTTTCAGGTAACATCAGGTGGAGCACCAAATCCGGTACCTCCATCACAACCACTTCAAACGAAGAATCCGAATGCTTACGTTCCTCCATCACGACGACGTGCTCAGGCGAATATTACCAAAGAAATGTGATAAAAACAAGCGTTATCAGAAGTGGAAAATTTTGTTGATTGTAAACTTTTCTTGTTACTGTTTTTTTCTGTGTTTAGTAACAAGGGGATCATTTGATTTTGGAAGTCATCTTTAAAGTCCGGAATTAATTGGTTAGCCACATTGATAGTTTTGTTGGTTCTGTTACAAGGCTTCTAAATTAACAGACATTTTTTATAGTTGGCTTTTTCTCTGAATTATAATGATTTCTACGGACTTCTATCTATTTATTGGTGTTTTCTTTTCTTTTCGAACCACCATAATTGTGCTCTTTTTTATTTTACGAGGTATTTGTGCATTGTTTTTTCGTGTGCTTTTATGGCAAGCTTTTCTCTAATTTTTCTGAACAGCTAGCATTAGTTCTTAATACATCTCATATTACTATGAAGTTCTAATCACAGATTTGGTTACGTAAAGTTTACATTTTATTTTAAGTGGTCGGATTTTTGAAAACCATTTTAATAATGTTTCTGTTTTTCTACTTTTTCCCTTCCAAGTTTCCATATGAGTCCCCGAATTTTTTATAGTATAATTCATATAATAGTAAAATATCCGAGATTACCTGATTATTCAACATAGAGAATATGTTAATAATGGTTGTAATATTAGTATTGCACTCCCTTATCGAACGCTACATATATCAGCTATTGAGAAATATCTCATAAACTCGTACTGTTATGTGATTACATTATTGTTGTACGATAGAAATGTGTTCCAGGACATCTCTATCGTTTGAGTGAGGTTTTAAGGGAGACAGTACATTAAGTTTCTTTGCAGTAAACTTGCATTGTGTGGGCAACTTTTTCAGTAGTCTATTCATTATCACAAAACTTAAGAGGAACTTTTTTCTTTGCCACTTTCATTCTGTATTGGATTTTTCTTTCGAGGAGTGAATGAGGCTTTTTGTATGGTTGCAGTTTTACTGGTTTTATCTTTCCCTTTTCACAAGGGATCGTTTTATCTCGTTTGAAATAGAATTGGAATATGTGTTAATTACATGTATAATGTAGCCAGATATTGAGAAAATCTTGCATACAGGAACAAATGAGAAGAGGGAATTTCGATAATTGATATAAAGCGTTTTTAAATATTCAAAGTGGCGTGTAGTTTCATTTGGAACAGGATATTATTAGCATCATGATTGATATCTCGATAGCCTTGGAGGCCTCTTTTTCGGCTTTTTAAAAGTAATATTATGCTGGAGAATCTTGTGGCGTAGAAGACCTGTGTCGACACAATACTGCTATGCAAGGGATCTTAATAGCTTTTCCGGTTTCATCTATTTTAGTTATCGTTGATTTATAGAGAACAACAGGATGGCATAGGTATAAATATCACTGATTACGCATGGAAATGTTCGGACGTATGTCTATCATTTTTCGAGGTTTCTTTGGTTCCTTGCATTGTTCATCCGTTGGCATCCCTCTAGCCCGGCCTTATTCACGTGTAGCTACACCGCTGACGTGAGTTCCGTTATTTTGTGAATTTTATCGACTGCAAGCGATGAGCTCTTGCATGGAGTTCGAGCCTGAAATTCACTTGAAATTCGAATTTTCAAGCCAAAAACCTTGAAAATAGTAACCATTTATTTCTATGAATAGCTTCTAAAACGATAAGAAATTGTATCTGTTCTTGTTTTTTAGCTGTGCAGGTAATACATATTATATATTCAGATAAATGAATGGCTTCACTTCGAAGCATCATGTTTCATCGGCACTGTCCTGTGACTCCAGATTTGAGGTATTTGAATTTCAGCCCATCTTTTAAACAAGATTCGACCATTGAATTGGATCGATTATTCCCCCGCATCGAGTTGGAATATAGAGGCCATGACAAGGCAGTATTGAAATCGTACACCACATTTCTAAAGGTAAATTATTTTAAAATATACTCTTTCAACTAAATTACACAATTCTGCGATATTTGAAAAATACTTTTTTAGGCCGTTTGTAAGCACCTGGAACTTGAGGTAGTTTCCATAAAAGTATTTCCATATGTATGGTGGATCCAAAATACTCTAAGAGCTAAATTTGCAAAAAAGAAAAATCAACTTCATTACGAGACAAGAACACACATTCGTCATTTTACAATCCGAAACGTTACGGGTAGTACAGCGAGTACATTTCTGGAATATATTCAGCGAAACATACCGGAAGGAGTTGCAATGAAAGTTACTTACGATGAAATCGCAGTATTGCCAGAAATTATTCAAAGTAAAATTAAACTAATGCAGTCAAATAATGCAAGTGCTTCAGTAGCAAATTCAATCATGACCGAGGAGGAGAAAATTATCGTTGAAACATTTCTTAGTGAAGGAAACAAGCACTCTAACGATAAAGCGCTAATTCCTACTGAAACAAACTCATCACCGAACAATGTTTGAAATTCTTCTCCAAAATCTAATTGATAAGCATATCTTCTGAAAATAGTCACTAACTAACCGCGACCATTTCTCTCGATGAGCTGTTTTTATTTGTCAAGTGAAGGGGCAGGTATGTAACAACCTTCGGCATAGTTAGAGTACTGTATTAAAAGAATTCGCTGCTAAAAAATAATACTTTACTTGAAATAAACTAACTGCAAGGAAGCTAATCTCAGCGAACTACAGTAATGCTTCGAGCTATTATTTTGACAAATGTACGAGAATCCAATTGAATCTCATCTTTAAAATTATTTCCTATTTGTTTGACTGATATGGCTTTTACATTGTGATTACATAACTGTTGTAGACATCTTGCTCATGATCTTTCCATAATGCTCGATGTTACATTTAACTTATCTTTATAATTTTCTTTACACATAACACATATTCTGATGTAGGAAATACTGAAAATGTTCACAGTAAGCTGATTTTATTATCTTTTAATTGTGTTTTGTATTTCAGACATAAATTGCAAATAAATACATAAAATTATCTTAGTGATTGCGTACAGTTCATAAATCGTCCAAACGTTGATAATTTTCGCTGAAAGAAGATATAATTAATATCAAAGTATGTAAATTTTTACTTTAAAGTCTTTAACAGTTACAAAGGTTATACGTCACTTAGATAAGATAGTAAATGCTGCCTAAATAGAAGTAGTAACTTTATACTTGAGGATGGCTGAAGTAGATTCCTAATCTTTGAATATTAAGTCCAAGACTTGGAAAGTGATAATTTCAAATTAAGGCATTTAAACTTGAGAGTGATTGATAGTCATTTCCTGTAATTTGTATGAAATTGTAACAAACAATTTCAGATTGAACACTTCCTGATTTCTAAGTTTTAATCAGTTTTGTATCGAATTAATAATTTTCAAAGTATCTAGTCTCCAGAGTCTTCTTGGAATATATCTCGGAGCAAATAGTACTGATTGGTTTCATTCATACTCGTCTATCTGCGAAAATTTTACCAATTCAAAGATTTCTCCGTTTTTTATTTTTTAAAGTTTCTCACTGCAAAATTTAAATTCTTGGAAAAGTCTAATGTAAATTCTAAACCTTTTAATATACGGCCGATTGTGAGCTCCATTAGAACTGTACGTCTCCAAGTAATTAGTAGAGCTTTGAAGTAAATTTGGTGTCCATTTGGGTAACATATATACCCATGCTGTTACGATACCATTATGATCCATCTCGACCTGATCATATATCATATCTTCACAGGAGTCGATACGTATGAGAAGAAATCCAAAAGATGTCATAAATAGAGAAGGAAAACCTCTTCTGACTGTCTGCGGTAAAAAGTTGGATGTCCTTCGAACTCATCAAGTACCTTCAATTTTTGCTCATCAACTTCATATAGTTCACCACTTATACGCTGCAATACAATAAGTCAAATATTGAAAAGTCTCGAATCTATGATAAATTTAGAAAATACTGATGGCGTAAAAAATGTAGCGATTTGAGTTAAAGCCAATATAGATAACATTGGTCAGAACTTTTGAATTTGTCTGATCCAATTCGAATCACTTTCAATCTACTCAGATAATAACTCGACGGGTGGAACTTACATTTCCAATTCCAGGTTTGTCCAAACAAAATGGTATATTATATTCAGAAGCGATAATCAAAGGATATGCATTGACAGTTTTACCAGTTCCTACGAATCTTTGCATTCCCGTTACCAAATTTGTCATAACTGATTCATTCGGCTCGCCACGTTTCAAAGTTCCATAAATGAATACCAAAGCCATTCGGGCTATTTTTGTTTTTGTAACATTTGACATCTAGATCTGGAGATGATAGAATAATCCCAAAATGTCTGTTCCTAGCAATGGAGCACGTCATGCTTTAATTAAAAAAAAAATTGTCCTTAATAACTTTTGAAATGATATGATTTAACAGATCTTAGAAATCAACTTTTCTCTCTCTTTCTATCCCTATCTTTTATCGGAGAAAAATTCAGAAATTAAAATCCCATAGTCAGCCAAACATTTAGTCCATTTAAAAATGAAATAGATATAAATCGACTAGAAACTTCAAAAGTTGACATTTTGAAATAGAAGGAAAATTTTAAAGTTCAAAGTTGTACGATCGGATAGAAATTGATCAATAAGCATTGAAAACAATGTAAGGAATCCTTGATGACAACGTTAAATCACCCACCAACTCCCGACAGCTCATCAAAAATTACCATTAAAAATTTATTTACACTTCGTCATACGCGGCGGCGCTTCAAAAACTACAATGAAATGAATGAGAGATTTGAGAAGCAGAGAAAAAGGTAAAAAGAGATAAATTGATGATATGAGGGAGATGGAGTATGATGAGAGAGAAGCAAGAGGGAGAGGGAGGGAGAGAAATGAAGGAAAATCATATGGTGTACATATGAAGGAAGTGGTCGGAACGACGATGCCTCGTCTTGCGGTCAGTATCCACCGCGATCAGGTGATGGTCATTATGGGTGATGTCACTGAGGTCACTTATGATCTTTCATCTCTTTCTCTCCCGATATTTCCTGTTGCCTGAATTTAACTTTCAATTTCTTCATTATCTTTTTTCCGCATATTGATTTCTCTCGACCATTTTTGTTATCTTCGTGAAAAATTACAAATTTAAAATTCTTAAACTGCTAAACTTTAATTATTGAATATGTAAATTAAGATTGATTACGTAAGTAAGTATTATCAAGATTTGACTGTATCTCAAGATCAGAAGATAAATCATCATCATAATATATCGAATGATTTGAGTTGTAGTTCAAGGTTAATTTATCTGTTTGGGAAATGAGATATAAATTTAACGAATAATCGAAATGTCAAAAATTTCTGGGAGATTATTTAATCTAAACGATGAATTTATTCAAATTTTCGTCAATTCTTAATGTAAGCATGGGGGACGAACGGACGATTTGTTACATGTTCATTTATTTCGTCTGTCTCTTCCCTTATTTGCTCAGTTGTTTATTTAAATATTGGTTGATCAAAACTTTCAAATCGATGACTGTATGAAGTTATATTTTTTCTTTACTTTGACAAGCTAGTAATACATATGAAAGAAATATGATTGAATTAAATAATTATGCATATGTTGCAAATACATAAAGCTGAGAAACACATTTCTTTTTTCGTTTTACGAGAAACAATTGTTCGCGCCCTAGGAATACCTGTAAATTTAACTATTATAGGATATAAGGTATATTATTATAAAATTTTTCCAAGTTTTGAATATTTTTGATTACGCATACTAAATTGGTCATTTGTCATTATCAAATGTGTTTATATTAGCGTCAATTAAAATATCAATTATTAGAAAAGTAATAATTATTAGTGATAAAATTAAAAAATTATTTGGCGTGATAGGAATATCTATTTGCAGATATGAGAGATGGTGCAAGTAAACGTTCGCCATCTCAGATGAAACATCCATCATCTCAGGAACAGCACTCGCCGCCACATCAAGTGAAATCTGAAATTATTGCGCAACAAATCCTCAAGAAACTACTAACTAAACGTTCCTTTCAAAAGTATCTTATTGATAAAACGGTAGAGGAAGTTTTAAATAATGTGGGATCAGCCGATACTACTATTCATGGACAACAATTTATCATGCGAAATCTGGGATTTGAATCACAAACAAGTTGTCGGGGTGTGGTCATACACGAAAATATCGATTTATTAATATGCCATTTGAAACTTATCGCAGAATCGTTCATTAAAAGCTGTAAGTAAATATTGCTATACAATTATAATGTATGCTTTAATGATCAGGATTGAAATTTCTCTTACGACTATTTAATATTATTAGTATAAAATTACAAAATTAAAAAATACAGAAACGAAAGATAATTTAGTTCAGTAAGTATTCCTTTTAGCTATTAATATGTTTTGTAAATGTGCGGAAATCATATTTTCTAAATTCGTTAAAAAGTCCTGTTGATCAGTATTCGCATTTTTTTTACAAACAAGTGAAGCAAATTCAAGTGAAAAGGAAATGCATAGAACACGTGATTGGGAAATATAAAGTGAATGGCGCATATCAAATGGATTTATCATGTTTTAGCAAATCTTGCATTCTGTGACATTGGTGCTAGTATAAATCGTGATGCTGCTGCATTATTTTCTGTTCGATTACAATTGGAACAATTCTTGAATTCAGATCACTTTCAGCTACTACGTTTTGAACAGTTTATTAGACGCCTTTACACATTACTACGATGTTTTGCTGCAAGAATTTCAACGTTAGCTATTATTACAAAAATTTTTCTCCACTTGATATTGCATTAATCAGTTTTATTTTCATGGTGTTGATAAAGATTAAAGAGTAATTAATATTCATGGTGTTGATAAAGATTAAAGAGTAATTAATAGATGTCATTTCTCCGCAGGATTGACTATGTTAATGATTAACGTATTACATAGAACAGTTTTACTGAACTATAAGATATGTTGTTTAAAACATTGTAGTTTGTATAAGCGAAAAAATACGATTAATGATAACAACGACGACCAAGATAGTGATGACGATGAAGGTAAAGATGGAAAACTCCAATCAATTTATTATTAGAAACAATTTAAAAATCTATTTGTTATCAATAATATTTTTTTGATTAGTTATTTTAGCGAAATTTCTCACGAAAATCGACTTTTAGCCCATTTCAAATTGCCAATTGTGCATTCTTCGCTAGCTGCCTATGCGACTTGTTATATCGTTTTGAAGAATTTTGTTCTATGCATGAAAAGAATTTCACGTCGAAATTTGAACAGCTTCAAAAAGCCATCAATATCTTTCATGACGTTGTTGTACGACGTTTGAATGAGGTTTCGTTTGCTTTAATAGTGCTTAATTTTTGTTTGCTTTAATAGATTTAAAGTGCTTAAATTTATTTTTCAATGATCACTAAGGAGAATATATTATTATTCTGAATTACCCTAGATTACTTAAAACAAGTCATTGAAGTCACAACCTGTATAATGTCTTGATCATATTACTTCGTTCAAATTTCGGTAGTTTAGTGGCTTCCACAAAGAAGCAACGGAATAGTTTGGCTTTAAACCAACAGTATAGGTCATACCTGTGAACTTCCAATCATTTACACACGAGCGTGATTTACCTTTGTATAAGTAACTAGAATTCTTGACCTTACTACTATCTACGCGTTTTTTCTTTTTTATAGATGGTCGCAGTAAGAACCAAACAGGAAAAAATAATGAAGCGGAAAATCGCTGAAAAAAATCTTTTACGACGCACTGCGCGTAGGCCAAAATCTGCGACAACCTTCCGTGAAGTTCAACAAGCGTTACGTAGCCCAGGGTATTTGTTACCTCACGACCTTCATGTAAGTCATTCATTAGATGAAACGCGACATAAGAAATATTTGAAAAGCTCTACCTAAATTTTTTCTGAAACTATTTCAATACCATAGGGAAGTTTCTGCTTATATTTATTACCTAAGAGATACCACTGTATCAACAGAAAGTTATGCCACGCGCAGTTGGTTACAAGAGTATAAACCATATAACAATTGATTAATTGATTTCCAATTCTTTTTTAGAAGAAACGTCGATTGATACAGTCACGTCGAGCTACAATGTCATTTTCACCTTCAAAGGAGAGATTCTCGAAATATGCACCACACAAATTTATTCAGAAAGAGGCCGTTCATAGGTACATTATTTTTTTTAAATATTTTCTTGTATTATTTTGCAAATTATATTACTTGATAGAAGTTTGGAATTTTTCACTTGGATCTTTATTTATGTTCAACAGATCAAGACTAGATCAAATAGGAAATATATTGGAAAAAAGCAAAAAACAGAAGATATGCTGTTGATCCTCTTCTACCACTACCATCTAACACCTGTTTATTCTATCTTTTAAACTATTGAGTTCAACATTTTCCAGCCTAAATGCTTGCTTCTCCAAATTAGATGGGATCCAGGCAATGTCATTAAATAAAGTTTTCCAGATCTCTTTGTTGATTCAATACAACTGTTATTGCATAGTAAGAAATATGACGTTTTATTATTTCAACTTCGAAATTTTAATTTTTTAAATTTAATTCATGTTTTTCAAGGGATAATTTACTAGCATTTTTTGGAGGTTAGCTCGTGAAATAACGAAGGAAATGATAAATGGTTTAGCAGCGCGTGTGGACGATGTGGTAGTAGTATCCAAATGATGAATGCAAATATATCTTTCCAAAATAGTTCGTTTCGGAATTGGACGAAAAGAGGATTTTATTTCCCATGAAAAGAAGAAAAAAGTTAGCAGGAAGGCAATTAGGTCAGAAAAAAAAAATTGATTTCTTTGTCGAAAATTTTATCGAAACTAATTTTTAGTTATGAATATTTTTAAGTCCTTATTTCTGTGAATCATTATTTGTAAAATATAAAACAATTTTTCTGCACCAAATACCTCATTATAAAAACTATTTTATAGAAATCGTTCTATTTTTTCATTTTCCATTTTCAATTCGTATGTAAATTTTTAGCATAAATTCTTTGCGCTTAGTGCATCTGCAACAATTTTCTTACTCCTTTTTTACAAAATCCTTTATATCTAATTCATCAAATGTAAACATCCTATATTTATAAATCTCCTTCTTACAAAATCTTATCTATAAAAGACCATGACTTTGATTGTCAGGTCAGAGTTTCCACAGTTATCAACCAAAGTCACCGTTTTGTTATTTCATTCCTCTTTTCTTTATAAAAATAAATTGTTCTTGTTATTGCTCTGTCCTTGATAATGCCATGTTATTCTTTTTGCGCTACAATCTTATAAATCCCGAATTCGTCCACAAGGAAACCTTCTCTATCAAATCCAACTTCCACCATAATCAATTTACTAATCAAAAAATCCACGACATTCTTCAGAAGCTGGGAAATGTTTATTAAATTGTCGAAATTATAGTTATCATTAGTAAATTTTGCAAAGAATTTTTTCAGTATTCATTTATTATGACAGTGATAGAATATATTTGTATATGTATCGTATATGATAAAATTATTTCTACGAAACGATATTGTATTAGATAAAAATAAGCAACTACTTGAAACGAATAATATTGGAATTTGAAACTATGTATATATATAGAATAACATTTTTGAATGAAGAATTAATAATCATGAAACGAAAGTATTATTTTTATTCGTTACGTAATGAAAATTTTCCTCGAAAATTGGGAATTTCTTAGATGAAGTGGAGATTTAGTGTAAGAAGTTAGCGGAAAAATTTTGCAGCTTATTATGAGTCATTAATCAGGTTGGTAATTCTGTTTTCCTAAATTTTTCAAAGAATTTTCATTCCGGCAATGAATTGCAAACTATCAGTTCAAGGTTCATAGATCAAAAGATATGTATATTTAAGTAATGTAAAAGTAAAAGAGAAATGAGCGAGTAAGAATAAGTATGAATCCGTTCAGTATTGGAAGAAACAAGAGATGCACAACATATTTACTGATATGATAGGCCGGAAAGATGTGCTGGTCTGATTTGTTGTGACTTGGGTAAAGGGTTATTGAGTATGGTCTTTCTTAGTCCGGTCTTTCTTCTCATACGGGTATGTTTGGCATGGTAATGTACTCAATAATTGCCTTATACTCAAAGCTAGCGCACTGGACCGCACATTTTTTTCCCAGTGTTTCCCGACATGAGTAGGGTTGAGAATCACTCATAACGAACTTTTCAATTAGCAGTCCTGTTGGCTGAAATGAATTGAGAAATCTCAGTCCAACGAACTGCAACTTCCATATATTCAATATGAACTCATTTATTTTTGATGAAATAATTATTTGCTAACAAGGAGAATGAGAATGGCTGCTCTTGGCTTCTTTGACATAACTCGGGAGTACTAACGAGAATGACTTTCACTAGCTTTAAATCATTTAGAACATTTATAAAAGGATTGAGAATAACTTGATTAATTCATGAAATTTACCAAATACCGTCAGTTGATTAAGGTGAATTGAAGAAAAAATTAGCGGTCCAATGTGGCAATATCAGCATACTATGAAATATACCCTTAATTCTTGAACCGTATTTGATGGATGAAATCATTTGTATGAGGTACCACTGTACATCAGCACACTGATCAACGCCAAATCAAACCAGCCACGTTGATCTTTTTATTGGTGACTGCTAATATCATGACCATCACTACTGCTTTCAATTCTTCTTTCATATTTTTATCTAATATAAAATGTTGCATAAAAGTTCTGATAATCATATCATCTACAAATATAGGTTACATGGAACTTTAATTTTAATAATTTGATTAATATCATTATGGAAGAAACACTATGGAAGGATTCAGATAACAGTTAAATTACGCTTACTTCAATTTAATTCAATTCAAAGATGCCAATAGCATGGATCCGACTAGCATAAAACTATACTGCTTTGGTCAGAAACTAATCAACATATTGATAAAAGTTTGAAAATATTTTAGCGAAAATATCACATTGATAAAATTTAATAAAATTAATATTAATAAATTCATAAATCATAATTAACTTATGAAAAAAACTGATTAATTTGAAAACTGTTCTAATAAATCTTCTGATATTGCCGTCGTATTAACTTATCAGGTATAATGATTTATTACGATTATCATTTTAGAATTTGAAATTTCTCTCATTTTGCAAAATATAATTCAAACATTTTGTTATTAATTTTATGAAATGTCGAAATTATGTTTTTAATATTTGTGATCATTGTCTTTTGTTTCTGAAAAATATAATACTTTGTTCCAACAACTTCAAAAAGGACAAAAAGAAGTTTAAAGAAGTTAATAATTAATTAATTAATATTTCTTCGCTTGATTATCTATTAATTAATTTATACTACAGTTACAAATTTAACTTTACATTACTTTCAGAATAAGTTTCGAAAAAATGGAGAAAAAGGGAAAAAAAGAAAAAAGTCAAAAAACGTTTTATTTGATTTTTTCGAATATTCAAATTAAACTTTTATCACCGAATAGAATCTAAAAATATTGCAGCTAACTTACTATAAGGAGAAATTTCTTTATCAAGGCAATAGTTATAGAAGATGGGAATAAAATTTATATTGATGATAAAATTTATGGTCGAATAATCATAGGATCTCGTTGTTTCATTAATTCTCGGAAGCGATAACTGATAAAGCATGATTGACCCTGATCACCGATCAATGATGCTTTTTGAATAAGACTTGGATTTGTTTGCCATTCAAATGGTGTATTTTGATCAAGCTAAAAAATATAACAATTTAAATAAATATGACAGAATTATCGTCTATTTATTGTCTATTTTGATATTATTAAATTGTTTGGAAAAATAAATTCTAGTTGAAGATACATCATCATGAGAAAAGCAATCCAACGGATCCGTATCAGGTGATAAGAATGGAAGCAGCATATAGAAGTGACAAGAAATTAATCAAATTTTATCCTGATAAGTGAATTTCCAAATAACGAGCTTAAAACTGATGAATAAATAATGAAAATATGTTATCATTTTGGTATTAAATGATATTGGTTTTTGACCAGAATTGGTTTTTGATGACTGTGTCATTTTCATTTTATATAAATTTATAAGTTGAAAATTAAATTGTTAGGGTAAAAGACTTAGCAGAAGTTAAGTGTCAAGACAAAAAATTGAGTAGAAATTCAATAATTAAAGTAAAAGTAACTTTTCCTATTTCCTCCATAACATCGATTGTCAGTTTTTTCTATTCGAAAGTTTCATTTTATAAAATAAAATTTTTAATAACTAAAAACGATCGTTCTTTCACAATATCAAATATTTACCTTTAATCTGACATAAATATTACTTATCAATCTATTAAATGTTCGATAATCCGGCCGTTCAAAATATCTGCAAATTATAAACTTTCATTATTAGTACGGGAAAATGGGAAAATCGAAATTACAATTCTCCTCAGATTGAAAAAGGAACTATCATTTCTTGCTTCTCAACTTATCATTACTTCTTAATTAATTAATTAAGCGGTATACTGCAGTTTCACAGTTTTCATCGTATCGTGCATACAACACAGTTATTCTTGAATGTACTACTAAGTAATAATAGTTTATGGACGATTTAGTTATTGACAAGCAATTTATAACAATTTCCTTTCTTTCTTTCGTTTTTCCCGTTTTCATTAATTAGTTAAAGATATTCTCAAACTTCAAAGTTTACTTTGTATTATCGATCATTTCTAGTATTTTGTCAAATTCTTCTGGTATCCCTTTGAGCAATTCATATCGTCCGCTGAATCTCGCATAACGCTTCCACTCACCAATTAATAAATAATCCTCTCGAACATCTGCATTTGCCCATGGAAGCGGACCTAAATCATTTTCCAACAAACTGGAATTTATTTGAAATTAAGTTATAGTTCGAAAGATGAGTGATAACATTTAACGATGATGTAAGCTAAATTTCGGACACTTATATGAACTTAATGCAAATGAAATTAACCAAGAAAAATGGTGGAAGTAAGATAGTCTGCGTTTACTTCAAACGCTATTCTGCTAAAGCAAAAATGACATAAGCAAGAACAAAAATTAGTGACAATGAAAATGAAATGTCGCTTTTACCTTTAATAAATTCACAAACCATGTAAAACCAAGATTCGATATCATCTCTCCTGCACTGATCCTTGAATGCATGAGCTGCTAGCGATGAGTAATAAATGGATCCTATGAGAGCAGCTGAACTTCGTGGCTGATAAAAGTTACCGTCTTTGTCTCTGTAATGCATCGAATTCTACGAGTTAATTCTACAGTCAATTTCCACCATGAAGAGAGTTTACAACCTATTTCTTGCTTCTTTTACACAAATAATGACTCATGCTTCAATGATAAATAATACTTCTATCGAGAAAGTAATTTGATGACAGCCATCCCCATCACACCTACTTAAATCGTCGAGCGAATCCAAAATCGATAATGTAAACCGTTTGGTTATCATCGTTTAAACCAATAGCGAAATTATTCGCTTTAATATCACGTGAAAGCCAACCCATATCATGCAATGTTTCAATTCGATCCAGTGTTTGCATGCTAAGGCGAAGTGCCGTCGTTAAAGTAAATCTAAATTTCATTGAAATCTCATACTTCAATTTCAATTTTTGATTTTTCAAACTAAACGAATACTCACAATTCGATTCAATCCTAAATTCATTTAAACGGAAAGAAGTATTACTTTTTGCCCGGTAAGCAACGACGTAATTTATCCAAATCTGGACCAAGAAGTTGCATGATCACATATTTTATTTCACTTGTGCATCCCTGATCAATCAATTGTGGAATACCAACCGTTTTCGTTTTTTGAAAATCACGTAGTACAAAAACATCCAATTTCAGTACCGACCTGAAAAACATCAAAATAAATATTAATTTATATCATATCACCACCAGTAATTAATTATTACTCGATATTGCGAAAATTTCACTTCCATACTTACCCATTAATGAATTCGGCATTAACTTTTCTTAACTAGTAATGTATTAGCTCTTCTATTATCTAAGTTGAACTCTGAACCTCCGTGTCAGAATAATATTTTCGCCTACACATAAACATCATTTATCATTTAAATATTTCCCTCTCCATTACTAGATATTCTTCCAATTCCGAAATGCATGAAGCTGAGTATACTTCAGTAATGATTGATTACCTTCTGCTGCTAAATAGCTATATTCGATTTAAGTTAGTGAACTGCCAACTTTTATACTTTCATCATTTTAGTTTGCTTTTGCATTTTCAGTTTAATTCTATCAGAATGCAAATAAAAAGTGGAATAAAACATTGAAATGTATTATTTAAAGTGAGCTAAAATTTCATTTTTTCTTGCGTTGCTTTGTTTTTTCAATGAAAACAAACTATTAATAAATACCTTTCGGGAATTTTGGTCTTTTCAATTTTCATCGCAAATCGTCTATTACCTTCAGCTTCTTTAACAATCATTACTTCACTAAATGGTCCTAGCCAAATTTGCTTTAGTATTTTATACTTTCTATCTCGATGAGCAAAAGTTTGCCCTGGTCGTAAGATTGATGATGGTTCATTATCTGGCTTTTCTTTCATATCGATTTTGTGATGACTTCAATAAAAAGTTACATTTTAACTTAATTTCTTTTACTTCAGCTTAAGAAAAAATGACGTTCAGCTTCAATTTAAGTTCGCATCATTTTTGCTAATTAGGGTTAATAATAATTACTTCGATGAACAGCTGTTTTTGTCGAGAAACTTCTCGAACATAATTTCTAAATATTTTTGAATCTTTATTTTTCTATGAATCATTGCTTGTAAAGCGTAAAACATTCTCATGACACAGGTAGCAAATATTCTCATTCCATGAAAAACTGTCTAAATAATTTAATCTAACCATCCCATAAAATGATTTACGTTATAGTTTTTCATGGCTAAAACTATTTCTTCTCATGAAAAATTTTATCTTCAACTTCATCAAATTTCTTTCAATGTAATTTTTCTTACTACCGTAAATCTTTTCCTTACAAATTTTTGTCTACAAAAGACCATTACAGTAAGGATAGGTTAGAGTTTCCTGCTTCCACAAAATTAAATTGTTATCCCACTGTTCTTGTGCTATAATTCTACAAATCCCGAATTTCTCCACGAGAAAAACTTCTCCTCCGAATTTAATTTCACTAAAATCAATCCCCAATTCAATCTAATTAAAATCCACGACAATTTTGCTATGAAGGGATCGAATTAATTGGAAAAAAATCTGAAAAATCAAATTACTTGTACATTTCATACTCAATTCTTAAGGTTTCACGTAAAAAAGGACTAATTCTCGTAATTTATTAAGCAATATACTCTGTGAATTTTTGAAATTTCAAACTGAACTAACAAATTAACTTTAGCATTGTTTCAAAGCAAATACTGACAAAAAACAACCGCACCGCGGGCAACCAATACGTTTTCCAGGAATTCTACCATGTCGAAAGATGGAAAGCTTTTAAAAACTTTTCATAATTGATGAAAAGAAATAATTATTGGAACAGAATAAAGCATATTGTTCATTTCATCAATGTCAAGAATACCATTTTTGTAATTGAAGTATGTGGGAGATTGCAATAAAAAGTTCGCTTTAATTATTAGCAACCAACAATGATTTTACAAAGCCTTTCATTTCTGAAATTCATTTTGTGTTTATTTTCAGTATTGTTTCTAATATAGCCATTATATCAAATCTGAAAGTAAATATAATTAAAGTAGGCTGTAATTCAGAAATAATTAGAAATTGATATTCGATTTCCAAATTATCAATCTTTTTCATGTTTTCATCCAAAATTTTCTTTCTTCAATAAAAATAAATTTTTACGATTTGAAAATTTTCAGATCAAATTCATTCCAATATTAGCGTAAAAAGTTTCAAATGAATACGGAAACTCTTAATGAATAAAAAGGATAAGAGGAATCTGAAGTAGAATTTTCGTTTTTGAACTGATTTATAGAAGAAGCCAGTGGTGAAGTAAAATGATTGAAAAAGAAAATGTTTCTCAATTTAACGAGCTAAAGTTGCGATGAAACATAAGTTAGTGTAAACCGATGCGATCGTTGTCCTTTGCTTCAATTCTTAAGGCGATGGGTGGTAGCAAAAAATTTCAAATGAACCATTCTACTCCTCACTTCTAACTTTCTATTTCTTGCGTGTAGCAGCAAAAAATGTCTCGGAGACTTTTTTCATTACTTATTCTTCAGAGCGTTGTCTTCACGTTTGACGGTTCCGGTAACGACGAGGGTCCCAGAAATGACGTGGTTAGTTCCATGTATTTCTATTAAATATAGCATAGCAAGTTACTTTTACACTGTTCATCGCATTTCTTACTCTATATGTTTAAGATTTCGATATGATTTCATTTCTAGAGTTTAAACATTTCGAAGAAATTAATTTCTTCATCCAGAAAACTGTTTTCTTGCCGATAATTCAGTTTGTCTGATTAAGTGTGCTAATTTTTCTGTTTTGTCTGAACAATTTCATACTGCACGGCGAAAACATTACGTCATTGATTATCACTGATTAGCAGAGTATTCCAAAAAATAATATGTGAACCATTAAAAACAAAATTTCTTGGTTTATTTCCGATCATTTTTCCAAATAATTAAAATTACATTTTTCGAATCAGTAATGTGAAATGAGAATCCAAAACAATTTAAATGAAATGATTCAGAAAATCTTACAGAAAAATTTTATATTACAGGAATTTGATGATCGATTGAAAACTCCAATCACCATTGATAATATAAATAATTTGTTGAGACCATTTGTACATAAACCTTTCAATATGACATTCCAGGTCTGTTTGTTTTCAAAACTAATGCAATGTAAATAAGTTGGTAATGATCGAATATTTCTTTTTGTAAATTTTTAATAAATCCCAGCAAACTTTTTCATTCTTCAACAAAAGTACTACTATTTTAAAATCTTTGCGATACTAATTTTTCCCAGATATTTAAGAAAATATACTGCATTTTTTAGTTTAGGAGCATTTTACTTGAATATATCAACATTGAAAACTTTTCAGCTTGAAATTATGAGAGCTCTCGAAGCGTTAAGTCGCGGTCGTTTAGAGTTAACGATTTGGTCACATGAATATTGGAAGATTCCGAATCCTCTCGTTGCTTCCAACTTACTACAATATCAAAATTCGCTAAAACTTCACTTGAATTCTCGATCAGAATTGGAGTTTTCACCAGAAATGATTTTCAAGAATGCTCTCTACTTCAAAGAACATCGAACGCCGTTGTTGAATAGCATTTTAGAAGTTAACAATGAAGGTGACATGGCATTACATTCGCTGTATACCTTGGATATTCCATGCACCAAAATTGTTCCAACCAAATCGGTATTCACATTTTGAATTTTTTAATTAATTCAAAAATATTTTCCAATAAAACTATGAAAAGCAAAAAAAGACGAAAATTAAACTTTTGTTATTAAATGGTATATTTAACACTTTGCTATTAATGATCATATCTATCATATCTATATTAATGATCATATCTATAAAGGTATTCAATTTGAAGTTTAAAATTCAATCATTTTAATTACACTCTTTAAAATTTAACAGCAATATTTTATTTTAGAGAAATCTTACAACTATGATGAAGAGTATTAAATTTCTACTTTTCCATTTGGAATCAATCAATTTCTCATTTATTTCTCGCTTCTATAGTCGGTTAATGCATAAAATGAATAAGGATTAAGAAAATTTCAATATTCTAATTTTCTAGCCTTTCTCCCGCATTCCCTCGGTGAAATACCATCTATGATAACTTCTATGAAATTGAAATTTAAATTTAGAATTTAGAAATGCATTAAATATGAATTATGCGGTGTAGAGATTACGGAAGATCGATATCATAACAATGCTGACGCCGTATGCGAGCTTCACTACGGCAGTCTGATCCGTGATAGTACCGAAATAAACTTGAATTGGGCATCTAACAAAGTTCAAGAGTCAAATCTACCGTGTTCTATTCAGTTCATGCCCCATTGTCTGATCAGGAAAATTCGGTTATCTAAAAAAGAAGCTGTAAGTTCGGTTCTTTTTTTTATTATTCCTAAGATAATTCATAATTAATACTTTTGTCAATAATAATATGTTGGATATTACTTTTCGCTTTTTTTTTTCAATTATTCTGAATTCATGACAGCATGTCATCAAGATACATTTCATGCCAGGTAATTCATCTTCAAAGTTTTAAAGTTCAATTTTACACATTTAAATTAGAATTGCAAGAATTGAGCCTTTTTTTACTTCATTCCCTTTATTTCAGATATTTCTTGGCGAGAAATACGACGAATTAGTTGCATGTTTTGTTCTAAGCTTTGCAACCAAAGACTATACAGTGATTTGAAAGAAAGGAAATAAAATTCAAATATTCATTGTTGCTTTTACTGTTACTGTTATTGTTGCTGCCTTTTATATTAGTAAGAAAGATGAAGATGTTATTTACAAGAGTAAATAAATTTGTTATTTTTGTTTATTGAAATAAACATTTTTATCAGAAAACTTAACTTTTAAATATGCTCTATTAATATTTCTGTGTAAAAAACTCAAATTTTTGAATCAAATTTGAATTAAAAGAATTTAAATTGAACAAATTTAATGTCAAGTGAGATCATTTAAGTCTTAGTTAATTTGCTGCAAGAATATATGAGGTCCGGGTTTTCTTATCATGACTCTCTGAAGTTCCTATTACCTAGGACACGGGACATATTTATATTAGTCTCTTATACATAAATAGTATATTAGCCTATAAAATTGCCATCAAATTCATTTTAAAAATTTGATTTACATGATACGTGCATGCACACGCATGTGAAACTGTTAAAAAGAAATTAATAAATTATTGAAACTTATGTGCAAAACAATGTCTGATTTCTATAATTTTTGAAATTTGCGGCTTTATTTCAAATTGGTAAGTCCTAAATTAATTGTAATTGATGCTCATTATCTTTGCCCGGTCGTTTTACCAATAAGTTTACCAATTATTACGAATTATACAATGGAAGAAAAATAATGCCAGAAGGAGAAAAGGCGAATAAGTTCAATTTTTCTAGTCTAAAATGATTTATAAATTAATAATGACAGCTTTACTTGGATCAGCAAATTGGTAACTCAGAAAACTTTATACGGGGAGGAAAGTTCTAAAATAGGAAGCTTTAGTGCTCATTGCCTTATTACCTTAGAGAAATCACTATTGATTTCTTTAATATATTATAAAGTATAAACCTGTCATGCGATCATTTAATATTTAAAGAAAAGATTTCTTGAAAGGACGAAGTTCGATGAGTTCAATTGATTGTCATCTCGATGAATCATTTTACTTATTTCGTAAGAAGCAAAAGTCGTTTGGTATTCAATATTTTCATCGCAACCTTTTTCTGCAGTATATTTATGTATAGTTGCTGCAAAAAGAATTCTCGGCTAGTACGACGAATAAAAAATAATCATATCGAAAGCTAATTCAAATTTTGAAGTTTAAAAAATTTTTCTTGATTTAATACTTTCTACTAAATTATTCTGAAATAACTCTAGCAGTTCGCATTGCAAATCACATGAAAATTTAATTCAAATTTCGAAACTTTCATTCTTGTTTATTACTTTTTTCTAAAATTATCAGTTTAAAATAATTTTATAAGAGTAGAAATTGATCAGTCCCTAAAATCATTTTAATATTCCATGCGAAGTACAACAATATACATCAATGATTTTTGTTTATTTGGAGAAATAATCTCCCGATGCTATCACCCGTCCATACCGGCGATCGTTTTAACGTCATTATCATCATATCGAATTACCATACTTTTTGCATTCAATCAATGGAGATATCAGCCACGCCTTTTCACGCCTTCTATTATCATACTTTAACGTCAGACCACTTCATGCTGAGCTGGCGATCCGAAACATTTAAATTACTTTGACACATTCCGGCACGGCATCAGGACCGTCTCAGCCGGATATCGTATCCACTGCAATGATCGTTTATATTATAGCACTTGCATTCACGCCGCTTGTTCGACCGCAGATTAGCACCCGAGAACTGGAAGAGGAAAGTGCTCAAGGTATGGTTCTCTCAAAGTGAACATCAGGATGATAGGAATGCTTTGAGTGATTTAAGATTAGAAAGAACTTTTCTGGAAGAATCTGCTTGTCATTCGTTGTTAGATCATTCATGCCAGCAATATTTCGAAAATAAAAAATTTTGGAGAAGGAAATTTTTCCCAGAAATTGTTTATAATACTGTTAAAGTTTATGTTAAAATAGCTGCTAAGATGAATTGCATTATTAATCGAAACTGAAAGCATAAGGTTTATCGTAAGATAATTAACAATTTAAGCAAACTGTAAAAGCTTACTTCTAAAGTTTGAATTGAAATTGGAATCTTACATTTTGGAATTATTAGAAAATTGGGCAATTAAAAGTTAGAAAATGAAGAATTTTTTAAAGTTTCATATACAATGTCAATAAAAGTTTTTATCAATTGATAATAATTTTTTACAACTTTTATATTAATTAAACAATTTGCAAATTATCAAGGAGAATAATAGAATATTATTTATGACTGATAATAATATCAATGAGGAAAGGCTCATCAAAGTTGTAATTTTAGAAATAGCTAACCGGACGTATGTTGAGGAACAGAATGAGTTACAACGTACTATTCTAAGTAAATACAACAAACGTGTACGACCCGTACTGAATATATCAGAGCCGTTAGACGTCGCCGTTCACGTATACATTATGCACGTATCTGTCAATCAGTTGGAGCAAACAATTACTTTTAATGGGCATATATATATGGTTTGTTGCATAGATGATTGTCCAAATTATCAGTAAAATCGATGAATCCATTGATCAAAATCAATATCCATATGTTTAAAATTGAGTACACGAATTATGGCATATTCCATATCTTCTCCGACACTTTTAATTAAAGACATGGAAAGATGAATATGCTGTTTGGGAGCCAAGTGAACACAACGGTGTCCGAATAACAATGGTCAAGCAGTGGGAGATTTGGACCCCTGAACTGAGGATTACAAATAGGTCCGAGATTTATATCATTTGAAAGGAAAAGGCTCTAAATCATGCTAGTTCGCATTTCTAAGGATATTCAAGATTTGTAGATCTTTAAATTTGAAATTATTCAAATATTTAGAAAAACAATGAAGAGTGATGATTTAATGAAATTTATTATCCTAACGAAAGTACCACTAAATGATTTAGCGTGTCTGGCGTAGGACAGTTTTTCGAAATTTCAAAGCGATCTCATGTTATTATACATTCCAATGGAAAAGCTGTAAGTTTTTCAGTTCATTTATAATTTCAGAATGACTCGGTGGTTTCTGATAAATTGTATTTCTATAACTTGTGCTTGAGAGAAAAAATACATCACACCTTCACGCTTTTCACGCTTTGCTATGATTTCTATCAAGCATAATAGAGAAGATTGTATTTGTTAATCATTCTCTTGAATAATTGAAAGCACACATTTCGCATCTTTTCAAATCGCCAAAAACTGAAATTATGCTTTTAATTATGCATCACTGTGTTTTACACTTTAATTGTCAAAATTATAAGTGCCATGCATTTTGAAATTCAATATGTGCAGAAGCTTTAATAGATGAAATGTTAGGAATAATTATCGCAGCAGCATTCAATAGCAGCAATAAGAAATAAATATGAATAAGCGTTTTGCATGTGATGGAATTAACTGGGAATGATTCGTTTAACTTTTCAAGAATGTCTGTTGAAGAAAAGAAACTAAAGTACTCACATGTTTAAGTGGAGTCGAATTGAAATTTATCCAACATTTTCTATAAAAATTGGCTGTAAATTCGATTATTCCGCATATCCGTTCGATACACAAACGTGCGCTCTCGGGATTTATACAACAAATCGGATGAGTGAAGTTCAACTATCTGTTTATTACAATATGCAGCCAACAGTATTGCTCGGTTTGTCTCATTAATTATTAAGGAATATTAAAGTTTATGATTCACAGCAAATTCATCATTAATCATTACTTTATTCACCATTCTCTTTTACTCTTTATCAATATTTTTATCATTCATATTCAGGTTGGGGTAGTCAATCAAATAAAAAATATATCAGTGATTGGATGATCGATTCGGTAGAAATGAATGTTAGCTATTTTAACGGAGGTAATTATAAAGCTGAAAAACCAACTGATGCTGAAGAATTGGATGTTACCTGGTTCGTTACAAAAATGTATCCCCTAGTTTTATATCTTGAAGCTTTAAGTGCAATATCGAAATGCTGTGGTAGGAGAAAAAGAGTTAAAAATAAGGATGATTAATTAGAAATAATGCCAGATAAAATTTAATCGGTATAATCAAAAATTACTGATTGATGCATGGATATATCAGTCTTGATCACCTTCTGTCAGTCTTTCAACTTATAAATTTACCAATTTTAAATTAACAACTACAATGCCAAGCGTTTACTTCAATATTTTAACTTTGTTTGTCTTCAATCTTCAAGTGAGAAGTGCTAAATTATTCAATTCTTTACTTAAGAAAATTTCAAATGCAACTCCACTATATATCATAAAATTTTATTGCTTTACGAGTTTCCGATCAAATGATTTCAATTTCAGGTCCATCTTATATGCATGGTTAACCTTGCACCGGAATGCATCTTCCTTCACTGTGACATTATTGATACCGACACTGATATCGTACGTGTTCGTCATCTGGTCGTTTCTTCAACCAGCGCCTGATTCCTCCATTTATATTTTACTCGCTAATTTATTCTTCCTCGGTGTATTTCTCGAAGATCTCACAGTAATGATCCCACCAGCGATCGGGAAATTACCCAAAATTGGTAGCGCTTTTCTTTCAACTCTCAAATTGAGCATTAGCAAGAAATGGAAAAAATAATGAATGAATATTGAGAAAAGAAAGTTAATAGTTAGATAAGTAATAAGTAATTAAGTAAGTAAGGGAATAATAAGCGAATGAAAAATATGAAAGGTTCAATTTAAATATGTGAAGCGAGTTCTTAAGAATAAAATCAAATTATTATTATTAGTTATTGTTGGTGGAAAAATAAATCAGTTTAATTCCAACTTAGTTTATCAGTACTTTTTCTGATACTTTCTAATTGGCGATTTGAAGCTTTGTTTTGCATTCTTAAGAATTCTTTTCAAGCAATTTAGAATGGCAGATTTAATGATTATATTAGAAAACTGATAATTAATACTTTATTCCATCGCATTCCTTTTGATAGTTTGGTTTATTGGAATTAATTTGATTCTTACAATGGTGGCAATATTTCTGCACTTGTGGCTACGGTATTTGATGAGAAGGGAAGGTACCGTGACAAGGTGGTACCTTTCTATATTGCACGCCAAAAAGGTCATCCCTAAACGATGGCGTACGTTACTTGACAGTGCTACCAGTAACGGTGGAACCGAACAGAATGCTACAAGCACAAGTAATTTTTCAATACTTTTGCGGCAAAGACAATTAAATAACAATAATTTCATAATCACAAGAATTTTGCTAGATTTAAAAATTACGTAAATTCTGACTATTGAAAGAACTGTTAAAGAACCTTGCGACTTAAGTTTTAGGAAAGGTCGCAATTTGATAAAATGATTGTCCTTTTTACTTATTATTATATATTTACAAATTATCATTTTACCGATTATCAAAGAATAGGTATTATTAAGCAAAAAAAATTAAAATTTTTTTTCTCTACTTGCTTGTTATGCTTGAAAATACTAGTTTCATTATAATCAGAAATTGTCTAATCAAACATTAACTTGTATATATTTCGACTTGCAAATAATATTTCAGGTAAACAAGGTATTTCATGGATAACAATTGTGAATTATGCACGGATAATTTTCTTGCTTATTTATTTTTGCATATTCGTCATTGCACTTATGATTGTACTTTTTTAAGACTATAAATGAAGTGATAAGTATGAGAGAAGAAAAAAGTATTATAGAACTTTATCATTCCCTCTCTTCTATCATTATAAATTAAATTTACCTCTCCTCTGCTTTCCTCTTAGGGAAAAAGAAATGAAAACGATAATTTTTAATGTGTAGAAGTTTTTCATAAGTACTTTACTTCAACATTTGTTTTTCTCAACTAAGCAAAAATTCATAAGAATATGAATTTTTAATTATTTGTTGAAATTTTCTAAGGATAAAGTTGAACACTGCATATTCAAAAATTCTCAATTCATTGAAATGTTCCCTGAATGAAAATTCTTATCAGTAAATTATTTTATTTTCTTTCCATGAAAAATTTTGATTAATTCAAAAGTCAATGAAACAAAGCAAAAAAGAAAATTGGATCATTTATGGAATAATGAGCTACTGTAGCGCTGAAATAAATTCAGATTTTTAATTCTAAACCTCTCCTAATTTCTAAAACTCTGTTGAAGAAAAATATCAATTCATCATGAGCAGCCAAGCGTCATTATCACTATCACTATCATCATTGTCATCATTATCATTATTATCATTGTTATATATGAAACTGTAATATCTTTGAATAGCTGCTAAAAGCAAAACTTTTATTTCCGTCTTACTGTTTCATTTCTTTTTTGAACAATGAAAGATAGAAAAATTGAAAATTAAAAAAATGTTAAGCTTCTAAGCTTTCCATAACTCATTCCTTTCATAACTTCGCCATAATATTTTGCTTTATCAAAGCGTTCAAAACGTGTCCATCGTTTTTTGGATGATAAATGAATTCACATTTTTTGTCGATTCCATTGTTTGAGAAAGAACGAAAAGAAATTTATGACCGAATTTAATTTGCTGGAAAAAAGCAGAAAATGTTTGAGTATTCAATGGAAGACATGCAATTCTATAAAAAAGCCATTCAGGAAGAATGAATTTGAATAACTGTCATAATTAAACATAAGCCATTGTATTTTCCAACAATTTGAAGTGATGAAATCAGTTTGAAATCAATTTAATTTAACAATGCAACGAAAGTTAAGCAGACTAAAATTCATTTAAAATGAATCTAAGCGGCATTTTCTCATCCTTTGATATTTTTGGGCGCTCCAAAAGTATTAACTTAAAAAAATCATTTAATGATAATAAATTTGTTAAAGAAAGTATTATATTAAATATCTATCATATTTCTCTCTAACAGAATCAACTATCCATCGTAGCAAATTGTTGCATGATTGTGCTTGTTGTTGTGATTTTATTATCAGTTGTTGTTAACTAATGTATTGAATCATTTTGTCTAAAATAATCGAAACTTTAAGTCTCAGCAAGGTATTTTTAAATTTCGCTCAGTTTTTCTTTATTTAAACAAATACTTTCGGATAAAAAAATAAAAGAAATCTCAAAAAACAGAAAAATTTTCGATTATTTTACCATGAAATTATATTTAATTTATACTTTTATGGAATAATGTGAAAAATCATAAATAGAAAGTATGAAAAATTGTTTCCGGATGGCTTCCATCAATTTCCGATATTCGAAATTATTACTCATCCTCTTTTCATAGTGCCGAGATTGTGTATTCGGAAAGGAGAATCCTTATGAAAGAAGGATATTAATATTTGCTCATTATCCTTGACAACTTTGCAGTACACGAAATGAAAGCAATTTGTTTATTTATCATGATAGTTTTTAATTTTTATTTTTCATGAAGATGAAGAAATTAAATGGAATATTATTGATTACTTACTTTCGAAATTCAAAATCATTGCTTATCTTCTGACCTTATTGTTTCATATAACAATCTAATGATTGCAATTCAACCACACTACCAATATTGACACCAATAAAAGTCGTTTTATGAAGTCATAGCTAAATCAATTTCAAATTTCCATTTCAATAAATTTCTAAATTTAACAAAGTCCAAAGCACATTTTCGTGCATAAGTAAATAACCAAGTAAAAAATTAGATGAACTAGTTAGGCACTCTAAAATATACAGCAAATTTTAAACTAATTCTCATAAACAGATTTAATGATAAAGTATTAAAGTAAAAGCGATACTTAAAATTTTCATGCTTTACTAATTTCGAAATGATTTAAGAGTCAATTTACAATTTCCATTTCAATAAATTTCTAAATTTAAAATTATTTCATGAAAGTAATAAATGAAAGATGGCATACAAAAAGGATCAAATTGCGTGAATATAATTAATAAAATATTCATAGCGAAATAAAAAATGAAAACTAAGCTTCATCAAAATTTTTATTGAAATAACTGCAAAAGGAATATATAGCCTGCTGGAATTATTCAGTAAATTATTTAAAAAATTTTAATTGGTACACTTTTCTATTTGGTCCTATGATTAGTGATAGTGATAGTATCAGCAAGTATTGCAATTTGTTTTCTTTAATTTTAATAATTTTTTGTAAATCGAAATATTATCAATAATTTTCCATATTCTGTTAATTGTAAGTTTGGATTTCGCTTACTTTACTTTCAATTACTTGCTTAGCTTTACTCCAATTAATCATATCCATGTCATAGCACTTTGCATTTATGACATAGTATATACTGAAATAACTATGATATTTGAAATTTTTAAATATTCTAGGAAAATAGAAACTGAATTGTGAAAATCCAAAATATATTAATATTACCACTTCATAAAAATTCTACCAATTAAAACTCTATTTCACCCTATTCAATCGAATTAATCATGCCATAATTCTGGACTAGAGGAGATGATTGGCTAAGTTGTATATCAGTTAAGTTATCTCATTACATCATCACGTCTTTGTGCATTCTTACGTACACTGTAGTGCGAGTAACTCGACAATTCAGTAATCATCTTCGATATTTTATACTTGTTAATATTATAGTAATAATTAATATTTAATACTGCTTTTATTATAAATTTTTGTTTGTTTTGAATTCCTCCTCATCGAACCAATGGCATGAGTTCGTTTTTGACTACGGACGATACTTTTGATTCAGTTGTATCGGTGAGTCAAAATTAATCAAATGATACCAGCTGACATCATTTTATCAAACAGGTGAACTGATAGATGAGATATTCAGTATCAGTAGAACAATATACATCAACTGATAACTCAAACGATAACAAGAGGACCTATGGATCATTCGATCTAATCCGTTTCACATTACGCGTCTAAATGTTGAAATCCTCGCCCCTCAACTTCTTTTCATTTCATCTGATTTCATTCCTCAGATGAGTTAAACTTTTCTATTTGCACAATACCAATTGCTAAGTAATTACTCCATCGATAGCTGTTTCTGACATGAAAAGAATGATAATCAAACAGAATCAAAGCATCCAAGCCGACAAAATTTCATTCATTTAATAAATAAATAACTGAATTTGTTAACTCATGACAAACTTAAGTTGGATTATGCAAAAATTTTCCTTTTCCAATATTAAATAAGAAAAATAAGAGTTGCAGAGAATAACAGGATAATGAAAATTTTGTTCAGACGTCAAATCTTACGTCATAATTACTCTATCAGAACAAAGATTCAGCTACAATCATTCAGCAGCCGCATATAGTACAATGTTTATTTATAGCAAAGCATTGCTCATTTGATTTAATTATAAGTAATTACAGGATTGAAGAATTTCCGTCTTACTACTATGAATCCGGAAAGTTTCTCTTTCATTAAAATAGATTTGAAATTTGATTTCTCTGTAAGAACTGTTGGTAGCATTCTGCAGAAATGAACAAAAGTATCGGACATGCTAGCAATCAAACTGAATGGGAAGAAAACCTGATCCACTTGAAATGATCGCTGAGTGAGACGAAATTTCCCATTCTCCTCTTAAATTGCCCTGAAAGGTCTAAGGAGAAGGGAATTCACATCTGACAGGTCTGAGTAGATCTCTCGTTGAAAATTAAAATTTCATCGAACAATCTTACGATAAATTATTGAAAATACCGCCCCTTGTTTTCCTATCCTGTGCAGTTATTTATTTTCCAATGATTTTTCTTTCATTCAACTTTCATCGCTAGAGTTAATACTTAGATTGACAATGAGTTGGACTAAAATAATTTCATGAGTGAAATTCAATTCTACTCTTCCATTTACGCCAAGCTTAAAGTTTTATTATATCTTTTCTCTTGTCAATTGAATTTTCAGCGAAAATCTCTTTTGTTTATTTTCCTAAATATCTTTCTAGGTACCTTTTACCTTACCATTGCTTCTTCTATATTTTCATTATTAGCAGTGTCTATCTGGAACACATTATGTTTATTGAGTCACAGCTAATAATACTATAAGCATGAAGTTCCATGTTGGATAGATCCTATTAGCTAGGCCCTAACAGATGTGCAACTTGGCCATATGGCTCGGGAAAAGATAACAATGAAGGAGAAGGGGAGAGAGGAGGATGAGGATGGGAAAGAAAGACGTTTCAAGTTTTTCCATTCCATTTTGGCATCTAATATTAATCACTTTGACGAATCAGACAATCACAATATCCTCTCTTTGCCTCCCAAATCTCAGATCGTTTGTAATTCTCAGTGGAAATAGAATTTATAATGTAAGTTATTACTGTAAATAAGTAAATAACTCATTCTACTTTTCTATCTCTAAACGCTATTAATTACTTTAATACTTTTAATCTAAAATTATTAAAATTTTAAGTTAGCTATATTTCATGAAATCAATTCCAATTCACTGTCTTTCTCTTTTATTTATGAAATTTAGGTAAGAAGTTAATTTTTTCAGTAATTAAATGATTATTTCAGTATAAAATTGATCTGAAACTTTAATTCAATTTTAAATGAAAAAGCAAAAAAAGAAAGAAAGGTTCATTTTTTGTTTTCCTCAATAACTTTTTTGACAAATGACACAATCCATCGCATTCGCTATTGACATTTTAGCTTGGTAGTGATATTTTACGCTTTCCATAATTAATTTCTATGACAAAATGCAATGTGTGCTAGCATTACATGTAATATTTTGCTAAATTTAAATTGATCAATGAATCGTCCCTCCATTTGTCATTCCTGAAAAATTATTAAAATTTTGCAAAATATAATCATGATTGAAAAAGTTTTTAAATCTCCTTAAGAGAAATCTCTGCAATACTTGCATAAGAATGAGATGATCAGAAGTTGCATAGATGTTTTGTATTCTTTGGTTTTATAAATTTTTAGTGGACAAAATTTTTGCAATAAGTTTGAGATGTCACAGGTAGTTTCATTATATTTTTGTTGCAACAAGTGTTCAGTTGGGGGAAATAATGCTGTTTACCAACTTTTCATCGATGTTCCTTTTGTGATTAGGAAGAAATTGATAATTAAAATTCTCGAAATTTCATATCTACACTTTGAGCAATGGAGGAGCGAGGACGAAATGATGATTCGGAATATGCGAAAGAGCAGAATCATGCTTATGCCCGACGTATGATTACCACGATTGCAATTGTGCTAACCGTTTTAGCCATTGTTTTGGTAACTTTATCATTGTTACTTGGTTCAAGAATCGATCAAATAGGTTTGTTGTTAAATTTACTTGAAGTCACTTAATTGGAATGTAACTATTTATGCTTTATACAAATAATTGTAAATAATACTGATATCAGTTAACTGATACAATTTATATGCATGTATGCCTATGCATGTTTTGTTGATTGTTACAGATGCCTTAACACTAAGTAAAACAGTTTGATATAATTTCCATTCATCTTATCTTGTAATTAAATAAATAGCATGCAAACAAACGAATTTGCAAAATCTATTTTGTCGCATATTTGCAAATCGTCAGCTTAATTCCAATTATTACACTCACTTCAGGAAGCTCAAAAAACGAACTTTAAGATTATTAATTATAAATAGTTTCTCAAACAACTGTTTCTCGTACGCTTTAGAAATTGTTGTTAAATGCAAAGATATCCAAAGCAGAATTTTTACTTTACTAAATTAAGGGACTCAAAATAAATCCAATTTATAATCCTACTATAATCTAATTTATCCCATTATTCAATTTCCTTCTCTCGTCTTTCTTATTTTACTATAATATTTCTTACCTTATCAACATCTATATTTAAGCTTTCTTTCTTTTTTCCTTACTCCTCCTCTTCACTGCTCACATTTTTGATAATTTATGGATATCATTAATAATTCATTCATCCGCCACACGAGATTTCTCGAGATTGCGAAATTCCAAGATTATGAAATTCCTCATTTGGATAAGTGAGAATTGATATGAGCTAAACTCCTACTGGTAACAGATATATTTTATATTTTGTAAGGAAAAAAAAATAGTTTGTTAAAAGTTCCAAATGAAATAACTCCAACAATAAGAAGTAATTTCGAATGATAATAACTAAGCATTGATGCATCTCATCGATTAAATTGCTGTTGTGGAAAGATTTTGATTAGAGTTTTCACTATTTCATCGATGAAAGCCATGAAATTTAAACTTTTTTTGAAACTTCAGTGGAAAAATTTTAATCTGAAATCCGAAAGGAATTATATAAGCAAAGCTTTTCATATACTTATCTCTTCGATGTCATCAAAAAAAGAAGTCTTAATGCAAAATTTTTGTACCCACGCATTTTTATTCGAAATTGAAATTGAAGAATGTAGTTATGAAGCGATGGAGGGTGAAATGTTGAAAATTTGCACTATTGATTTGTTTGTCAAAGTTTCTGTTATCACAGCTTGAAATTTAATATGTTAGGAATACTTATTCAAAAAAAACAAAAAAATTGGCTCGAGAAATTGATTTATAACCTAAATTCTCTTTTTAATTTAAATTATATCATGCATATTTAGCTCTTAAAATGTTTTCGTTGGGAATCATTTTAAAAGAATTTCGCTTCCTGCAATTTGTTTGTCAATGTTCCTTTAATCATTTGGTTGAATTACTATTACTTATAAATTACTTCCAACACAAATAGAAGTATTTTAATTCTATTCAAATCCTTGCAGATGAAATTCCCTCATAGAGTCTGCTTAAGTAGAAATTACTCTTAGATGACTTTTATCTGTTTTTTCAGTACGAATAAATCTTTTTTAAATCAATCTCAAGTGTCAGAAAGGGATGAATGCCTTCTCATCTTTTTCCTCTCGAAAAATTTTTGGCTTTTTTGCTTATCTCTGGAAAATTTTCTCAATTATTTTATAAGAAATTGGACATTACAGGAAAAATTCAACATGCAACATTCGAGTAATATCGTAACTTAAATAATGCAGTTTTATAGTAACGAAAGCAGTTTGTCCACTGTCACACATTATACTGATTGATCGGATTAATTATCAAAACAAATAATTCGAAACGACAGATTCCACGTAGCTAAGCAAGGATAAGCTATAGAATGCTCATTGAAACTCAGTTCAAATCATTCTTATTTTAATTATTGATATGAAATTTGAAAAATAACAATAAATTTTATAATTATCTTGCAAAATGTTTTCACAGAATTAATTATTTTAAGGGGGAATATTTCACAAAGTGATATATGTGAAGCATTATTGGTATCTTATGATTTATTTCCCTGTTCTCTCTACTTGTCCCTCTCTCCCTCTCTCCCTCTCCCCTTACATGCTTTCTTTTCTTCTTCTCTTCTCAAATTTTAAAACAATGAGAAGTTACAACATGTATTTAAGTTTCAAGCATTAAATTTAATTGAGTCGAAACCGTAAACAATTGCATCTATCGTTATTTCATTATATTTCGCCACCACATATAATGATCAATATTAGGAATTGAACAAAGAATTCTGGATAATAACAGGATAGAGTAACTAAAGCAGCAAAAAAGCTGAAAAGGCTGGAAGCAATCATTTCAGTTTAACTGAAATTTACCTCAAAACAACTGTAAAATAAATCAGATTCTCGTAAAAATACCCAATTTGACTCTATTTTATCTTCTCAGAAAAAGTTTCGAACAAATAATTCTAGAAACTCATAAAATTGAAAATATTTAAAAGGTGTGAATTGATAGTAAGCAGTCGAAACGAAGTTTAGTCGAAGTTTAGAGAGATATCGACTGAAAAGACTTATTGATTTGAGAAACAATATTATATTCTGTAAATCTTTCAATATATCGAATTCCATCCCTCACTGACCTATTTCTGAGATCTCTTGTGAAATTAGGAAACCATTTTCAGGAAATGAATTTCAGCTAGTTCGTTAATTAATTAGGATGAATTCAACTTTTCTACTCTATATTTATTCTTTTCTATTCCTTACAATTCTATTTCTTATAAAAAAGTTATGACTATCGATATGAAATTCAAACATTTAATATTCAAATTTTTGTAATATTAGAGCCGCTTCATTAATCACATTTACATTTACTGTAATATACTATAGTAGCTTTTGCTAGGTCATCCTTTTGGGTGCTATGCAAAGTTTGTTTATTTATTGTAGATAAAGATAAAGCTTGCATAATAACACGGGCAGTATTTAATCTTCGGAATATAGAATTAGCACATGAAATTAAACACAAAATTTTGATGATAACTATAGTATGAGATTTTACTTATTACAATAACAGGCACCGAGACAGAAATGTATTGCCAAATGGAACAGTAATTCATTTGTTTTTGAGAATTCTTTTGAAATCATAGGTAAGTTTCATTTTGTCCCTTTTAAGTAAGAAAGAAAAATTGAACGAATTCTCACCTATACATTCTTTCATTCATTTCTTGTGTTTTGTTGACTTTTCCGTATCTTAACTTTTTTGTGTTGTTTTCCACGAAGATTTGAATTCTTAAACGTCATCAATGAAATAAGTATATATATGCAAATGAGTAATTGTTTAAGAATAAATAATGAAACAGCTCATTGCTTATATCAATAAATATGACTTCGCTGTCACTTTAACTTTTGCAGTGTTAAAGTTAATTGATGACATTGTTCAAGTATTTTAGAAACTGATTATGCTAATTGTGCTAAAAAACTTAAAATGTTACCTTCAAACCTTGATTTAATATGATGATACTAATTAAAACATGATTGAATTAAAATTCTCATCCATTCATGGAGTAACAATTGACCACTTGATTAACTCAAACTTTTTCCTTTCAAAAAATTAATCTGACCATACATGTCATTCAAAATTTTCACTTTTTTCTGCTGATTCAAACTTCATGAAAGTCTTCCATCTTAACAGAAAATAATAGTAAGTTTAAGTTAAGTCGACTTTTCATCTGGTTTATTAATGATGTAATTAAGCTTTCATCTCAATTTGTGGTTCCAAAATTGGAAGATCAGTAGGAAAATTGGGCAGCAAAGAAAGCTCTAAAAGTCCGAAATTGCGACAGAAAATGATTCATTCAACTAAACATGATATATAAATATCCTAAATAATATTTTCTCCATAAATTTAAGAAATTTTACTATCTGAAGAATTAAAACTTCATGAAACTTTCTATTGAATTAAATATGTCGTAAAAAACCCATTAAGTTTAAAACTTACCTTGTTTTTCTTCAGTTTAAAATTTTTAACCACGACATTTCAATTCCTTAATTATTTTGAAATGGAATTGATTCATGCTAACACGTACATTATGATGATACATACACAATTATTAATGTTGTTCGTCCTTTATTTTAAATATCGAATTAATTTGTTCCTTTTTAAAAATCCGGAAGGAATTTAGAGAACATAGCAAAAACATATGTGTGCAAGATTTTGAAAAGCTTTAAAGTTATGCATTTTATGTGATGTACACGAAGCACATTTAAACAGGAGATTCATTTATGAAATGGAATAAAAGAGAAATTTTTAAAAAAATGAGGAGAGAAGATGAAATTCGACAGCAACTGTCAAATTTCAGAAGTCAGCGAATTTTATGATGCAAAATTTTTTCTCTTCCAAGAAAAATAGAAAACAAAAAGTTTGAAATAATTTTGAAGTAAGACGAGAAAAATGAAAAAAAAAACCTTCAGTTATTTACGGGGAAATAAGAAGTTGAAAATTTTTGGCAACTTCCTTTCTTATACAAAGTTTTTTTATTTCCTGCTTTAAATTTACGATTACTGTTTTAGTATTTAAATTATAACAACAGAATAATGGCGGGCTATAACAAAAGAATTAACTTAGTTTCTTAAGATAGCGAATATTCCAACCGATCATTTGAATCGGAATAATGTTCTACAAATAGCACATGATGTGATATGGATTTCAATCATTATCTCTTTACTCGAAGATTGATTAATTTTTCTATTATTATTCTATTTCACTACTACATTTTTGCTAGTCACTGCAATAAATCATTTAATTAGTTAGCAGTGATCATTGAGAAATCAATAATTTCAGAAGAGATAATTGCGAAAATCTCAGTGAATCTTAAATGCTCTTGCATCAATCATCTCAAGCTTTCTTCCTAAATTATTCATGAGTGCAACTAATCACAGTGATAATATTACTTTTGAAAATGGTTTGATTGATGAAAAAAAAACGACCGAATTATTCTATTAAATTACTTTCGCAACACTTTTCATTCGTTAAATTATCCTTTTTAAATGAATCAAAATTGAAAAATTTCTGATTTATTTAAGAATTAGAATAAAATAAAAATGTTTGATGAGACGAAAAACACGTTTAATTGCAATTGACAATAATATTTTCCCATTCTTAATCTTCTATATGTAAATAATCATTTTGATTATTTCAAAAAGGATTTTTATTTTTCTTGAAAAAATTTTCAAATTTGCTTCAGAATCCTTTAAAATCTTGCCGTTATGCTTTCGTATTCGTACATCAAAAGAAAATTATCGTTTTTATTACATTGTTACTGTAACTATTATCATTATTATCATGATAATAGCAATTATGATTATGAATTACATTAAGAGAAATGTATGACACAATGCTTAGTTTCTGATTAAAAATATCTTAAAAAGTTTGGTATTGTTCATTTTTGTTGCATAGGTATGATTTAATTAATGATAAGATTTCGCTAAAATTTCTTTCATAATAAAAGACTAGTCAATTAAGGCAAGGTCTTTAATGAATGCCAAGCATAGCTGAATCTAAAAGTAATAAAACTTATTTTCTTTCATTTCCAATATATCTTCTCATACTTATAATAAAGTAAGTGTGAAGCATACAGTTCATGATTAAACTCGTTTAAAAATATTATAGCATCAACATGATTTTTGTAAATGTAATTAAAAGATTTCGTTTTCCAGCAACATTACCAATATTATTCATTACTATGAAAAGTGGATGGGGAACAAAACTATTATTTAAAATTGTTAATTTGATGAAATTTAAAATAATGAAAGAAGCTAATTTAAGCTGTTCTTCTGAAGGGATTTTCTTCAAAGTTACCATCCTTACATAACACATTTGCTTCCACTGAAATAGTGTACATTGAAGATAAACATATTATTTCATTTTACTTTCCTGTATTTAAATCTCAGGATAAAATATGCTTACATATATTTCAGCTGAATTAGAACTTTTCTCCCAGTTTAATTATAAAGGTATCCTTCACAGATATTATCTGTTTCAGTGAATGAAACTCTCGACACAAGCATGAAAATTTCCAGCAACGAATTATTACTTGGATCAAAAACAAATGCAACAGGAAAAACATGATTATTTAAATCTCAGAATGAAGTGTATATTATATTTATTGATTGTCTTAGATTTTATTAGTGCCTATTTATTGTAATTATAAGTAAATTAACTATGATTAACTAGAAAGATCACTTTGTCTGCATGGTTATATATACTTGACTTTGGTATTATCAGTGTTATTCCATAATGATTATATTTTCCTTCACAATCGATTACTTTCGATTTGCGTATAATTATTTACTCATCACCATGTATTTTATATCTCTAAGTTACTTACCAAAAAGTACATAATAATTGAAGAGTAAGATAAGTTTATTTAAAAATTGTCATTAATTATATTTGAGAGTCAATAAATTATTATTAAATGTATCGAAATGAGCAAGTAATAGACTTTTTTTAAAACAAATAAGCATTTTTGTAAATAATAATGAACAATTAGACAATAATAATTTGTATCGTTTGTTGTTTCCATTTGGTCAAGCAATTTTTGCTATTGTTATTGCTTTCTACTTCAATAACTGGATAAATCGTTTCTTAACAACTATTCTAATGGTAATTAATGCATCTGATAGTTAATTGTTTTATGTAAAATTTTTGTAAATTAAATCACTGCGAAATAGAATGAAAAGAAATACTGACTTTTCTATGAATTAATTTGCATGAAGAAATTGGATTTCTTTAGACCAACGGAATTTGGAAAATTTTTTCGAACAAATTTAAATCTTTCGTTTGAGACAAAGCAGTGATAATCCGGTGAATTTTGCAAATCCAACGGACATGCAACGGGTTAGCCGAGAAATATCGTAATGACTGCAACCCTTTCAGTGTTCGAGAAGCTAATGCTCAGCATGCAGCAATCGGACTGTTTATACAGTCTGTTTAAGTTGATACAGGATCATACCGTTCGCAGAAAATATCGCTGAAGGAAGAAGAAGCCATTCTTTATGTCCTGGTTCGAAAAATTTATGGAAACTTAAAGCTTTGAAGATTTGAAGTGGAAATTCTGTTTTCGATTTGAAAAATCAGACAAAAACTTGAACTATCTATTTAATTGGTTAAATTACTGAACGCAGTTTACCTAAATAAATTAGCACTGAAAATTAAATCTTTTTGGCTGAACTGCTAATATCTAATTAATTGATCGCGCAAAAGACTCTAAAAATTTTTCCAACAAAGCTTATTTTTTGGACATTTTCCACTCAATTTAATAAGGATTTAACAAACCTTAACGATTTAACAAACAACAACAATAACCCATTTGGGCTACAATAAATTCTTACAGTAACCATGGATTTCTTTCAGCGAAATTTTTATGATGAACAGTTGTGTCGCTTTGCATTTGAATTCTGCAGAATGTTTGCTGGTACTTTAATATTTCCGATCAAATTTTGCAGTTGAGTAATTTTGGGAAGTAAAGAGTAAATTAAGTACCAAGTTTCGTTTTGTATCGAACACACCGAATTTCATCTGAAAACAGACAGATTTCCTGAAATGTTATAAACCATATACTTAACTAACACTCCATACTGTCGAATCCCCTATTTGCAGAGGGAAGTTAAGTTGAAGCAATGTCATCGAGCCAAGCAAAGACTGATTGTTTGACAGATTAGTTAGGGGAAGAGAAATAACTCAGTTACAAATGTGAATTTTATCAGAATGTCTGAATTTGATAGCAATTAGTGATATTTGGGTGTTCGATTACGAAGGCTCTGATCGGATAATTCTTAATTCAATCGGATTAAGTTAAAAGAGATCGCTTATCCGATCAGAGTGACTTGAGGAAATCTAAGAGATTCGTCATTCACTGATATGATTATGAGGATGAACTTGACGCAGCATCTCGTCTCTATGAGAGAGAAGCGAAGACTAATTACCTTAATGAAACAAGGGAAAGCTCTCGGCTAGCCTTTCTCAAGAACGTTACGGATCAAAAATTGATTTTAGTTTCGTTTGCTTTATGAACTGAGAAAGTCAATGTCTGAGTCGTTGCGGTCACAGAACCATTCGAAGCATTCATCCTTCTTAGATTTGATATCTCAGACATATTGAAGCACTGAAGAGAACACGCACTGCGACTGACACTCTCACCGGTTAGTTTTCTGAGAGCTCACTGCGACGACCGCTCTCACGCTGTCCCAGGAGGGTCGCGACGATCGCTCTCACGCTGTCCCAGGAGGGTCGCGACGATCGCTCTCACGCTGTCCCAGGAGGCTCTGCAAGCACTTGCGTGGGAAGATGCCGAGAGGGGTTTTGGCGGGAAAGGGGGTGAGGCGGTGGGGTGAGTCAGTCTGTTATCACACACGTCTCCTCCCCGGTCGCCTCTCCTCGGCTCTCAGACGTCCCCTCATCTCCTCTCATAGCACCCCGTTATCGTCACATGGTCAGTCTGGGAGTCTGGAAAAATGCTTATCGGCAAACGAGAAGTCCTTGTCAGTCTCATAACACTTCGTTCAGTCCCACCAAGTGACAGCTCTCTGGGCTACGAGGGAGAGTTGAATACGAATTGTTCACTTCCTCCCTCTCTCCTTCATTTCTCCTCAACAGAATTCAATTTTTGAATGATTTGAATTTCATTCTGTTTTAGATAGTCTTTAGATAGTTTTCAGCTTATACATTATGTTCTTAAATATATTTCATTTTAATTAAAATGTATTAAATTCACACAGACAATAAGTTGACGAAAGTTCACTGAGTTATCGCTCACATTCTAACTTTTTTCCTCATTTATTTCAAAAGCTATCTCTATTTTCACTCAATGTTTTTAACTTTTAAACCGTAAATTACTGGTAGAAGTTATTTCCTTTCAGATATTCCTAATATACGAAAGCCATTTCGCTATTAGTTGCATTGGCGTAAACTACAATTGCAAATTTTTTTTTTGTTTGATATACGGAAGGAAGAAAACGAAAAAATTTCTGAAATCCTCAACTTTTCCCTTCCTTTCTTTTGTAGTATATTCCGTTTTATCCGTAGCTTCCAACACTATCAATCTCTCTTTTATCGGTTTATTTATCAATAAGCAGAGGCGATTATTCTGAAATTCTTCTAGTTGATCAAGTTAATTAAAGTAAAGTGAAGTTTGCCAAAGACTGCAACATTTCTTTTGTACCTGAACTGTTATATTTGAATTCACTCTCCTGAAATAACCATGCGATTTTCAATAGCTAAGTATTTCGACAGCCATATTTGCCAGCTTTACGTATGAAAAGTTTTGTCACTTTTATTTCATTCTTTTCGCATGTTGTCCATATTTTCCGTCAGTTAATTTCACCATTTTTGACTTGCCCTTCCCTTCTACATACTTTCATGCTAATTTAGCTAATAATTCATTATTCCTCAGTTTTCCTCTTGCAAGCTTTTGTTTTTTGTACTTGTTTTACTTGTTTTTTTGTACTTGTTTTAGGTTTTCCACTAACAAAAGTTTTTCTTTTACTTAACTTTTTAATAAATCCATTTTTTGCCCTATACACTTCTTTAATATAATTGATTTTTCTGCAATAGATAGCTTTTCTGTTAAGTAATTTACAAGTATATTTGTTTTTCCAACATTGACGTAAAATAATTAGAAGTGATCCGAGAAAAGACTGGATGTAAATGTTGACTAATATCAAGATAATTAGTAGTATTTGATGAATTTCAGGGAACTATTAAATTGATGAATCGCTTATCCTTCCATCAAACAGTTTATTTTTATCGATTGATGATGATGGAGTGGATGTTCTTGCTCTGTGTTCCCGTCACTGTGGTTCCTCTGATCACGAAAATTAGATTATTGCCAACTGTCTCTAATAAACTTGATCAAGGTGGTATCGGTTGAATATGTATGATGTGATGTTATTTAGTTGAAATGGTTGGTTTTGCCAGCTTTATTTTTGCTTTATTTGTCATTAAAACTATAATTTATGGGAATTTCTGCCGAAACAGCTTTTAAAGCATGACAAGATTGTCAGATATCAGATTATAGTGTAATTTGAAAAGGTCACAAACTTAAATACTTGGCATTTTTCAGAGAAACAATTTCGACACTAATCAGCAGTTGTCAGTACGACTGTAAACTTCGAAAGCGTTTAAAACAAATGTACTAAAGGTAAGTGTATAAAATTGGATGCTAGGTTATCATATGCAAATTTGGAAATCCACTTTAATGTACTACGATTAAAATCTCGTCTCACATCAAATTTTTTTCAATTTAATGTTATATATTTCTGATAATCAGATTCGATATTTACAGGTGAGTGCAAATCGTTCGATCCATCGACCAAAATTTACCAGTTGTTGTGAAATTTCGAGAAAATTCATAAAAATAAGAAAATGGAGAAACTTGGAGATACACTTGCGTTCCAGTCAGTGCGCTTATGAATGCACACTTCGTAATGAGAATTGGAAACGGTCGAATTACAAGAGAACAAGGTGAAAAAAATTAAAAGGAGAGAGAAAAAATAAAGAAAAATGTGAAGAAATAAGTAAAGGAGAAAAAGAGAAGAAAGGAAAGAAAAGAGGAGAAGGCAGAGAAAAAAGGAGGACGAAGTCGTAATTTCTTAATTCGGGAGTAAAGCTTTATTTAAACTAAAAAATATTCCGCCAAAAATCTAAAAAATTTGGATTTTTCTTCGGGATATCTGTTTGGAGAGCCCTCTCAGTGAATTTTGTGCGTAATATATATGATTGCAAAGTTCTTTATGATTTGGTGATGCTTTTCCTATTGGATTGGAAAAGGACTCTAATTTCCGTCTTGATTGATAAGCACATTGCGGAATGGAAAATGAAAAGGCAAATTAAAAGAAAAAATGAAAGGTAAAGAAGAAAAAGGAGTAAAAAATGAGAAAACCGGAAAGAGTTGGAGAGAGAGAAAGAAGAGAAAGGAAAAGAAAGGCGAAAGGATCAAGAATAAAAGAATTAAGAAATAAGGAAAAAGGGGAAACCGATATTTGTTAATCGAGAATTTTATTTAAATTAGGAGAGTATTGATTAAATATGTGCTTCGTTTTTTTTGGATTTTGTTGACTATATATGTGGACATTTCGTTTTATGCTATTTCATAATGATTTTTGTTTTGTGTTAATAGCTGTGTATATAAGGTTTATGAGTTTGTTTTCATGTATTATATTTTCTGTTTTTCCTTGGAACTTTTTTTTGGTGGTTGGAAAAGAGAGTAAACATCATACTGAAAAGACTTCAATTATAGCGATAGAAAATATTAAATTTGCTTTTTTTAAGGGGAGGGCTGGATATTCTTGGTTTTCTTTTTTGGAGAGTGAGATTTATTGTATTACAGATATTTGAGTTTTCTTTGATGTAAATCTTTTTTTCAAAACCTTGTTTTATTACTTTAGTTTGGTATTATTTGCTTTTACCGTTTAGCTTTTTTTGCTTTCGTAATGTGCTTATTTGACTGCTTTTTTGACGGTTTTTAGGTAGTTTTGTTGCTATTTTAGCGATTTGTTTAAAAAAAGGAAGAATGCGAGAAAAAGGAAAAAGAATAGAAAAAAGAAAAAGAATGGAAAAAAAAGAAAAAGAATAGAAAAAATAGAAAAAAAGAAAAAGGATGGAAAAAAGAAAAGAAGTAGAAAAAAAAGAAAAAAAATGGAAAAAAGATAGAAAAAATAGAAAAAAAAGAATAGAAAAAAAGAAAAAGAATGGGAAAAAGAAAAAAATAGGAAAAGATAGAAAAAAAGGAAAAAGAATAGAAAAAAGAAAAAAAATGGAAAAAAAAAGAAAGAAATATAAAAAAAGAAAAGAAGTAGAAAAAAAGAAAGGAAATAGAAAAAAAGAAAAGAAATGGAAAAAAACGAAAAAAAATGGAAAAAAGAGAGAAAAGGAAAAAATAGAAAAAAAGGAAAAGAATGGGGAAAAAAAGAATGGAAAAAAAAGAAAAAGAATGGGAAAAGAAGAATGGAAAAAAAAGAAAAAGAATGGGGAAAGAAGAATGGGAAAAGAAGAATGGGAAAAGGAAGAATGGGAAAAAGAAGAATGGAAAGAAGGAAAGAATAGAAAAAAGGAAAAAGAATAGAAAAAAGAAAAAGAATGGAAAAAAAAGAAAAAGAATGGAAAAAAAGAAAAAGAATAGAAAAAAATAGAAAAAAACAAAAAGGATGAAAAAAAAGAAAAGAAGTAGAAAAAAAAGAAAAAAAATTGAAAAAAGAAAAGAATAGAAAAAGGAAAAAGAATAGAAAAAGAAAGTGCTTTATTCATGCACATTTATTTGATGTTAAATATTAATCGTAAAAGATTCTTTGTGATCCAATAAACTTCTGTTAAATGGCTTATAAATTTACCGTAAATCGCAGTGTGGTGTATTTGTAAATTTAATATTGAATATTCTAATGCTAGTTTTGATTTTTTTTGAGGGGACGTTGGGATTATTGTATTTAAAATGTTTGTTGTCTAATTGATCATTGTTTTTTATTTTATTGTTTACTTATTTCTCCTTGGAGGACTTACTTTCTTCTTAGCTTTGATAAAAATCGAAATTTAAATTTGATTTATTTAGACCAAAAAAATGAATTTGGGGTTTTTCTTTAAAAAATTGTCTGGACAGCTCTTTTCTGGTGAATTTTTGTTGGATGTATCTATGGTTCTTTAGTTTTATGCATTTTTAGCTTTTTCTTTTGTGTTAAAGAACGTTTCTGATTTCCCCATTGGCACGTTTCAATGTTTCAATGGAAAGTTGGAAACAGTTAAATTAAAAGAGTAAGAAGTGAAAAAAATAGAGGGAAAGGAGAAAAGTAGAAAGAAGCTGAAGAGACAAGAAACAAGAGAAAAGGTAAAGAGAAGGGGAAGTAGAAAAATGGGAAAAAGGAGAATAAAAGAAAAAAATAAGGAAAAGAAGAAGACAATAGAAATTTATTAATTTGAGGATAAAGTTTTATTTAAACGGAGAATAGTAGTCGGTTTTGGACTTTTTATTGCGATATATTTGCTGATAACATTTTTTCGGTTATACTTTTTTCTTTTGCATAGCAATACATATTTGGCTTATAAATTTATTTTCATTATTATTAGAATTTTCACTTTTTTGAAGAAAAAGGAATGAATTTCCTTTTAATGTGTTGTTGATTTAACAGACATTTGTTAATGGCCTAAAAAAGCTGAAGTAACTTGTAGTGTTTCAGCTTCCGTATGCAAAATATTACCCCAACTATTAAATATTTATACTTTTTGAAGGTTAATTTTATAATAGGTACTGATTTTCAAATTCTCCAGGACGAAACATTTAGCACGAATAGAGCATATTGTTATAAAAAGCACTGAAATATTTTAGTACCGAGACATTGAAATCCTATTTGAAGATCAAATGGAAACCGTCACATTTGAAGTGTGGTTCTATGTGAATAAAATACAATTTAAGGATTTACCGCTATATTTTCCATCTTTCTCTTGTGAATTTTACATTTAAGTAACTAAAGTAATTCTACCGAATTTAGATGAAAACCTCTAGCAATACATATTTGGCTTATAAATTTATTTTCATTATTGGTATTGTATTTCGAATAGATGTGGAAAGTGAAGACATTTCCCTATTCTTTACGAATAAACAATTTAAATATCAGAAGATGAAAGATGATTTTGAAAATATTTTCCATAAATGGGCGAGAGAAGACTTAAGGGTCTCACCAATTCACTAATTTCCCGCAATTTTATTTAGAAAAGAGAATGAATTTAATTCGAGGATACGAAGAATGAACTGTTCCAGTAAATTAAAAGAAAATGACATCAACGGGCAGAAACCAAACATGGGAATAATTGTATGACTTCTGTTAGAAATCAGAAATAACCGGAAATCGTTTTGTATTGAAGGCATGATGATGAAATCAAAATACGTTATCAGTGTAATTGGCTAAAGAATGTATTTTTTTCTTCAACATGATCACTGTGACATTTCTTAAAAGCTGGAAGAAATTGTAACTATATTTTTGAAAAAGTAAAATTTGAAAAGGTTTCAAAAAAAATTTAAAAAGTAGCCAGCAGCGACATGTATTTCCTAAAAAAATGTCAGCTAAAGAAAATACAGTAAAAAATTATAGATGTAATTTCAGGGAAGCTAAATTATCTTAGAATTGCCATCTAATTACTGTATTCTTAAGTCTTGAAAAATTTCCACAGCAAACCAAAAACAACTCACAGTGAGAAAATATAAAGAGACGACAATCAATCAAGAACGCAAATGTTAGATGTAATGAAATTTCAATTTTAAAATCTTTAATTTGATTGAATTGAAGAATTAGATTTAATTATGATCAGATTTAGTTATGACTGTCTTTATACTGCAATCTATCATTACTTTGTTATGTTAGGATGCAGTTTTCGGTGATTTTAGTAAGATTGGCTATTCTGAAATATTTCAGAATATCTACTGCATTATCAATCTTCCCTAGGGAGGCGAAGGGAATGATAATGTTTAAAATCAGAGTTATAATACGAAACTGTAAATTTAGTGTAATAATCGAACTACAAGTGAATTATCAAAAAATATAGTAAGCTGAAGCAGGTTGAAGAAGCAGTCAGATCTTGATTGCAATGTATTTACGCATCTTAGAATTTAAATAGATGTTAGACGACCATTTCAAATTGGCTACCTCAGTTGGTGGATTCAGATTTTATTTAGCAATTTTAGCATATCTAGGTTAGCCAATGAGGAATAATTTTTGCAGGAAGTTTAATTAATTCTTCTAATATGACTAGATCATTGGGTAAG